>JAJAQA010000005.1:9389741-9737241 GCA_021464565.1 Rutilus rutilus | reverse complement strand
AATGCAATTATTATCCGCAACGGAACGGATTGAAGTGCGCGTCCGAGTGCTGACATTGCGGAGTGTGCGCGAGCCACACGAGAAAACATTTTATCCGCGCCACTGATCGCAGCGGCAACGAGCACTTTGATCACTTGGTTTAAAAAACACATATCAGTGACATGATGGGTTTTAACTTCATTCAGGAGTCATTCATTTTGGGTAACTGCTAACTGCACAACTAACGTTACACAACTGACAGATGACTTTGAGCGCACCGCCAACGGTGTGTGTGTGTGTGTAACCATAGCGACAAAACGACCAACTTTCGGATCCCGCCTATAATTTCGTTTTTAAAAATGTAATTATGTATTTAAAAGTTGCAGAATGGGTTAATTTGAAGTCTGAGACTCCGAAATCGGCAGAGATAGGCAGGCATTTGCTTGGATGAATTTGTGTCTTTGATATCTCTCTCTGTGTGTGTGTGTGTGTGTGTGTGTTGTGTTGTTGTTGTTTGATTACAGTATTGGATTTAAGATGGTGTTAGACTAAATAAATGGTCTTTTAAATATCATCTGCATATCTCCGTTGTGTTGACTAAACATTAGGCCTAATCCAAGTTTATAATTGTGTATCTTTAATTTGATGTTATACAATTTAATCTAGACATTAAGTATAATTTCAATTGGTTACATATTTCTCATTCTTTAGACAGTTGTTGGAGGAGCAAGATGGTGTTGGAGGTGTTTGATGTTTTGTCAGATGAACCAGTCAGTACCAGTCATGTCAGTCCTCAACAGTACACAAAAGTTAAGGGAGTCTCAATCCTCTAATTGTGCAGTAACAGCCGTCATGCAATTGCTACACATAGTTGATCTCACCCAGTCTGCAAAAAACATTTACAATGAGCTCACAGTCACACACATGACATGGTCTGTCTCTGTATTGTTCTGCCTGTGTAGTTGAAGTAATACCATCTAGTATTGAATGTAAACTGCGGCTGAACCCTATGCTGCTGTTCTTGAATTCACAAGTTATTGCTTAGCTTCAACTAGTCTGTTTTTTCCCCCTCCTAGTGCAGCAGATTAGTAAAAAAATCACTATCCGGTCTCGACTTGGTCTCGGTCTTGGTCTCGACTTGGTCTGTCTTGGTCTTGGTCTTGGTCTTGTCTTGGTCTCGATACCCTCTGGTCTTGGTAGTGTCTTGGTCTCGGTTTAGGCGGTCTTGACTACAAGTCTAGTGTTTCTCCAGACAAATCTTCAGTAGTCATTTTGTTGATTCTGTATAAAGCTCTCCATGCTGTCGTCCAGATTTGAAAAATAACTACAAAGACAAGTACTGTTTTCTAGTTTTCATAAAATATGTACCAGCTTATATTGTGTTGTTTGTTTGCTCTTCTAGACAGTACAGGCTTGTTGCCTATCGCATGGTGACAGAATGGGCCCTAAAAGGAGAGAAGCTCGGCAAAGGCCACAGACGTGTTCTTCCCTCATGTGTGGTGGACCTCATAAGAACAAAATATCCATCACCAAATGGACAGTATCAAGGGTTCAAGGAGTCAGAGGAAGCAGAGCTTTTGTTTTAGATGTGTCAAAGAAAAATGTTTTATTGAACAGTGTAATTTTCAAATAATACATTTTCACATATGTACATGTTGTATGAAAACAGAAATAAACCCTGTGAATGTTAAATTCCTGTCATCCCTGTTGATTATAAGTTATTTTTGGAAGCGGGACGTATGTTGTGCCACCAAGTTATCTTTGTTTGGCTTTGGAGTGGGTGCAATGTTGGCCGGCAGGTTGATTGGAGGATGTATCTGGAACACCTTGTCTCCTAGTGTGACATTTTTGTCAAGCCGCCGTAAAATTACCTGCTGCACCAAGTCTTTCCGGAAGTCTTGTTTTGTTGGCTCATACAGTTTCCTTACAACCCAATCAGTGGGTTGTAAGGAAACTGTATAATGTGATTGCTTTGAATGGAAGACGTTGTATTTATCTTTTCCTGTAAATTAGAAGAAGAAATGGATCACTAAAACAGTATTCCCAAATAAAGAAATTGGCCAACAGCACGGCCAAAACAGTGTAATGAAAGACATGATTATCCACTATAATGTTTCCTAGAAATAATGCCCGGTGGTTGGAAAGAGTAAAGTAATTCATTGGTTTTCTCTTGTGAACTCAAAACCTCTAAAGGTCTAACCCAGTGATAGCATGGCATGACAGGGTGGTTTATCCATAATTTCAGTATATATAGATGATCAGTGTTTTGAAACTAGCAATACATGTATTATGACTTCAATATAGTCAGTTTGTACATATAGTCATTTCATTCAAGAGCAGAATGTTGTTGAATAGTAACTATCTGTGTTAGTACAGTTGTAATAGATGTTGCTGAATAGTAATATTTGGAATATAAATCTCAAGTGACATACAGTGGTCTGTTGATAATATTTAAATATGTGTGCTGTTACAAGTTGAAAGGGAGAGGGGGCTATTTGTGTTGTGGTGACAGTTGATACAGTTTGTTTGGTCAGAAGAGTGATGGCCAAGATTTTGTCAAGAACTATATTTACAACTATCAAGGGAGAACAACGAACACTACACTTGATAAAGATAAGATAAGGTAAGATAAACCTTTATTGTCCCACAATGGGGACATTCTCGGTGTTGCAGCAGCACAGTGGATAGTTAAAAAAAAGAGTAAAGAATTCTAACAATATAATATATACAATATAAACAATGAATAAACAATCAAACAATATTAAATTGAGTCCTTGGCGTGTGTGTGTGGTCTACAAGGGTAAATAAAGTTGTTTCTCATAAAGACGTGCAAGGGACACCCATGACTGCAAAGCCGTGGTTGATGCCAAAATGCAATGCACAGCACAAGAAAGATAAATGGACATGGTCATGTCAATGTAATGGTAGAATCTCTGATGAATTCTTTGATTCTTGAAACCTGAGGAGGTGTTGATAGGCCAATGGCCCTGATTTTGCTAAAACTATGGATAGTTACCAGTTGTGATCAAGGCCGCATTAATGCACGGGCTTACCTGGGCTGAAGCCCAGGGGCCTCCCAAGTTCAGGGGCCTCCCATGTTCAGGTTCATGATGAGCTGAAAAGGTCATATTGTTTTAACTTGTCAGATTTTGTCGCTGTATGTCGCTAGTCGCTTGTGGACGTTGGTAGTGCTCTCGCTATAATGTTATTGTTATGGTGCGTTCACACCAAACGCGAATAGAGCGTCTGGCACGAGTGATTTCAATGTTAATGCAAAGACGCGTTTACGCGCGTCTAGAGGTCCCGCGGCGCGAATGAGGTGGACGGTGCGTGTCCACTACAGCGGCAAAAGTCCGCTCAGTGCCGCTGGCAACGCTGTAACGTCTCCGCTTTGGGGTGTGTCTGTTGCGAGTGTGTTTAATCTAAGTTTTTTTCAACACACGGACAGTATAATCAGCAGCGATGCACGCGATTACATTTAGAAATAGACAAGCTTTGTTTCCAAATGTACCAAGCAATGATCCTTTCAATTTTATAAACTTTTATAAACCCAGCCAATATAATCACAATGAACACATCCAAAATAAAATCGTAACAACTGCAAAGCGTCTAATTTGTAAACAAAATGATTTACGCACTAAATCCAGCATAAACTCACTGAGACTGTCGACAGTTTCTTTTCCATGCATAATTTTATTATATCCATGTTTGTGGTTAGTTAGTCAAATCATATAAAACAGTGAAATCGCCCTCGAACTCTTCTGTCTTCCTGCACTCGAGACGGTGACGGGAGCTGAGCTCCACTGAAAGGCTTCTTTCCTATTGGTTGTCGCTCGCGAAAAAAAGTTGAAATTTAGTTGCTGTGTGTGGTTGTTAAATAAAGTGTCTTGTGTTTATGTGCTCAGTGATATGTTAATAACAATATTAAAATTGAAAACAATATAAAAAAACTCACTGTTGTAGGTCTCGAAAGAAATGAATGTGTAACACCCCACTGCAATAGAGTGACCTACAGGTTCTCACTGGACCAATGATTTTCTGTGGCTCAATAACCAAGGAAGACATTCAAGCACACCATTTCTTAGATATAAATATAACAATTTTATTTCTGAACAAGCATAGTATTAAAACCCCGGGGGGGGACAGCAGGTTGATGCAATGACAGGTACGATTCTAATCATGTATTTGTAATTAATGATAACATTTAATCAATAAGTTTAAAGAGAAATAAAGCATCAATCAAACAGGACAATATATTCAGCACGAGGTTACCAAGGTTGTTAAATACATGCATTAAATCAAGTCATGTGATCACCTATAACACGCATAATTTCATTGCACAGCAAACCTCATATAAAGTCGTATGAATCACTTAAATACCACACCAATAAATACACACCAAATATCAGGACATACCATCAATACCACTCACGCTAAATACATAGCCGTCGTCAATAGCTATACAGTATAAAAGTAATATGGGAGGTAACCTGCTCTCCTACCCCCTTACTCACACACGCTCACTTTTACACACAAATAGCGCCGGGGGACCGGTAGTCACACACATAAATTAAGGCCTCCCCGGCGAACATAGCACTACCAAGACACACCTCAATAACATTAAAAATGAAAGTGTACTGCTGGCTTCCTTACCCGCTACCGGACGTGGGTTCACGCATTCAAGGAAATCGATGGCGGCCGCCAAACTTTAAGGGGAAAACCCCAACAAAATATCCCTCCCAGTCGCACGCGTCTATCTCCAACCCACGTCCCGGCACGGCAGCCTCGGCAAAGAACTCAGCAGCACGCACAAAAAAACCCTCCCAAACAACAAATTCATCATACCTTTATGGCTTTGATCCCTGATTGATAATGAAACACAGGTGTTTCTCTTCCCCGACACATCATGAGGAAAACGCTGTGGACGCTACGAGCGTTGCCACTCCCCTTATTTGGGGACGAGCAGCTTACATCCGCCCCCCCTACTCTAAATGTGTCTGCACATTCCCACTCGAATACTTCACATTCTATAACGTTGAGGCAACAGGCCCTTCGTAGCCCGAGTGGATCGTCTTGAACATTCAACCTGTGAAGCATGTGAACATGAGGGATTTTCCCCCTGTGCAGTCTGTAATGTTACTTCCTCAATGTCCATATTATGGGTTGCTTCATCAATGTCCATATTCCTCTCCGTCCTTTTGTGTGGGTATTGGCAGACCTGTAAGACAGCCCCCCACCCAAGGATACATACACCAATTACTGTTCATAGGATTGACATCAGTATTAGGATGCAATACCTCTACTTCTTCCTCCTCTGAGGGCAAGGGAATTTCAAACTTACATGGGGTTAACATGTTGCGATGCAACACTCTCTCGCCGACATCACCCCTTTCCTTCTTAACCACATAAACAGGTATATCGTGATTAGGTTGTGACGTAACTATGTATATATTCGGTTCCCATTTATCATCCAATTTACCCTGTCCCCTAGCCCTCTTATTCAGTACCATGACTCTCTGACCCACCAACAAAGGTTCCCACTTGAGCCTACGATCAAACCCCTTCTTTTGATGCATTTGAGCTTTCTGAATGTGTTTTCTGGCTTGATTATAGGCAGTCACTAGTCTTTCATGGTGGTGGTGCACCCAGCTACCTGTTGTGCCTGAGAATTCATCTCCCCGGCCCAGCATCACATCAATGGGCAATTTCGCATGACGGCCAAACATTAGAAAATAAGGGGTATACCCTGTAGAGGAATGGGGTGAATTATTGTATGCCTGTACCAACTCTGCCACATACTGATCCCAGTTCTCCTTCTGGTCGTCCCTTAATGTACCCAGCATACTCAGCAATGTCCGATTAAAACGCTCACATTGTCCATTTCCTGCTGGGTGATAGGGCGTTGTGTGAGACTTACTGATGTTGTACAATGAGCATAATTCTTTGATGACTTTTGATTCAAAATTGGGGCCCTGGTCAGAGTGCAGCTGATCAAACCCCCCAAAAGGCTGTATAAAGTGTCCCCACAACACCCTTGCGGTAGTCACTGCTGTTTGGTCCAAAGTTGGCACTGCAACTGCATAACGAGTGAAATGATCCATCATTACTAGAATATTGCACATTCCACTGCACGAAGTCTCCAGTGACAGGAAGTCGACAGAAACAATCTGCAGAGGATATTCTGATTGTATAGATACAAGGGGGGCACTCACTTTATGAACTGGAGTCTTATGCAGATTGCAACGAGCACATTGGAGACACCACTTCTCCACTCCTCGCGCCAGTCCTGGCCAGAAGAAACGTCGGCGTGCCAAGCCAAGGGTCTTTTCCATTCCCAGGTGTCCTGCATGGTCATGCACCCATCCCAGGACTTGATTCTGCAGACACTGAGGTACAATCACTTGTTTCCATGTGTCAAATGTCTTTGGATCACATACCTCCCTGCACAGCAGCCCCTGATCCACACAGAGGCGGGCCCACTGTCGCAGCAGCACTTGAGTGGCCCGACCTTCAGCTGCTCGCTCTTTTGGAACTGGCCCTCTTCCTCTGTCCATATAGACCCACAGTCGTGACACCACTGGACAATTCCGCTGTGCCCTCACCCACTCGGCCAGCAAGCTGGGGCCAACTCTGTCTTTATTTATTTGTGTCCCTGCCTCCATCTTCTGACCCTCCTCCAGTACGACATCTTCAACCACTGGAACAAAAGCATGGACACAGGCACGAACCACTTCAGATGCTACATATCCACCCTCACCACATGGGGCCATCCCATCCTCTGTCGTCCTGACAGTAGTCTCATTCACAGGCCACCTGGAGAGGGCATCAGCATTTCCATTTGTCCGCCCCGGTCTATATCGCACCTCAAACTGAAATCCTGCAAGCTGGGCTGCCCATCGCTGCTCCACTGCGCCCAGATTTGCTGTATTCAAATGAGCCAGTGGGTTGTTATCTGTGAACACAGTAAATGGAGACACAGCAAGATATTCCCGAAACTTTTCTACTATGGCCCATTTCAACGCCAACAGTTCTAATTTAACCCTCTGGAGTCTGAGGTGTTTTTGGGGCCCTTGAGATGTTTTGACATGACCTGACATTTGTGCTTATTTCAGCTACTTACAACATACTATTGGCCAACATGTAATTTTGTTGTATTCAGCACAAACTCTGCTACAATAATATGTGAGCAAAATGGATGTACATGTTTGCATTTTATAGAAAAAAAATATTATGCGTGGTTAGTATGTTTTGGGAAAAACATTGTCACTGCAATAAGGCCATTTAACACATACTGAATAGTTTTCCATAAGACTTTGGAATTACTATTCTTGTAGGCTAGAATTTTTTCTACAAAATGAGGTGAAAATCATTCTGACCACTCTTTCACAAACAACAATATAACGATTTTTCACTGCTGTATGCGTGGGCCATGAATATTAATGTGATTCACACCAGGGGTGTGACTAAAGACACTCCCCCCATGGCTAATGGGCCATCAAGGTGCTGTGAGGCAGCCTGAACAAAGAATGATGACCTAAGAATGATTCACTGATGAATAAAAAGTTAAAAAGAACAGCATTTATTCAAAATAGAAATCTTTTCTAACAATGGAAAGACTTAAAGTTATTACTATCACTTACATCCTTTCCAAAAAAGAAAGAAAAAAAGACCAAACTTTTGTTTTTTTATAAAAAAATATTTTTATTCAAAGAATCCTGAAAAAACTATTACAGGTTATAAAAAATATATATTAAGCAGCACAACGGTTTCCAACACTGATTTAAAACTCATTGCCGTTTTCTGTGACACACCACAGAGCTCTGTTATAAGTTGCTCCATAAACTCTTTATGTGACAAGTTACCATGTAGCTCTTTGTGCACAATGAAAGAGTTGGTGGAAGCAATGTCCAAGAAGTGTAGAAAAATCTTACTGTACCACTTCATGGTTATGTGCTGTGTTGTGTAGTACTGTATCAGCTGATCAGACAGGTCAACACCCCCCATGAGTTTGTTGTATGCAGTCACAGGTGCAGGACATGGAAATGTCTTTGTCCTCCATGTATCTTGTGTTTTCACCCTCATCTGCGCAGTGTCTCCTGTATAAGCAGAATGGATGGTTTTTGTCATTTCACACAAGAATAGGTAGGCTACTTTTATATTATGACGATGTAAACACAATTAGGCTACATTTCATCTGTAAAATATTACGTCTATGCACTTACTCTGTATGATTTCTCGATCGCACTGAGAACTGAAGGTTCACATTCCTAAAAAACAACATCAAAATAAAACTTTTAGCATACATTATACAAAGTAAACTGCTGAGCAAGTGATGGTTATGGACAAACAATGTATAGTTGATGGGCCATAGAACGGAGAAATATCTATTTATGGGCCATAGACCGCGTCACCGCGAGTATCTGTTGATGGGTATCCGCACGCATTTAGTGACACACGCAATGAACGGATCGTTCGCGAACGACACACATCACTACATTTCAAACATTTACACCTGTATTCACAAACATCTGTGCATAAGGCAGTATTGAAGCGTGTCTTAGGCTAACCAAAATCGAGCATTTATATAAAAATATAATGTAGACAGTAGGCTATATCACATATTTTACCGGAGGCTGAAACATATTTGCACTAAATCACATTAGTAGATATTCGCAAACAAGCTACATTACGCATAAAGAAGTATTTTAGCATTATTTCAGTGTCATAAGCTAATCAAAACTGAGTGAAATATATATGAAGTATATAAATTTAGCACTGAAAGGTTGCCTACCAGTCTAGTTCACATTTTAACATGTTTCTGTCTATTTATAGATGCATATACATGTACGATATTAGGCTTAGTTCATGTTTTTACTCCAAACTCATTTCATAACATACATTTTAATCTGGCATGACCAGTTTAACATGTCTTACCTTAAAAATCTTCTCATCTTCAAATCGCGTTCTTCTGAGGTAAATCCCAAGGTAAACAGCACAGCACAGCACAAGGTAAACAGCACAGCACAGCACATCTTCAAACTCGATGAAAAGCAGAGAGGAGTAAGTTACCGAAGTCTCTTATTCTTTGTTTTGAGGTGATGAGGGCGTTTACAGGTCTGCGTTCTGCCGCGTGGATCATTTGCATGTCAATCGCTCGTGCGCGCGTGGGTGTGGTCACATTATAGTTAATTAGGATGTGTTTGAGAAACTGTACATGTCGCTGCTTTCTTACGGATTACTTAAACAGAGAATATTTGTTTTTTATATAATTTACATATTTTAAAAATAGAGACTCCAAGCGTTGTATAGACATGTGTTTTAAGTCTGTGTGACAAACATTCGCTGAGTTACAGGTCATTTTCTGTCGCGTTTCAGAATGAGTTTCACATTGAGAGAGACGGCAGAACGCGCATCATGTTTATTTTTCTTTATTTGGCGAAAAGCACAACACTTTGTTTTTATTATGAGTATGCACAAAAATATACACACTTAACAGGATCGATTGATGTACAACACAAGCATATAAGATAAAAATTAATATTAGAATTTTGATTTTGTTTGCACTGATAAGGAAAAAAACGAGCCTATCGCGCCGGCGCGACAGCCGACCTCAGGGTGTTAAATGAGCTGTAGTTTTTATCGTTTCTTTCGGTTGGACGGAGGCTTCTGCTTGCATAGGAGATCACTCTCTCCCTTCCGTCTTGTATCTGTGCCAGTACTGCCCCCAAGCCTGTCTGACTGGCATCAGTATACAACAAAAATGGCAACTGAAAGTCTGCATAAGCCAGTATGGGTGATTGTAGGAGAGAGTCCTTTAATTTCTTAAATGCCAGATCCTGTTCCTCACCCCAGGCCCAGCAGTTTTGTTTACCTATGGCCGGTCGGATGCGTCGTTTTGATGTCCCCCACATCATAGAGTTCAGGGGTGCTGCAATATGGGCAAAGTTTTTTATAAAGCGTCTATAGTACCCTGCTAAGCCCAGAAAAGCACGCAGCTGGGTGATATTCTGAGGAGTTGCCCAGGCCTCCACTGCTCGCAACTTCTCAGGGTCTGGTGACACCCCTCCTTCCGCAATCACATGGCCTAAGTAATGCACTTCATGCTGGAAGAGAAAGCACTTAGTAGGTTTAACTTTCAGGCCAAAGTTCTCCAGGCGGCTGAAAACCAAATCCAGATGGGCAATGTGGGCCTCAAAAGAAGGGGAGAAGACAATTATATCATCCAAATAGAGCAACAATGTTTCGAAATTTTGGTCACCCAGGCAACTTTCAACCAGTCTCTGAAATGTTCCTGGAGCATTGCATAGCCCCATCGGCATCCGATTAAATTCATATAACCCCATAGGTGTCACAAAGGCGGTCTTCTCCTTATCAGCTGGATGCACCCCCACCTGCCAGTACCCATGTGCTAGATCTAATGTTGAAAAAACTCTAGATTGCTTCAATGAAGCCAATGATTCTTCAATTCTGGGGAGGGGGTACGAATCTTTATGTGTAACACCATTCAACCTCCTGTAGTCTACACAGAAACGAAGGGTGCCGTCCTTCTTTCTGACGAGCACTACAGGCGCTGCCCAGGGGCTATAGCTCTCCCTAATAATACCATTTTCAAGCATGTTACTCAAAAGTCCCCTTACTTCTTGATACAATTTTGGTGGAATCCTATTATACCGTTCTCTAATTGGAGCCGCATCGCCTGTTGGTATCACATGCAACACCCTATCAGTGCACCCATAATCCTCCTCATGTTCTGAGAAGACCTTCTGATGCTTGGATAACAATTTGGCAATCATCTTTTGTTGTTCAATACTAAATTGTATTGGGTCTAATGGGACAGTCACCGACCGAAACACCTGTTCTTGTTCTACATCCTGCACTCTATTCTGCCTCACCCCCACCTCCACGGTCTCATCATCCAATGATCTTAACTCTACATCTCCTTGCCGACTTGGACACAACTCAACCTCAAAAATCTGCCCTATTCGACAGCGCTGAAAAAGAGTCACTGGGGCTGTAGAAAGATTTAGAATTCGGACCATAACTCTACCCTTTGAAACTGTGCTCAGTGATCTAGCTACCAATAACTGACCCGGCAATACATCTTGACAAGGTTCTACTAAACCCACATAATCCTTCCTATCAGGTCGTAAACGTGCACATGCCTCTATCACTACCTCTGACTGTGCTGGTATTGTCTTTCGTTTTCCCTGCGACCAGTAAATTGAACTTATCTGTCCTGACTCATCAGCAAACTTTAACAGATCTTCACACACCGAAAACATCTGATGCCACACCTTAACCTGCACTTCACCTTCTGCCCCTACACAGCCATCCCCAGTCTGTGTCATCAGAAAATCTCTACACTCCTTAATCACATTCATGCCAATTAGTCCTGGGTACAATGATCCATTTGAATCTTTAACAATCAACACTCCCCTTTTTGGTATAACTTTCCCACATATATTCAAATCCACCTCAATATATCCAATATACGGAATCGTTAACCCATTAGCAGCTACCAAATTGAACTTTTGAATTGGTGGGTACATTGTTGGTCCTCTAGTCTCAAAATATTTTTTAAAATAGCTTTCGGTCAATGTGGTCACTTGTGAACCTGTATCAATCAAGCAAGGCGTTTTAACCCCCTGTATCACCACTTCCACAACTGGACATTGTCCTATTAAATGATCTTTCTTTTCTGATTGGCCACTTCCCAATGTACCCACTGATTGGGCCTGTACAGTGGGTTCTAAAAGTTTAAAGGCCCCTGTGCTCCCTCTGCAACTCCACAACGTCTTTCAATATGCCCAACTTGTTTACAACGTCGACAGATAGGTCTTCCCTGATGGTCAAATTGATCTGAACTTCTTCGACCCCTCCTTAATTCATACCTAGATCTTGCATTATCACTACTTGGCAATAAGTGCTGAACTCCTTCACGAACTTCCTTAATCATTCCAGCAACCATTTCCTTTATTTCTCCTTTTAACTGCAAAAAGACCTCCTGTTTAATCTCCTCGACCAATTTCGTTGTATCGGGGGCTGGTTTTAACTGTACTGTTGCAGCTACTGCTTGCCTTACCTCCCCAAACTCCTCTGCTCGTAGAATTGCTTCTTGTTTAACTTCTACAAAAGAACTCTCAGGAGCTGCCCTGACCATACCCCGAAGTTCCCTACGCAATCCTGCATCACAGAGTCCCAAAATAAATTGGTCACGTAAAACATTACCCATAATGGTGCCATCGCCCCTATTCTCCAACCGATTACTCAATTCTTGAAGTGCCAAGGCAAACTGCCTAACATTCTCATCTGTCCTTTGTTTACGAGTAAAAAATTGGGCACGAAGGGTTGCAAGGGGGACAATATCTCCATAAATGCTTTTCAAAAATGACAATATCTGATCAGCTGTCGTACGCTGTGCTGTTGGCAAAGCTAACACTTCCCTCTTTGCTTCCCCATCAAGATTACTTATTATAGCAGAAACCTTTTGCACCTCAGAAAAAGGGTATATATTAAACATTGATGTCTGCATATTATACCAATCCTGAAAATTATTCCCCTGTACCATTTGATCTCCATTAAATTTTTGACACCAAGGTGTCCCCATCATCATTGGAAACATAAACATATTTGCATTTGTTGCTTGATTCTGAGCCATATCAGGTGAACCATCTACTCTCTGCTGCCCCTCACTAGATGTAGAAGGTAACTGTACTGATGGTTGTGCAGTTGACATTTTCCTGGTTATTGCCCACAGTCCAGACTGCCAAAACTACGCCAAGTTGTAACACCCCACTGCAATAGAGTGACCTACAGGTTCTCACTGGACCAATGATTTTCTGTGGCTCAATAACCAAGGAAGACACTCAAGCACACCATTTCTTAGATATAAATATAACAATTTTATTTCTGAACAAGCATAGTATTAAAACCCCGGGGGGGACAGCAGGTTGATGCAATGACAGGTACGATTCTAATCATGTACTTGTAATTAATGATAACATTTAATCAATAAGTTTAAAGAGAAATAAAGCATCAATCAAACAGGACAATATATTCAGCACGAGGTTACCAAGGTTGTTAAATACATGCATTAAATCAAGTCATGTGATCACCTATAACACGCATAATTTCATTGCACAGCAAACCTCATATAAAGTCGTATGAATCACTTAAATACCACACCAATAAATACACACCAAATATCAGGACATACCATCAATACCACTCACGCTAAATACATAGCCGTCGTCAATAGCTATACAGTATAAAAGTAATATGGGAGGTAACCTGCTCTCCTACCCCCTTACTCACACACGCTCACTTTTACACACAAATAGCGCCGGGGGACCGGTAGTCACACACATAAATTAAGGCCTCCCCGGCGAACATAGCACTACCAAGACACACCTCAATAACATTAAAAATGAAAGTGTACTGCTGGCTTCCTTACCCGCTACCGGACGTGGGTTCACGCATTCAAGGAAATCGATGGCGGCCGCCAAACTTTAAGGGGAAAACCCCAACAAAATATCCCTCCCAGTCGCACGCGTCTATCTCCAACCCACGTCCCGGCACGGCAGCCTCGGCAAAGAACTCAGCAGCACGCACAAAAAAACCCTCCCAAACAACAAATTCATCATACCTTTATGGCTTTGATCCCTGATTGATAATGAAACACAGGTGTTTCTCTTCCCCGACACATCATGAGGAAAACGCTGTGGACGCTACGAGCGTTGCCACTCCCCTTATTTGGGGACGAGCAGCTTACAAATGCATTCTGTGATGTAGATTTCCTAGATATTACACTTTTTTTAAATGAGACTCTATAAATCGAGGGGATGGGGGGCCTACAAAACCTCTCAGCCCCGGGGCCTAACATTAGGTTAAGGCGGCTCTGCTAGCGGATGATAAAGATAACATACCAATATGGACGAAAACTACATCGCAGCTCAAAAAAGACAGAAAGAAAGCCAGAGGTAGCCTACCTGCAGTGTGAGTCGGTTGAATGAAACTTTCCCTGGAACAGGTCTGATATTTTCTTCATCGTCTAAAAGTGACAGTAGGCTAAATGCTCTCTGGATATTTCGTTCTGAATGTCATAGAGCTTTACATAAAGATATCCTGCACATCAGTGACTCTTTTAAACGAGTGTTTATAAGAAGATTAGAAGCTGTACAATAGGAATTGTGACAGTTTTCTGTGTGAAGATTTTAAAGTGACATGACATGGCAGATGAAAGCGCAGCTGCATGTGTTGACCAAAAGAGGGCGCCAAAGCCCACATTAAAGGCTGTAGAGGAGAAACTACAAAGGCTGAAAGGAGAACGCAAGGGAAAGTTGGCACAAATAACCAAACAGAAAAATGATTTAGCCAAATTGAAGGAAAATGAACACAATGTTAATCTCATTAAAGATGAAGCATTGTTAAGTTTTGAAAGATGCGTAAGAGAGTATGAACGAATTAATGAAGAATTGTGTGAGTTAATAGATGAAGATGATAAGAAAGCGGATCAAGATGCTTTCAAGAACAGATATTCGGAATTTCAGCAGTTAATAGAAAACACAAACAAATGGATTGCAGATGTCTTAAAAGATGAAGAAGATGCTATTAAGCCACATGATAGTGTGTCTAGAGCTAACTCCGTGGTAAGCCGCACTTCCAGTACTAATTCTGCAATGCTGAGAATTAAAGCTGAACGTGAAGCACTGTTGGCAAGAGCTGCAGCAATGAAAAAGAGAGAAGCAATAGAGCAGGAAGAAATTCGGTTGAGAATTAGAAAAGAGGAATTAGAACTTGAAACTGTGCTTGCTGCTTCAGATGCCAAACTAAAGGTGTACGAAGATTTTGAAGATGCTCAGGAATCTAAATATGATTTATTAGAGCCACCTTCAGGATCCAGATTTGAACCCATGATGCGTAGACCCTTCATTCCAAAGCCAGCCACTCAAGTTGGTGCTTCAGAGAGAAGAAAATCGTTGTCAAGGTTTGATGCTGTCAGCAGCACGCCACATCTTAATCCTCATGATCACACTGATTCTTCTACAGATAGCCTGTACGAAGTGCTACAGCGTCAAAATGAAGTCACCAAGATGCTCATTAAACAACAGAGTTTGTCTCAACTGCCTCAAAGAGACATACCTACATTTACAGGAGATCCTCTGACTTACAGATCTTTCATAAGGGCATTCGAGCATGCTATTGACAGTAAAACAGACAGTCATCAAGACCGACTGTACTATCTTGAACAGTTCACGAGTGGAGAGCCACTTGATCTCATTCGGAGCTGTGAGCACATGAAACCTGACAGAGCTTATAAAGAAGCCAGAGATCTGCTTGATCGTCACTATGGAGATGAAATGGCCATCGCTACAGCTTATATCAAGAAGGCTATGGAATGGCCTCAGATAAGGCCAGAAGATAGAAAAGGATTGAATGCTTTTGCTTTGTTCTTGGTAGGATGTTGTAACACAGTGAATGATGTGGACTATATGGACGAAATGAACAATCCTACCAACATGAAGTCCATTTTATCCAAACTTCCATTCAAACTGAAAGAAAGATGGAGAAGTTACGCTTATGACATTCAAGAAAGAACAAGAAAAAGAGCCAGATTTCCTGATTTAGTGGAATATGTGTACCGTCAAGCAAAGGTTGCCAATGACCCGCTGTTTGGAGACATCCTGGACTCCACTTCAAGTAATCAGAACAACTCAAAAAAGCAACCAAGCATTAGAAAAAGTGAGTCTAAAAGAAGCAGCTTTGCTGTGAATGTGTCTGCTACTGAAAATAATGTCAGTAAAAGCCAACCTGAAAAGAAACCTTTTGCAGTCAAGTCAGCAAGTGTCTTTCAAAGTCCCTGTCTTTACTGCCAGAAGAACCATGCACTAAATGTGTGCAACAAGATTCGAGAACAGCCATTGAAAGAAAGAATTCAGTTCTTGAAAACGAACGGTCTTTGTTTTGGGTGTCTGACGGCAGGTCATATGTCCAAGGACTGTAAAAAAAGAGCCTTTTGTCCAGATTGTTCATTCAAACACCCAGCTATCTTGCACATTGTTAAAGAAGATGCTTCATCAAAGAACAACAGTGCAGATGACAGCTCACAAAGTACAAGTGAAGTCACAAGTGCTCTCGTGTCTGCAGGGTGCAGAAGAGGTGATCATACTGGGGCTGGGAGTAGTGAGTGTATTCTTCCCATCGTACCTGTGCAGATAAAACACAAGAAAGACACAAAGATAATCAAGACCTATGCTTTCCTGGATCAAGGAAGTACAGCGACTTTCTGCACTGAAGAATTGGCAAAGAAGTTGAATATGCGAGGCAGAAAGACAGAGTTCCTGCTTCGTACTATAGCGCAAGAACAGAAAGTGAATAGCTACAGATAGTGGACAACCAGAATGCCTATTACCGCCGCGCCAGCCGCCGCGGCGAAATCACCGCGGTAAAAATAAACCAGCCGCATTTCAAAGTCGTTCCCGAAATGACCGCCAGGTGGCGCAAAGGGACATTGTGCAAAACAGCAGCAATTGCCGTATTTTAAAATGTAAGTGGGTTAAATATAAAACCCTAAGCCTAATAGGCATATTTTTCATATATATAAATAAGCCTATTAGGCTACAACATAATAGAACCAAAGATAGAATCAATTTTAGAACTGAAAAAATATAATCAAAAGTTAAAAATAGAGACTATATTAGGAGCAATGACGCTGAATATTTTTACTATTCTATTGAGGAATTAGATAAATGAAGAGCTCTCGTGAGCGATACAATTGCATAGTAATTTATAGTGATTTCAAAAGCAGTCCTTAAAAAAAAAAATACATGGAGTAGTGTGGCATCATTTTTGAGAGATTACGCGGAACGCGTTTTAGTTAAGATCCTGGTTTCAATGCCCTTAATCTATTTTGGCTAGGCTACTGCTTTAAAATGTGGTGTTTTGGCACACCAGGCCGAGTGGCGTTACGCATTGTTCAAAAACCAGGTTTTATTCTGGCATATTGAATTGGCCTTAGATTTTTTTTTTTTTAGATTTATTAGATTTAGATTTTAGATTTCGTTAGATTTATTTTTCTCATAACAGCTAAAATAACTTAATATATGCCTTGTCTTAATATGACCTACTTAATATAGGCAATAGGCATATAATAGCCTATATAATAAATTAGCAAAACACTAAATATTTAATTTTCAATTCTTTTAATTATCACAATTAAAGTTTTAATTTTATTAAATTGAACAAGCGCAACAATCAGCATTTAATCAAATATTCTAAAAGATGTATTATTAATAATAATGTTATTTCAACAAAATATTTCGTTTTTTCGACATAATATGTGTGCGTGCAACAAGCAAGATGTGTATTTGTAAATCCGGTGATGCGTGCATTGATTTTTATCAATAAACTAGTGTTTTCTGACAGTGTCGACTGCAAATGAAGTTGACGATCGCCATGTTTGTAGTGAACGCACCTAGAGAGAAATGCACATAAAGACATAATCAGAGAGTAGCCTTTTTCTTTTCGTTTTGAATTATTTTGTTTGAAGACATTTCAAGCTTTGTGTATTTGATGTATTTATCATGTCTGTGTGAGGCATACGCTGAGTTTCGTTAAATTAGGAGGATGAGATGCGCTCCAGCTGACGTGCAATGCAAGTGACCGCGCGGGCGCCTCCATGATTAGTGTCTGTTATATTTGCTTCTCTTACTTATTAAATCCAGGCATTGGTTGATGAAAAATTGATGAAAATTAAGATACAATTTATAGAAAACGAAATAAACTTTAAAGAAAGGATTTCTACCAAACAAAACTTAATGAAGTGGTCAAAATCATGTCTGACCCACTCCATATCCATCTCTCGATATAATGCATCCTATCTTACTCGTGCTGTTCACTTTTCATATTCAACATAGATGGAAAAAAATAACATTATAATATTTTAACAAATATGATACTAATTTATATTACTTAATGGCTACAACAGTATAGGCCTATAGACTTGTACAAATTGATGCACATTAATTTAATTAAATGAAACCTTGTAACGAATTCACACTGTAGGGTAGACTGTGTACAGTTGAGACACCTTAAATAACTTGCGTTCGCAGCAAGCACAAGTTGTGATTTTTGCTGTGCACTTGCATATTAGTGTCAGCTGGGAAGGAAATATAGAGACCAGACATCTTGGAACTTTAATTGAATACATAGCGTTGGTAAAGCATACTGAAATTACATCCCTACAAATTTATTAGGCCCTGAAAATAAATGTATCGAATTTAAGCAAAGTAGCCTAAATGTTAAGACTGTAAGCCCTTTGCTTTTTTACGTAAAGGACTCTTATAGCCGACTTTGTGTTAATTTAATTTGTAGAGGATTTTTTTAACTCAATCATTAACACTGAAATAAATTAAACTAAATTATTGTAATTTTTTGGCACACCACGACGAGTGGCGCTATGCATTGTTCTAAAGCCAGGTTTTATTCTGGCATGTTGAATTAGTGTTCGACAAACGCGGCGGCGCGTTCATTTGAATGAAGAGCGCTTCTCGCTCGTGTGAGCGAACACACACTGGAACGTTAGGCCGTATCGCAACGAGTGAATCGTGGCCGAGTGGTTAAACTTACGTTACGATCATTTAGATGACACGGGTTCGAATCCCGAACTAACTTGGACTACTGATATTTTTATATTAGCCTATTGATGCATTGTATAGTCTATTGTTGATGCAGAGAGATTTGTCTAGTTCTAAAACATAGTTTTTTGCTTATAGCCTATTTACAAAATATATATATGACGTTTAAACGACAAACAATAAAATCAGAACCAGTATTCTGTTGCGTTCATGGTTCCAGTGGCAGTAATGCATCCACGACTTTTCAAAATTTCACAAAGCGTTTTGAGATTGTTTTGAATTAAATATATTGAAGTTTAGAATGAAGTGTTTTGGCACACCACGACGAGTGGCAAACTCTTTGTTTTGTTTTGCAAACTCAGCTAGCCTGTGGGGGGTTTGGAGAAGGCAATAGTTGCTTTATCGTGGGGGTGCAGGACAGAGGTGTTAATGTTCCGTCTTTATGGAGAGTGTCGGAGCCAGCCTGATGATCAGGCAAAGGCTAAATTCTTTTAAGGATTAATCTCAAAATCTCCAAAAGTCCATAGCCTATGTACAGTAGGCCCTATATCTTATTAAATTATATATTGTAGTTTTATTGATTGTATTTAAAGGTTTTCCACACACAATTTAGCAGATACAGAGCTCTTTAATTCGCGACCCACCTCGTTTTATTGTAAGGTGAATTCAGCAAGGCATGTTGTATCTTTGAAGGAACAAAAGCTATTTGTTACAGTTTTTTCTTTCGTGATTTGTGTGGATGACACACCGCAACATATACAGTATTATCAGCTGTATGGTGTGTTTTTTACGCTGAAATGCTTAATTTCGAGAAAGACCCGGCGCGCGCAGTGAGGGAGACCAAACTTACTAAAAAAAGATCCAGCGCGAGAGAGGCAAAGAAAAACGCCTGTTCTTAATTTATGTTGCTTGGAACTTTTTTCGTTTATACCGTTTTATTTTTTTAATTTAGCTGCAATTTCTTTGACAATAAATTTAACATGTTGCAAGAATAAGATTGTGTTTCTTATTTTGCATCACAAAGGGAATAAACTCTATCGATGCAACCCTGTTTAAATAAATAAACTGTCCCGACACTTTATTCATACCTTGAAATGTGCGATGGGTTTTCAAACTTAATTAATTTTCTTTTTCTTTTACATTTTCATTGTTTATTTTTTAATTGAAAGCAATACTGTGTTGAAAGTATTTTTCTGATTTGTTCGATCTGTTTTGAAAAATGTCTTCCGTTGCTATGGCCAGGTCAGTCATCTCAATCTCGTGAATGATTCATACACACACAAAAAAAATAATTTAGCAGATTAAAGACGAGCTTCATCGTCTTCATTTTCTGGTGTGATCGGCTGACAGTCTTCCTTCATCAGATGTGTCGTCTTTGCAGGCTCAACTGGAATATAGCAAATTTATGTTAATGTACAATTGATAATTAAACACGATGTTTGACTTTAATAAACAGATGCATATTTAAGCATCAAGAACGGAAAAACATAAACACTGTCGGCTACACTGAGATTCGATCTTAGATCGTTTGGAGATCCGAGAGGCTATTTTTAATGCATTGACCACAGAGCTATCGTCTGAATAGCCTTGGTCTACTATTTTCTCTGTTTTAAAAGTTTGTTATATTCTTTTTCATTTGTTTATTTTTTTAACATTGGCAATTTACTGTCTCGAAATTATGTGTCGAAAAAATAAAAAAAGAGTGTTTTTACAAGACCTTGTGCTGTTTATTTATTAATTATTATTATTATTATTATTATTATTATTAGTATTATTATGCAGATGTTAATTCAGCCAGTCTGTTGGATACAAATTGTCTAATGTAAAATGGAAATGAATGGTAATTTTATTTTATAAATATAAAATATTTAATATAGGCTATAGGAGAAAAAAACAATATGGTGTAGCAATATTTTAGAACTATCAAATTAAATTAATAATAAAAAAGTAGCCCATGTTTGTTCGGGATTTGAAACGTAAGTTATAGCCTACCACTCGGCCACGAATTTGTTTTGTTTTATTTTGTTTGAAATGTATTTTTACATATTTTGCTTTCGTTAATGTTAACCAGTTCTGTTGTAGCATAATAGGCCTATATTTTTTCCCTCAAAGTGTGTTTTATTCTCTGCTTTGTTTGTTTATATTTTAACATATTCAATCAGTCTCATTTTTGTTCAATGATGAAAAAAGTTTTTTTTTAAATAAACAGATAGGAAACTTACCTTTTAAAATGCCGCAGTTGCTGCTGTTTTGACCTGTCACTTGCCCGGTATAGCCTAGTAATTTCGCGAACGACTTTGAAATTCGACTGCATTTTTGCTGCGGCAGTAATAGGCATTGTGGTTGATTAGCCTATTTATTAAAGAATTCAATTGAATTGAATTCAATTCAATAACAAAGAATGCTTAAACCGACTAACATCGGTTAGTAACTGCAAGTCCTGAAAATGTTTAAATTTTACGGTAAATTATTTTAATTTATTTCACTGTTGGTTCAGTTAATAAATCTACAAACACATTAAAATAACACGAAGTAAATGACAAGTTGGCCTAACCTATTGACATAGCCTTTCTAAAACATAGAAAAACTGGGCACACAATGTTAACGTGTGTCTACTTTGTTTAAATTTAATCAATTTGAATTCGTTTAACCACAATATTTATCTTGAATTTATCGGTGACCTCAGCTCAGATTACTGCCGCGGCAGATTACGTCATAAAGAGAATAAACTGACACTTTTCAAAGTCTGTGATTACAGTGCCACTCAGCGGTAAAAGGCAGCAAATACACATCCCAATTTTGCCGCCGCGGGAACGGCGGCGGTAAAAGTCTCATTTTGGTTGTCCAGTATCTGTATGAACTTACTGATTTGGAGGTGTGTGGCTTAGAGGAGCAAGATTACATTCAGCTTCCCAATGTGTATACTCAGCCAGATATACCTGCAAAAAAGGCCAACATCCCACAGAAGAAAGATTTGGAGAAGTGGTCTTACCTGAGTCGAGTCCATCTCCCAAAACTTGAAGCAGAAGTTGGTCTGCTCATCGGTGTCAACGCGTACAAAGCCATGGAGCCATGGGAGATCATTAATAGCCAGAACGACGGACCATATGCTGTGAAGACAGCTCTTGGCTGGGTTGTCAATGGGCCAATCAGCAGATGCCAAGAGAAGGAATCAGATGATGGCAAAAGACAAAGTTTTCTTGTCAACCGTATTTCTTTGATTAGCGTGGATGACATGCTGATAAAGCACTACAATGCAGATTTTCCAGAAAGAAGATGTGACGACAGACGAGAACAGTCGCAACATGATAAGAAGTTAATGCATACAGTGACAACATCAGCTCAGCTCGTGAATGGTCACTTCCGCATCAAGTTGCCTTTGAAGGATGACAAGGTGAAGATGCCATGCAACCGTGGTATTGCTGAACAGAAGCTTAACTCTTTGAAAAGGAAGTTCAATAGGAATACAGATTTCTTTCAAGAGTACAAGGCTTTTATGGACAACATACTGGAAAAAGGCTATGCAGTAAGGATTCCAGAAGAACAGTTGATTCGCAGTGATGGAAGAGTATGGTTCATTCCACACCATGGGGTGTACCATCCAAAAAAGAAGAAACTCAGAGTCGTCTTTGACTGTGCAGCAACTTACCAAGGTGTATCGCTAAATGACCAGTTGTTGCAAGGGCCTGACCTAACTAACACCCTCATCGGAGTGTTGCTGAGATTCAGACAGGAGCATGTCGCCATGATGGCAGATATCGAGTCCATGTTTTACCAGGTGCGGATTCCAGACATGGACACAGATATGCTACGCTTTCTCTGGTGGCCAGATGGTAATCTGAATGTGAAAGCAGAAGAGTACAGAATGTGTGTGCATCTGTTCGGTGCTACATCATCCCCTAGTTGTGCGTCATATGCATTAAGAAGAACAGCGGAAGATGCAGTATCAAAGAGTACCCCAGAAGCCACACAGACAGTCCTCAAGAACTTCTATGTGGATGACCGTTTGAAGTCAGTAGCCACAGAAGACAAAGCCGTTGCTCTTGCGAGAGAGCTGATGACGTTGTGTGCCAGTGGTGGTTTCCATTTGACTAAGTGGTTCAGCAACAGCAGAGCCCTGTTGGGATCTATTCCTGACCACGAACGAGCGGCTGAAGTCAAAGATCTCGATTTGGAGTATGATGAGTTGCCAGTGGAACGGGCATTAGGCGTACAGTGGTGCACAAGTTCTGACAGCTTCAGGTTCAAAATACATCTGCCGGACAAGCCATGCACAAGACGGGGCATTTTATCTGTAGTCAGTTCAGTGTATGACCCAATGGGTTTTTTGGCACCACTCCTACTACCTATCAAGCTCATTTTAAGAGATCTCTGCCAAGAGAAGAAAGGTTGGGATGAAGAGATCAATGAAAAATCATGCCGGACATGGATGAAGTGGCTGACAGACTTAGACAAACTTTCAGAACTCAGTCTGAACAGATGTTTCAAACCCTCTGCATTTGGGCCCACAAACACTGCTCAAATCCACAATTTCTCAGACGCTAGTCAAGATGGGTATGGCGTTGTGTCGTATCTCTTGTTGACAAATGACCGGGGTGAGAAACATGTATCATTCTTGATGGGAAAGTCCAGAGTCGCTCCACTCAAACAGATTACGATCCCGAGAATGGAGTTGACAGCAGCGACTGTTGCAGTCAAGATCGATCAGATGTTGAAAGAAGAACTTGAAGTTCCCCTGATGGAGTCAGTCTTCTGGACGGATAGTACAACAGTACTGAAGTACATCAAAAACGATGCCCTTCGTTTCAAGACGTTTGTGGCAAACCGTGTCTCTTTCATTAGAGAAGCGACTACATCTTCTCAGTGGAAGTATGTCAATACCTCACAAAATCCAGCAGATCAGGCTTCAAGAGGTTTGAAGATCCAGAGCTTCATAGAAAGTAAGAGCTGGTTTCAGGGTCCTAGTTTCCTGCAAAAGGATGTTGAATGGCCGGAACAACCTGAACAGTGTCCTTACCTGACTGAAGATGATGTTGAGGTGAAGACATCCGCTGCAGTGTCATGCGCAAACTTAAATGAGTGCACAGATCCACTGAACCAGCTTGTTGAGTATTACTCTAGTTGGCATAAGCTGAAAAAGGTGGCAGCCTGGATTTTGCTCTTGAGAAGGATGTTGCGACACCTGAGCGAGAAAAGAAAAGAGTTTGAACAGAACATACAGCAAAATGAGAATGATCCAGAGAAATGTAGATCTATAGTTGAACAGCAAATGGTGATGTGCAAGAAGAGCCTGGAAAAAAGAAAACTCACCGTGGAAGATCTATCCAGAGCTGAAATTGAACTGGTTAAATACAGTCAGAAACAAGCTTACACGGAGGAGATACAAGCCTTGCAGTTGGCAGGCTCCCGTGTGAAAAAGAACAGTTCTATCTTCAAACTGGATCCATATTTGCAAGATGGTGTGTTGAGAGTAGGAGGACGTTTGAACAGATCGGCGATGCCTGAGGAGGCCAAGCATCCTGCCATTCTGCATAAACAGCACAGAATAGCTCACCTCATTCTCCACCACATCCATCAAGAGTGTGGACATGGAGGTAGGAACCATGTCTTAGCCATATTGCGACAACGGTATTGGATACCAAGAGCCAATGCAGCAGCAAGAAAAGTAATTTCAGAGTGCAACCTCTGCAGAAGACTGCATGCAAAGGCAGGAGAGCAGAAAATGGCGGATCTGCCACAAGACCGTCTGCTCCCTGACAAACCACCCTTCACCAACACGGGTGTGGATTATTTTGGACCTTTCGAGGTCAGAAGAGGACGTGCAAAGGTTAAGCGTTATGGAGTGCTCTTTACATGTTTAACTGTCAGGGCAGTGCATATAGAAGTAGCCCATTCTCTTGACACCGATTCATGTATTAATGCCATACGGCGTTTTCAAGCCAGAAGAGGTCAAGTGTCAATTATTCGCTCTGACAATGGCACGAACTTTGTCGGCGCTGAACGAGAGCTGCGTGAGGCATTGGCAGAGCTGGATCAGTCTCGTATCAATGAAGTAATGATGAAAAAGGGTGTGCAATGGATTTTCAACCCGCCTGCTGCGTCTCACCACGGCGGTATCTGGGAGCGTCAAATTCGCACCGTGAGAAAAGTGCTGAGCTCTGTTGTGAAGCAACAGCTCTTAGAAGATGAAGGACTACACACTCTCCTATGTGAAGTTGAGAGCATCATCAATGGGAGACCCTTAACCACGAACACAGATCACCCAAATGATCTTGAGCCGTTGACGCCCAATCATCTGCTTGCGTTGAAAACACAGCCTAGTTTTCCACCTGGTGTGTTCACTAAGGATGATGTCTACGCCCGCCGACGCTGGAGACAAATACAATATATGGTGGATCTGTTCTGGCGAAGGTGGACTCACGAATACTTACCGCTTCTGCAAGAACAGCAAAAATGGCTCGGCTTAAGTAGAAGTTTCAAGGTTGGAGATGTCGTTCTCGTCGCAGATTTGTTTCTGCCAAGAAACTCCTGGATGTTAGGCAGAGTCATGAGAGTGATGCCTGACTCCAAAGGCGTTGTCAGAAGTGCTGAGGTTCGGACGAAGACCAGCATCATTCAAAGACCAATAACTAAACTTTGTTTGTTGCAGGGAGAAGACTGAAGATAGAAGAGAAGGACTTGAATAGAGTACAAATTACCATTTGAATAGTTTGAATAGTCTATGAAAAGTATTTAGTTGTCAAGTATGTTAATACTTACCAGTTAACGTTTACCTTAAATACTTGCCTATGAAGAAAAGAAGATTCTTGCTGAAAGGAATTAAAGAAAGAGTTGAATGTAAGAGTATAAATGACTTCAGTTTAAGTTTAAGTTGATAATTGATATGTTAAGGCCTAGTCAATTAGGGACCGGGATATGTTGAAGCCATTTCTATGGAAGTAAAAATATTTTAGTTTATTTTGTAAAACCTGAGAAAACCTGTGTTGCAAATAAAACATAGAAATTGGAATGTAAACAGTTAACCAGTGATTTAGTATAATGTAATTTGATTGGCTGTTAGATTTAGTATGAAAGAAATATTACCCGCGAAACAGTCAGAAGCCACTGGACTTTGGAGCAACACAGTCTTTTGACCTACACGTAACTGTACATTTAATTTGTAAGAAAAGTAAATATCCTAAGTTTTAATTTTTTATGTTTTTGAGATTCATAATTAAACAGTCAAACGAAGAACTCTGGATTCAAGACTTTTATTTGACGTTTCGTGTTTGAGTACAAAAGAACTTTGAAGTCCTAAGCTAGTGAGTCAGCTTGTTGCACTCACAAATATATACATATTAATCCTCGTGTTCTTATGTGACTGACCTTAATTGAAATTTAAAAAAAAATTCCCTTCAAATATTTTTTGAAGTTCTTTTAAAGAATGTCAGTAACCAAACAGTTGATGGTAGCCATTGACTTCTATAGTAGGGAAAAAAATACTATTGAAGTCAGTGGGGTCCATCAACTGTTTGGCTACTGAAATTCTTCATAAGATCTTCTTTTGTGTTCAACAGAGGAAAGAAACTCATACAGGTTTGGAACAACTAGAGCAGGGGGTGCCCAATCCTGCTCCTGCCGATCGACTGTCCTGCACAGTTCATCTCCAACCCTAATCAAACACACCTGCCTTTAATTTTCAAGTGATCCTGAAGACCTTAATTGGTTGCTTCAGGTGTGTTTGATTAGGGTTGGAGATGAACTGTGCAGGACAGTCGATTGGCAGGAGCAGGATTGGGCACCCCTGCTCTAGAGGGTGAGTACATGATATAATTTTCAGTTTTGGGTGAACTATCCCTTTAAACAAACGTATGAACAAAGTAGATCTTACTCTTGACCAGGGGCGTCACTAGGCCCTTTTTTTCTAAACTTCTGCCCAGCCCCCCTAAAAAATATTTGATTAATACATTTTTGATCGCTTCAGTCCCCCTTTAAAAAACTCATTTGAAACGGCGGCAAGTTGCGTCAAGTTCCGGCTCCTCCTCTTATCTGATTCTGCTTGGATTTAGCGCATTTTTCAATCTGCAGGGGCGCAGAGCAGAGTGAACATCAGAGAGTACAAGGTGTGTCGTGAGTGCATTTATTGATAGATTGCTATGATATTACATCTGCATCGGTGCAGTTCTTTGTCATAAATGCATTGCAGTTTACATAATGTAATGTTACTAGAGCATGGGAGCAACACAGTCGTTTTCATAGGCACAAGATTAATAATGCATGTGTACATGTTGAGAATTAATATAATACAATTTGTAGCCTTCGGTAAATTAAAAAAGTTCAGCTTTAGGAGGGGAAGAGACAGGGCAAGATCAGGAGACTGAGAGAAAAAGAGTAATGGAGATGAGGAGAGAGCAGGTTTTAAATCTATTTCTTATCCTTTTTTGGCCTTCAAACGTCTTGAAATGCACATATCAGAGAAATAAAAATGTTTAACCCCATAACAACTTCAAATTTATGACCTCTTTGATTATAAAGCCCTGTCTACGGCCATATATTAGGCCTAGATCAATAATGAATGTGTACATATTGTGAATGAATTTAATAAACTTAGTTACCTAGCTTTCCTGGTAGCTTTGTCTGAGAAAATGATTCATAAATCAACCTATCAGTTGACCCTATGTTTACTTTCTTCACTGACAGACAAAAATGAAAAGCCTATATCAGTCAAAGCTCAGCTTTAGGAGGGGAAAAGACAGAGCAAGATAAAAACAAAGAGAAAAAGAGTGTGATGCTGATGAGGAGAGAAATAAACAGCTGCCCGCACATGGTTTTAAAGCTATTGTTATCCAATTTTGTTGGCCTTCAAAACATCTTAAAATGCACATATGTAGATCAGAGAAATCTAAATTTTCTCAGGGGAGCATGCCCCCGAACCCCCCTAAATACCTCACATTCGGGACCTCAGTGATTATAAAACCCTGCCATATGCATGTTACTGGATGAATGAATGAAACTAGTTAATAATGAGCATTAGACCATAAACTAACTTTTTTTTTTTTTTTAAATCATACCCACATTGGGGGCTGAGCCCCCCTAAAATGAAAATCCTAGAATCGCCCCTGCTCTTGACCAAACTCTTGGTGTGTTGCAAATAGCAAAGTCCATATTAGACTTAAAAGATGCAAGCAGTTGATGCACGTGTTTGAAGTTGGAAACTTCTCTCTTAGTGAAGCAGACCAAGGTGTAGAAACGGGAGTATGTAGGAACTCAATGGATGGCTGAGGCTTTAATCCAACTGCAGGCAGAACACTGCATCCGGTTGCGAACATAAGGATTTTTTTCTAGCGAGCAGTTACAGTTGCCCTCTGAAAAACAAAAATGTGACAAGGCTGAGTAATAAGATAATCATTCATAATCACAAAAAAACCTGGAAGAATTTCATTCCTTTTGGATAGCATGTTCTTACTGTCCGAGGTGATTTAATGTCTGGGAGGTATTCTAGAAAGAAGGTTTTGCAAAATACCAAAATAACTAAGGTTATGTAAGTTTACAGGTAAGAGGATTAACTTAACTTTCAGTTTAAAAAAAAATGGATAACTTTTTTTTAAAAAGTTTTAAATATGGATATTTTTCTTACACAAACCCATCGATTCGCTTCAGAAGGCCTTTATTAACCCCCGGAGCTGTATGGATTACTTTAAATGCGTCCTGTTCAGACGCTCTTGCTTACTGCTCCGCGCTTTGCTCTATCGCTTTTACATTTTATCTCCTATTTTTTTTATATTTTATTTCCTTTATTTTATTTCCTTTTATCACCTAATTTTAACTTAAGCAAATCAGCACAGTGCTCATATGACAAAGTTTGGATTACTACAAAAACTGAGAATTCTTTTACCCGACCAGCTTACATTCCGGGAAAGGAAAACACAACTGCCTACAAGGATAAGAGAAAATGCCTCTTCTGGTTCAAGAATCTACTTGCTGCACCAACTGCCACAGACTTTTACAAAGGATTGCAGTTCTTGAAACAAAGTTACTTACGGGACCACCAAACCAGACGGAGCACACAACAGAGCTTCGTCATGGACACCCTCAGCATACCGGTGAGTCCCATGAAACTAGTGCTCCTCGATAGGTAGAGAAAATGCCGATCGACTTACTAATCGATGGCACAAACAGGGAGCGAGACTCAAAGGCACTCGAGACATCAGATTGTCACAAGCATCACATATTGCTGCAGTAGCATCCTCTACCCCAGATACAGCTCTGACAAGGATTGCAAACAAGCAGACAGCGGCACTCAGCTCAGAGCGCAGCCGAGCGCAGGACTCTGATAGTGGGGGACTCCATAATCAGAAACATTAGCGGCAGGGATACAACTATGTGCTGCCTTCCACAAGCAACAACTTCTGATATAAACAGGGAACTTCAGAACATTCTGATGAAACATAAGACTGCAAATCGACTCATCATTCATGTGGGAAAGAATGATATTCATAAAGAGCAGTCAGAACTCCTTAAGAAGGATTTCCATGAACTTTTTGAAACACTTAAAAGACTGAAAGTTCAAACATTCATCAGTGGACCACTCCCAGCAAGAGGAACAAACAGGTTTTCACGGTTACTTGGGCTTAATACGTGGCTGCAAAAAACCTGCAATATAAAAGCAGTGAACTTCATTGACAATTTCAATCTTTTCTGGAGTCAGAGACAACTGTTTCATCGGGATGGCCATCACCCAAACAAACTTGGTTCAAGAGTGTTAAAGGACAATATCTACTTCTCCCTCAATCATCCTTCTGCAGTTTGTGCCAATCCACTCAATCTGAACGGCACACACACACCTGGACACAGTATGAATGACCACGGGACTTCACTTCAGCAGCAAAATGGACATGATAACACCACTCCGCCACAACAACCTCTGCTCACGGACACAATCTCAGCTGAGCTCTGCCAACAGAGCACACCACAGACAGACATATAAGAAATGCTTGAAGATTCAGCAACCAGGGACGACTTCCTGGAAAACAGCCAGGGAAGCCAGGACAGCATATTACAGCCTCCGATAACACCAGAGCAACAGCCCCTTTCACCAGACACTTTCTCCCTCTCCCCAGCATCAGCATCGCCACTTCTGTGCTTCTCACAGAAAATGGAAGAACTGGTGTATGCTGGAACCAGACTATCCCACTCTTTTGCTGCAAGCCCCCAGATACCAACCAAAAAAAGACAGGCACCATTACCACCAAAGCCTGCGGGCCCAGCTCGCCCTCCCCCCCCCCCTCCTGTGAGAGCTCTTCGGCCTCTGCCACAACGCCAGGGCCCATCTGCTCGAGGTGAACCAAAAACAACTGATACCAGCTCTCAGTGATATGTGTCGGGTCCCCGTTTTGATAACAGTAACTTTCTCAAATGTTTACAGAACAAGCGGGAACCCAGTGTGCCTGTATCTTTCTCTATTGCTGTTCTATTACAAGATAGAAAGTCTAACCCCTCTTTCACACAGCAAGCGTGAGCGGCGCGAGAGCGGCGCATCCGCGAAACTACATCGTCACTGCAGCAGCAGACTCCCGCGAGTATTCACACTGGAAGCGTAGTAGCGTCACAGCAGCGGCTGCAGTTTGGCAGACAATATATAACCATTTCAAACAATGTGTCAGTTCTTTCAACATTTTTGTTTTTATAGTCATACACCTTACTTTCACCCAAAACGAATAATTAAAAAGTTTAAATGGGTAAATATTTGTTATACTTAATTTTCTTTTCTGGCATAATTGTTAAAACTAGACATTGGCATTGTAGTTAAAACTCTTGACATGCTTATTCTGTGCATTTTGAGCACGTTTTGTGTTAAATCACATTTATTTTGTCCATCAAAAGCATCAAAAGTGTGCTTTCACTTTAATTGAGCGTGAGCAGCACAGCAAAAAATAGACCGGACGCCGAAACCCCCGCTGCACTGCTGTTCACGCGACGCTCCTGCTTGACGCTCACGCGCTGCTCCTGCTCCCGGTGTGAATGCACTCATTGATTAACATGGACGCCGAAAAAAATACGCACTGCTCACGCGCCGCTGACGCTTGCGGTGTGAAACCGGGGTAAGGCCTTCAATAGCCGTACAGCAAACCTAACTAATCTGGTGCCTATTACACGTCAAACTAATATTGCTGTGGGGAAAAGTATGTCTGTTAAGTTAGCACTCTTTAACATCCGCTCACTTAAAAATAAATCACTCCTAGTCAACGACTTAATAACCACAAACAGTCTGGATTTTATGCTTCTAAATGAAACCTGGCTAGAGGACAGCTGCAGTGCAACAATCCTCAATGAAGCAGCCCCTCCTAACTTTACTTTTATGAGTGTCTGCAGAGCTGTTAAGAGAGGTGGGGGTCTAGCTGCTCTTTTTAAAGATATCTATCAATGTAAGCAAATATCATTTGGGAATTACTTGTCTTTCGAATATCTGGGTATTGGGTTAAAAGGTGCTCCACGCATTTTACTTATCATTATTTACAGGCCTCCAAAATACTCTCCAGCCTTTGCTGAGGACTTTACAGAACTGTTATCAACAATTACCTCAGAGTTTGACTGTTTTGCCATTGCTGGAGATTTTAACATCCACATAGATAGTGCAGAGAAGAATATGGCAAAAGAAATCAAAAGTGTTTTAAAAACTTTTGATTTGACTCAGCATGTACATGGACCCACACACAATCGTGGACACACTCTAGATTTACTTATCAGTAAGGGTCTAAACATTTCATCGATTGTTATTAAGGATGTAGCACTGTCTGATCATTTCTGTATTTTCTTTGATATATTGATCTCTCCTGCCATTGAAGCTAAATCTGTGTCTGTCAAGAAGAGATGCTTAAATGAGAACACTAGTGTACTATTTATGAAGGCTATATCCTTAACACCAAGCATATCTGCAGACTCTGTTGATTTTCTCCTTGATTCTTTTAACTCAAAAGTTAAAAGTGTAATTGATGATATTGCTCCTGTGAAAGTCAGGAAGAAGAGTGGCAGACAAAAAGCACCTTGGAGAAACTCAACAGCAGTGCAAAATATGAAAAGACAATGCAGAAAAGTAGAGCGCATGTGGCGGAAGACAAAACTTGTAGTCCATTATAACATCTACAAAAACAGCATCCATGCTTTCAATATGGAACTAGGTAAAGCTAGACAGACTTTCTTCTCAAATATTATAAACAGTAATTTAAACAACACACGCACTCTTTTTGCTACTGTAGAGAGACTGACAAACCCCCCAAGCCAGATTCCCAGTGAAATGCTCTCAGACAACAAGTGCAGTGAGTTTGCTTCTTTCTTCTCCGAGAAAATCAATAATATCAGAAAGGTGATCAGCACATCCTTGAGTTGCCCTGGGGTTAGACAGATCAAACCACCTGAGAAAGTAGTTACTATGTATGACTTCAAAGAAATTGATGGCAAAATTTTGGAAGAAACCGTACAGCACCTTAAAACATCAACATGTGCCCTCGACACACTTCCCACATCATTTTTCAAAAGTGTGTTAAACAGTTTAAAAGCAGATCTTCTAGAAGTGGTAAATGCTTCACTTCTCTCTGGGAGTTTTCCAAACTCCCTAAAAACTGCAGTTGTCAAGCCCCTCCTGAAAAAGAACAATCTGGATAAGACCATATTAAGCAACTATAGGCCGATCTCGAATCTTCCTTTCATAGGCAAGATCATTGAAAAAGTTGTCTTCAATCAGCTGAACAAATTCTTATGCTCGAATGGATACTTTGACAATTTTCAATCTGGTTTTCGACCGCACCACAGCACAGAGACAGCGCTCATAAAGATAATAAACGATATTCGCTTAAATACTGATTCAGGCAAACTATCAGTGCTCGTACTACTCGACCTCAGTGCTGCATTTGACACTGTCGATCATAACATACTTCTTGACAGGCTGGAAAACGATACTTGGTTACTCACGTAACCTCGGTTCTCTCTAGAGAGGTTCTCTCGTATTGCGTAAGCTCTGCTTACGCAGCGGGAAAAGCCTTCTTTTCTCGAGATACTGAAACCAAAAATTATCCTTAATTTCATATATTGTCAACGCAGTGCAGCTGCAGGCAGCTGAGCTAGAGCGGCATACTGCGCGCTCATTGGCTGCCGCGCGGCAACTGCTTAAGCCTACCAGTGAGCCTGGCGTGACGTCACGCCCAATGAGGGCGCGCGCGACCTCGCGCGTCACAGCCCGCCAGAATGGGCGGCGTCAGAGCGTATATAAGGAAGGCTCGTAGGCTATATTCTCTGTTTTCTGTCGACTGAAGCGACACGAGCGATAGGCTCAGCACGGTCAGGGAACGCAATACTCGTTCCCTCTCTAGAGAGAACCGAGGTTACGTGAGTAACCAAGTATCGTTCTCTTACGAGAGGTTCTCTTGTATTGCGTAAGCCTTGCTTACGCAGCGGGAACCCTTTGTCCACGCCGTGCGAGCCTAACAATCACATATGACTCATAGAAAAACATAGAGGTGATTAAACAGGTGGCCAGCGGTGCGGGCCAACACATGTTCATAAGCACACATAGGGAAAAACACAGAACGGCACTGCCGGTTCATGTTAACTGATACCCTGAGCGTGCAGCTCAACAGACAAGCTAATCGGTAATACAGCCTGACCCTTGGGCAGGACACGAATCACGACTAGACTGACAGAAGTTTAGCCTGCATAGCGGGAACTTCCAGGTTATAAAACCTAACAAATGTGGAGGGGGACGCCCAGCCCGCCGCCCTACAAATGTCGTCAATGGAAATCCCACTGGACCATGCCCACGATGAGGCCATGCCTCTGGTGGAATGAGCCCGTATGCCTAACGGACATTGCAGGTCTTTTGACGCATAAGCTGCTGCAATTGCGTCTACTATCCATCTGGACAGTGTCTGTTTCGAAGCGGCGCGACCCTTGGTGCGCCCGCCAAACGAAACGAAAAGCTGCTCTGAGAACCTGAAGGCTGCAGAGCGCGTCACATAACACCTTAACGCCCTGACCGGGCAAAGGCAGTTAACCCCTTCCTCACTGCTGGAGGACGGCAGAGCCGATAGGGTAACGACCTGAGTCCTGAAGGGAGTGCCTAACACTTTGGGGACATAGCCGTGCTTCGGTTTGAGAATGGCTAACGAGTCATTAGGTCCAAACTCGAGGCACGACGCGCTGATGGACAGCGCGTGTAAATCTCCCACACGTTTAACTGAAGCCAGAGCTAGCAGAAAAACGGTCTTAAGCGTTAAGTATTTCAACTCCACGGAGTCCAAAGGCTCAAAGGGATGCGCTTTTAAGGACTCCAGGACCAGGGACAGGTCCCAAATAGGAACCGTCGGGGGCCGTGGAGGGTTCATTCTCCTGGCCCCGCGTAGAAAGCGGGTAATGAGTTCATTTCTGCCCAGTGCACGGCCGCGCGCCGACTCAGCGAACGCTGCTATGGCCGCGACATAAACCTTGAGCGTGGAGGGGGACCTGCCCGCGTCCAACATCTCTTGGAGAAATTTCAGTACCTGTGGAACTCCACAGGTTCGAGCATTAGAACCCGTATTCACACACCACTTGTTAAACACTGACCATTTAGACGCATAGAGCCGCCTCGTCGAGGGGGCTCTGGACTGCGTGATCATGTTAATTACCCCTTCTGGCAGGCCAACGAGTAATCGTTGATTATCCACGCATGCAGAGACCAGTGCTCTGGATGGGGATGCAGAATCGAGCCTCGGGCTTGAGAGAGGAGATCTCTCCTCACCGGAATCGGCCATGGGGCTGTGTCTGCCAGTCTCATTAGCTCGGGGAACCATGGTTGGTTTTCCCAGCGCGGGGCTATGAGGAGCACTGCGCAGTTCAAACTCCTGATCCTCGCTAGCACTTGAGGTAGCATCGAGATCGGTGGGAACGCGTACAGCGGGGCGCTGGGCCAGGTCTGGGCGTCCTCCCGTTTCGAGAAGAACCTCTGGCACTGAGCGTTCTCGCTCGTGGCGAAGAGGTCGATCTTCGCTTCGCCGAAACGACGCCAAAGCGTCTGTATCGTCTGGCGGTGTAGAGACCATTCCCCTGGGGGAACGTTGTCCCTGGACAGTCTGTCCGGGCCGTCGTTCAAACGACCGGGTACATGAGCTGCCCTTAGGGAGCGCAACGGGCCTTGAGCCCAGGATAGGAGGCGCTCTGCGAGCGCGCACAGGGTTCTGGATTTGATTCCGCCCTGGCAGTTCACGTACGACACCACTGACATGTTGTCCGAGCGAACTAGCACATGGTGTCCCCGTAGAAGCGGTAGAAAGTGCTTCAACGCTTTCTCGACCACCAGCATCTCTAGACAGTTTATGTGAAGGTCTTTCTCCGTATTCGACCACGGGCCGCAAATCGGACTGCCTTCGTGAGTCGCTCCCCAACCCATGTTGGACGCGTCTGTCGAGATCACTTTGCGGTGTGCGATGGTTCCCATCGACACTCCCCGCTGATACCATTCGGCCGCCAGCCAGGGCTGCAGGGCTGTAACACAGCGCTGAGTCACTCTGATTGGAGCACGGCCCGAAATCCATGCTTTGCGGGGCATTTCCGTTTTTAGCCAGCGTTGAAGCGGACGCATTCGGAGTAAACCCAGCTGCAGGACAGCTGCTGCTGATGCCATGTGGCCCAGCAACCTCTGAAAAGTTTTCAATGGAAAAACTTTTCCCTCCTGAAAGGAGGCGGCGAGGTGTCGAACACAGCGCGCGCGCTGTGCGGACAGTCTGGCCGTCATTGCCGCCGAGTCCAGATCTATACCCAGAAAAGTGATAGACTGGCTGGGGGCTAAAGAGCTCTTGTCCCAGTTCACGGAAAGACCCAAGCTTTGCAGGTGACCGAGAAGCGCTTCTCTGTGGGAAACTAGTTCCTCCGCCGAGTGCGCTATAATGAGCCAATCGTCCAGATAGTTCAGGATTCGCATTCCCCTCGATCTCAGGGGTGCGAGAGCCGCATCCATGCACTTCGTAAATGTACGGGGTGCCAGGGATAGGCCGAACGGCAGGACGGTGTGCTGATATACCTGGCCGTCGAAGGCGAATCTCAAGAATGGCCTGTGACGGGGTATAATCTGAATCTGAAAGTACGCGTCTTTCAGGTCGAGAGATATGAACCAGTCCCCCGGGCGAATCTGCGCGAGGATTTGACTGGTTGTGAGCATTTTGAACGGCCGTTTCATAAGCGTTTTGTTCAAATATCTCAGATCCAATATAGGTCTGAGTGCTCCGCCCTTCTTGGGTACGAGGAAATAGCGGCTGTATACGCCTGCCTCGGAACCCGGAAGGAGAACCCGTTCTATCGCCCCTTTGCGCAGCAAATTCGCTATTTCTGTGTGAAGCAGATGCGCTGCATCCGCTTTCACTGTAGTCTCGGCCCGAGCGCGATAGCGCGGAGGGCGGCGAGCGAATTGAAGCGAATAGCCCTTTATCACTGTGTTCAGTACCCACTTCGACACACCCTGGATAGCTTTCCATGCATTCGCACTCATAGCTAGGGGTCGAATCGCCTCTGACTCTCGCCCGCCGCACAGCGCGGGACGGGGAATCTGTGGCGGTGTAAGCGCGAATCGCGCAGTGGCAGTGAGGGGGAACGGGGGTTCGCAGATGGCGGCAGCCGGCTGAACAGCGCTGTGAGAGAGCGTTTTGTGAGACGGCTCGCGGCGCAGAAGCGGGGCGGGCTCGTGCATGTTTATCGGAGTGTGTGCGTGCTGTAAAGCGGGCACAGAGCTCTTTATTATCACACAGCCGGTGGCTGACTTGTACGTGTTTACATGAGAGTGTGCGCGCTGTGTAGCGGGCACAGGGCTCTTTATTAACACACAGCCGGTGGCTGGCTCGTGCATGTTTACCTGAGAGTGTGCGTGCTGTGTAGCGGGCACAGGGCTCTTTATTAACACGCGGCCAGTGGCAGAATGTTCCGGTACCCAAGCGTGTGAGACAGAGCGAGCACTGTGTAGGTGTGAGCACTGAAGTGTGGGCACGTGACCTACAGTTATCACTCGAGCGGCCGTAGCGCGCTTTATGTGAGTGCACTCTGTGGGGTACACAGGGGGATTTGTGCTTGTGTGTAGTGATGAGCACTGGGAAGTGGGCAAGCTTACTACACTCATAACACTGACGGCGTGAGCCGTCTGACCAGATATTACACTCTTTATTCGATTTATCTGGGTCGCCGTAAAAACGGCGTTTGTGTGCAGGCGAGAGAGTTGAAAAACTGGCTCGTTGGCTGCTGTGGGCACTACTGCAGTAGCCTTTGACAAGGGGACTGGCAGAGGGATATATCTTAGTTTTGACGGCGGTCCGGCCGCGGCGGGACCCGCCCGTCTTTTCCTCCCGACGGGTGCTAGGAGGACTTAGCAGGCTCGGGCTTCAGCGTTACCTTAGGCCGAGGCCCACGCGGGGGCGGCGGCCTGTGCTGGCTGGTGGAGCGGGACCTGGGGCGGCCGCGCTGGCGCTGCTTAGAGTCTGGGGGTCGAGACGGCCGCTGTGCGGAGCTGCGTGCAGGAGGCTGGTTAGAGCGGCCTGCAGCGGAGCTCGAGCGGCGGGGCAGGAAGAGGTTCATGGCCTGTGACGCTTTCTGTACCTCAGAAAAACGGTCCACGAGGCCGCTCACTGCCGGGCCGAAGAGACCAGTAGGCGAGAGCGGGGCGTTCAGGAAGACGGATCGCTCTTGTTCCCCCATATCGGCGAGAGTTAACCAAAGGTGGCGCTCAATGACGGTCAGCGAAGCCATGGATCGTCCGATCGCTTGGGCCGCTGTCTTGGTCGTGCGAAGGGAAAGGTCCGTCGCACTGCGCAGGTTGGTTAAGGCCGATCTGTCCAGTTCTCCCTCGTCGAGCTGGCGGAGGAGGTCCGCCTGGAGAACTTGAAGGACCGCCATTGTGTGCAGGGCTGAGGCGGCTTGCCCAGCGGCGGAGAAAGCGCGGCTGGCGAACGCCGAAGTAGTCCTGCAGGCTTTGGACGGGAGGGCAGTCTTTGAGCGCCATCTCGCGGATGGGGGGCAAAGATGCGCTGCAACCGCCTGTTCGACCGGTGGAATCCGGTCATACCCCTTCTCCGTGGCTCCGTCCACGCGGGAGAGAGTCGATGAGGCTGGAGAACGGAGTCTGGCCGAAACTGGAGCGTTCCACGATTTAGAAAGCTCGTCGTGAAGCTCAGGCAGAAACGGCGCTGGTCTAGACGCTGGCGACTGGTGGTCAGGAAGCATCCATCAAGCCTGTTAGGCGGGGGTACCATCTTCGAGGCCCAGACGCTCGACCGCCATAGTGAGGAGGCGGAGAAGCTCGGCCTCCACCCCGGCGGGAGCCCTGCTGGAAGCTCTGGTGGAGGAGGTGGATCGGGCGGAGCCGGACCACACCTCGCTGTCCGACGCCAACAAAGAGCACGTGTCCAGCCGATCGTTGTCGTCCGCTTCATCCGCTGTGTCGACGGCATCGAGGGCGAGAGCCGTCGGCTGCGCGTCGGGGAGCGGGGGCGGAGAGGGAGAGAGCGAGGCTCGCGGGAGAGGCTCCGGCGAGGCCCTGGCTCGTGTCTCAGGCTCCGGTGGGCGTTGTGAGCGGCGTTTTTTCTTACGCGGCCCAGCAACGGCAGGAGCGGTGTCTGAAAAGAGGGCGAGTCGAGCCCGCAGGGTCGACATCTGCAGCTCTTCGCAGAATTCGCAGCCGCCCGAGGAAAACGCGACGGCTGCATGATCCCGTCCCAGGCAGAGAGCGCAGAGAAGATGGCGGTCTCCGTCGCTGAGCGGTGAGCGGCATGAGCCGCACGTGGTGTGAGGCATTTGCAACAACGCCTCGTGCTCTTTTAGAGTGCTGCGGAGAAAAGGCAATACACGCAAAAAAGAGCTTATCACGGAAGGATATGTATCGCCGGATAGCTGAGCTGGCACGGCAGGCTGAAGGCGGCGAAGAGATCGTCCGGCTTCCTCAGGCTGTCCTAAGCTGGCTCGTTAGCTTGATCCAAGAAGGCCACGGCGACGGTTTCCTCTCAGAGACCAGCGATGCGAGTGCTTCGCTGAAAAGACAGAAATCAGAGAATATAGCCTACGAGCCTTCCTTATATACGCTCTGACGCCGCGCGCGCCCTCATTGGGCGTGACGTCACGCCAGGCTCACTGGTAGGCTTAAGCAGTTGCCGCGCGGCAGCCAATGAGCGCGCAGTATGCCGCTCTAGCTCAGCTGCCTGCAGCTGCACTGCGTTGACAATATATGAAATTAAGGATAATTTTTGGTTTCAGTATCTCGAGAAAAGAAGGCTTTTCCCGCTGCGTAAGCAGAGCTTACGCAATACGAGAGAACCTCTCGTAAGAGAACTGGGTGGGGCTTTCTGGGATAGTCCTAAAATGGTTCAGGTCATACTTAGATGGGAGAGGTTATTATGTGAGTATAGGAGATCATAAGTCTGAGTGGACATCCATGACATGCGGAGTCCCTCAAGGCTCAATTCTTGCGCCACTCCTGTTCAACCTGTATATGCTCCCAATGAGCCAAATAATGAGAGAACCAAATTGCTTACCACAGCTATGCAGACGACACACAGATCTACTTAGCCCTATCGCCTAACGATTACAGCCCCATTGACTCCCTGTGCCAATGCATTGATGAAGTCAACAGTTGGATGTGTCAAAACTTTCTTCAGTTAAACAAAGACAAAACTGAAGTCATTGCGTTTGGAAACAAAGATGAAGTTCTCAAGGTGAACGCATACCTTCACTCTAGGGGTCAAACAACTAAACATCAAGTCAGGAATCTTGGTGTGTTACGAGGTCCGACAAAAGCTGCACCACCACAGCCAATTTTCGACCCGCACAATTCAACTAAACACACAGGGATTTAGTTCAATCATAGAGCACCTTAACCCCGCCATAAGATGCCCGGAGTCTCATCTCCCGCTTCATTAATTAAATAATATAGTAAGCCATCGAAACCAAGAATTATATTAAGAAAAGTATTTATTTATTACATAAATAAAGGAGACAAAAAAAAAAAGAAAAGAAAATAAGCGGAATACCTCAGGAGGGGGAAAAGCCAAAATAATAAACCAAACTCAGTACTATCTACCGCATTACACCTCTTTCCTTCTCAAAACAAAGAATAAAATAAACAACACAGTCTTACCTCCCTGCTAACCTCAAAACAGGAGAAAACGGAGGAAAAACAACAAAAGGCGCCCACCTCCCTACATACCTCTCCTTTTGTTACACAGGTGACTCAACAAGTTTTCACATTATAAATACAAACAAGGTTTCAAATGGCGTCGATGATACAAACAAGCTTAGAAGACAACTTAAAGTAAACCACGAAGCCGGGAGAGAGGAGAACTCGTGGAGGAGACATCCAAACACGCTTAAATCAAAGCCGCCATGCCACTTCTGACGTCATCGTAATGCCGTGCACCTGTACGCGCTCTAACAAGTGCCACTGGGAATGGGAGAGAGAGAGAGAGAGAGAGAGAGAGAGAGAGAGAGAACCACAACAACAAAACCACATGCAAAAACACAACAGAAAAATAACATCATTCATCCAAAATCATTAAATTAAATAATGTAACATTTCTCCCCACCAAAGAAAGAGACAAATTTATTTCGTCTCGTCTATTTACAAATGGCATTTTCAGGACCAACTGCTCTGGACAGCGCATCAGAGAGTACCATCTCCGAGCCACGTTTGTGAACAATTTCAAGATTATATTCTTGAATGACCAGGGACCAACGCATTAAACGTTGATTTAAATTTTGCATACGGGACAGGAATACCAACGGGTTATGGTCTGTATATACTTTTACAGGGAAAGGGTTAGCGCTTAAATAAACATCAAAGTGTCGCAGGGCTAACAACAAAGCTAAAGCCTCTTTTTCCACTGTACTATATCGACGTTGACTGTCACTGAATTTTTTTGAAAAGTAACAGACTGGTAATTCCAGATTAGTTTCTGATGTCTGTAATAATACAGCTCCCGCAGCAACCCCACTTGCATCCACCTCAAGCATAAAGGCTTTAGAAAAGTCTGGCGCGGCCAAAATCGGAGCTTTGCACAGAAGATCTTTTGCCCCATTAAAAGCATTTTCACATTCTGGTGACCAGACAAACTTTCGACACGACTTTAAAAGATCTGTCAATGGCGCCACCAGTGTTGCAAAATTACGACAGAATCCACGATAATAGCCCGTCATTCCTAAGAAGCGGCGTAACTCTCTGCGATTAGAGGGTCGGGGCAACTCTGTAATGGCAATTATCTTTGCGTCAACTGGTTTCACTTTCCCTTGGCCTACTTGTTTTCCAAGATATGTAATAGTGGCTTTAGCAAATTCGCATTTTGCCAAATTCACAGTCAACACTGCATTGGCCAAACGAGCAAACACGATCTCTAATGACTTCATATGTTCCTCCCATGTAGGGGAATAGATAACAATGTCATCTAAATATGCTTCACAGTCCGGTACATCCTGCAACACTAACCGCATTAGGCGTTGAAAAGTTGAGGGGGCGTTTCGCATGCCGAACGCCATTACAGAATATTGACCGAAAAAGTCAGGCGTTACAAAGGCAGATATTTCAGCAGCTCGCGGCGTTAATGGCACTTGCCAATATCCTTTTAGAAGATCAAGTTTTGTTACAAACTTCGCTGGGCCGACCTTATCGATGCAATCGTCAATCCTTGGGAGTGGAAACGAGTCAGGTTTTGTAACAGCATTGATCTTTCTATAATCTGTACAAAAACGGAATGACCCGTCAGATTTTGGTACCAGCACACAAGGCGAACTCCAAGCACTCTGGCTCGACGCAGCCAACCCATTCTGTAACATATACTTGACTTCAGATTTCATGATCTCTCTTTTTACAGGATTTACTCGATAAGGATGTTGCATAATCGGACTTGTGTTCCCCACATCAATATCATGAAATAAAACATTAGTTTGCGATGGAACATCATAGAAAATAATAGGAAATTTCTCAATCAAAGCTATAACATCGGCACGTTGTTGCTCGGACATGTAGTTTAAATATGAACTCAAATTCTGCTAAATATTAGAATTCTGCAGACTTCCCGTTGGAACGGAGACAGTTTCCACACTATCCTCCTCACTTTCCTTTAGTGCTGAAACTACAGCTACGGGAACTGGCACAGTTTCAGGTTCAACCGCCGATTTATTTTCTTTCTCTCTTTCATGATACTGTTTTAACATATTAATATGGCATGTACGCAGATCTCTTCTGCGCTCAGGTGTACGAATCACATAAGTGGTATCATTCAACTTTCTCTCTACAACATACGGTCCGGTGAATCTATTTTGCAGTGCTGAACCAGGGACAGGTAGTAAAGCCAACACCAACTCTCCAGGCTTAAAAGAGCGTTGAACAGCTCGTTGATCATATTGGGCTTTCATCACTGCCTGAACCGAAGTCAAATTTGCTCTGGCTAAATTACATACATGTTTCAAGCGCTTGCGAAAAGTATCGACATACTCGGAAACAGACCTTGCCACAGGTTTAGTAGCCAGCAGTTGCTCACTTAAGAGCTTTAAAGGTCCACGGACAATATGTCCAAATACCAGCTCCGCGGGACTAAACCCAAGAGAATCTTGCACGGACTCTCTAATAGCGAACATAAGCAAAGGAAGACTTTCTGCCCAGTCACGTCCAGAATCCAAGCAATGTGTTTTTAACATTGTTTTGAGCGTTTGATGAAACCTCTCCAACGCTCCTTGCGATTGAGGATGGAAAGCGCTCGAAGTGACATGTTTAACTGCAAGATCGTCCATTACCTGGTTGAACAATTTTGACGTGAAATTAGTTCCACGATCGGTTTGTATCACTCGTGGTAATCCAAAATAAGAACAGAACTTTATAAGTTCTTTAATCACTGTTTTGGCCTTCAGATTGCGTAAGGGCACAGCTTCTGGAAAACGCGTCGCTGAACACATAAAGGAAAGAATATATTGATACCCCTCCCGTGATTTAGGCAACGGACCCACACAATCCAAAATTAACCTTTCGAACGGTTCCCCCATTACTGGTATAGGGCACAGGGGAACCGGTCGAACGACCTGGTTAGGTTTGCCTACCAGCTGACATTCGCGGCACGACCGACAATAATTCGCAACACTTGTTCGCAATCCAGGCCAGTAAAAATAGTGAGACACACGTTGGAAAGTTTTATTAACTCCTAAATGACCACCCATTATATGATCATGAGCTAACTTTAGAACCGCCGTTCGAACTACGGAAGGTAATACAATCTGATACCTAGGGGCCAAATTAGCTTTTTCATTTGCCACCGAATTCCACTTGCGCATTAAAACGTCGTCGTCCCAATAATAACCGGTCCTGATTCCATCTAACTTGCTTTTGTCAGATACTGCTACATCTACACAGATTGCTAAGGATGAATCAGTTTTCTGAGCAGCCGCAAGTTCTGCTCGACCTAACCGAACTATCGGAACTTCAGCACCAGCATCCTTATCCAGCTTAACCGCAGTGTCCACGGATAATGCAAATTCGGTAGGACTCGAACGTACAAGAAATGAGTCAGACAAATCTACCTGATCTTCATATTCACGCGTCTGAGAACGTGTCACAGCACAGACGGGAAACACGTCCGGATACTGCAAAGATATTTTCGAATCACATACCGGAATTGTAGTCACAATTGGGGAAGGAAAAACTTTACCTCCCGCTAGATCATTACCGAGGATGACATCAACATCATCCACCGGAAGTTTTTCACAAACTCCCACATTCACCATACCCGTAACCAAGTCCGTTTTCAAATAAACAGAGTGAATTGGAAGTTTAACACAACCTAACTCTATACCACGAACAAGAACGTCCATTCCAGTGTACGTATCAGCCGAGAGTGGCAAAACTCCCTTCCTAATAAGGGATTGCCCCGAGCCAGTATCCCGAAGAACGGAAACGTGCTGGTTACTTCCATTATCCGAGAGAGATATCGTTCCTCGTGTCAGAAACGGGTTAAAGCCGGGCAACTCCAATTTAGTTTCTAACTTTTCTTCTCTCGGAAGAACTACCACATGCGCTATTTTTTTTACTCTCGACGCATTCTTTTGTTTCCACGACTTACAGTCAGCTATAAGATGGTCAGACTCAAGACAATAGAAACAAGAACGCGTTCTATCCGTACCTTTCTCTGGACTTTTTGGAACACTTTTTGTCCGCGTCTCCGATTTTTGCATATTTGAGAACACTAGAGTTTTATTTGGCACCGCTTTTACATTTGAATACGAACGTGTCACAAAAACATTTTTATGAGTTAGCACATACTCATCAGCCATAACGGCTGCGTCCGCCAAAGATGTAACCTTTTGTTCGTTCAGATGCACTACTAAACTCTCGGGAAGACAGTTCTTAAAATCTTCCAGCAGAATTAATTCCTGCAGACCCTCGAAAGTATTCACTTTTGACGCAGCGCACCATTTTTCTAACATGTTTCTCTTGTCCCTGGCAAATTCGAGAAAAGTGTGTTTGTCAGATTTACTATAACCTCGAAATTTCTGCCTATAGGCCTCAGGCACAAGCTCATAAGCCCTAAGTACCGCAGTCTTTACTAGGTCATAATTCAGAGAATCCTCGATAGGCATCGCTGCACAGACTTCTTGAGCCTTACCGACTAGATTACTCTGCAACATAAGTGCCCACATATCCCTCGGCCATCTTAATTTCCCAGCTACACGCTCAAAAGCTGTGAAATAAGCGTCGACCTCCGTTTCCCTAAACGGTGGGACTAATCGAATATATCGACTTGGATCAAATTGATCAGAGTTAACAGCACCAACAGGTTGAACATTATGAGCACCCTCATCGCGCTCTTCCTGCTTCGTAACACGGTGCAACTCCATCTCTCTTAAATGCAATAAACGATTTTTATGCTCTTGCTGCTTAATTTGGAGTTCTAACTCTTTCAATTTTAACGCAACCATCGGGTCACTTTCCCGTTCAGGGGAGACAAACTTTAACCTTTCACTCGGTTCTTCCATCTCCTCCGCAACTTCACTCGCGACCGGGGATTCCTCTGGCAAAATGCCAAGAGCTATCATTTCAGAAAGAAGATCAGATTTAATCACTTGTTTTTTTACATTCGGCACAACTTCGATTTTTAAAGCATCTGCCAACTGTAAAAGATCTTTCTTTCTAAATTTATCTAGCTGTTTAGCAGTTGGATTCCCAAGAAAAGCCTCAACATTCACTTCCATACTAAAAAAACATTAGGCTTGTTCCCAACTACCCCCGTACACAAAAAAAGGACAGTTAATAAAAACTGTACTTAACACTTTTCAAAATGAGAAAAAAAAAAGTACAAATTATATAAACACAATGGTGTATGGTTTGATAGGTCACTTTAGCTCGCTAAAAAAAAAAAAAAAAAAAAAAACACAAGTAAGGGGAAAAAAAGAAAGGACGAGCCCCCATTTGTTACGAGGTCCGACAAAAGCTGCACCACCACAGCCAATTTTCGACCCGCACAATTCAACTAAACACACAGGGATTTAGTTCAATCATAGAGCACCTTAACCCCGCCATAAGATGCCCGGAGTCTCATCTCCCGCTTCATTAATTAAATAATATAGTAAGCCATCGAAACCAAGAATTATATTAAGAAAAGTATTTATTTATTACATAAATAAAGGAGACAAAAAAAAAAAGAAAAGAAAATAAGCGGAATACCTCAGGAGGGGGAAAAGCCAAAATAATAAACCAAACTCAGTACTATCTACCGCATTACACCTCTTTCCTTCTCAAAACAAAGAATAAAATAAACAACACAGTCTTACCTCCCTGCTAACCTCAAAACAGGAGAAAACGGAGGAAAAACAACAAAAGGCGCCCACCTCCCTACATACCTCTCCTTTTGTTACACAGGTGACTCAACAAGTTTTCACATTATAAATACAAACAAGGTTTCAAATGGCGTCGATGATACAAACAAGCTTAGAAGACAACTTAAAGTAAACCACGAAGCCGGGAGAGAGGAGAACTCGTGGAGGAGACATCCAAACACGCTTAAATCAAAGCCGCCATGCCACTTCTGACGTCATCGTAATGCCGTGCACCTGTACGCGCTCTAACAAGCGCCACTGGGAATGGGAGAGAGAGAGAGAGAGAGAGAGAGAGAGAGAACCACAACAACAAAACCACATGCAAAAACACAACAGAAAAATAACATCATTCATCCAAAATCATTAAATTAAATAATGTAACAGTAGTCATGTCAAAGCAATAACTAAATCAGCATACTATCATCTGAAAAATATTGCAAGAATAAGATGCTTTGTTTCCAGACAAGACTTAGAGAAACTTGTGCATGCTTTCATCACCAGCAGGGTGGATTATTGTAATGGACTCTTCACTGGCCTTCCCAAAAAGACCATAAGACAGTTGCAGCTCATACAGAACACTGCTGCCAGGATTCTGAGCAGAACCAGAATATATAAACATATCACACCAGTCCTCAGGTTAGATTTAGGATTGATTTTAAAGTATTATTACTGGTACATAAATCATTCAATGGCCTAGGACCTCAATATATTGCAGATATGCTCACTGAATATAAACCCAGCAGATCACTCAGATCATTAGGATCATATCAGCTAGAAATACCAAGGGTTCACTCTAAACATGGCGAGTCTGCTTTTAGCTATTATGCCAGCCGCAGCTGGAACCAGCTTCCAGAAGAGATCAGACGTGCTCCTACAGTAGTCACTTTCACTGTAAAAAATTTCTAACCCTCCCAAATCAAAAATTTCAAGTGACCGATAACATCAAAATTTTTCAATTGGCCCAAGTGAAATTCTGTAAATTTCAATTGGCCCAAGTGAAAATCTGTAAATTTAATTTTATAATTTAAAGAATTTCACTTGGGCCAATTGAAAAATTTAGATGTTATCGGTCACTTGAAATTTTTGATTTGGGAGGGTTAGAAATTTTTTACAGTGTTCAAATCCAGACTCAAAACACATCTGTTTAGCTATGCATTTAATGAATGAGCACTGTGCCGCTGTTCGTCCGACTGTACTGTACTGTATTTTATTTTTTATCTTTCTAAACTTTTAATTATTCTTATTTCTTTTTATTATTTTAATTTCTTCTATGTAAAGCACTTTGAATTGCCATTGTGTATGAAATGTGCTATATAAATAAACTTGCCTTGCCTTGCGCTCCTCCGTGAGAGATACGAGACCGGTGCGTTCCTCATCATTAATCACACCACCGGCCTCGCGCCGCTCTCTCACGGCCCTTGGCCTCGTCCTGCTCACCACACTGTGCTACCAAGTATTAAAAAATAAAAAAAATAATATGACCTTTTTGCACTCTATGCCCCAAAAATGGGAGCGGTATTTAAAAGTGTTAGGAAAGATCCAGCCATTGCTATAGCTGTTCCTATAAATTACACAAGGAATAGGAGAGGAGGAGGGATGCTGAACGAGTGTATATGCTCTTGTACTGTGATAGGTTGGATTAAATGAACTGACTCCTCCTGAACTTTATGTGCAGTCGCTATTAGTGATGAGTCATTCATGATCGATCTGTTCATTGCATCCGTCACATGACAAATTAACGAATGACTCGGAAGTAATAAAGTAATTATTAATGTTCCCTGTAAATTATTTTTGACTGCATTATAATGATTTCTTAATTCAGAATATGATCAAGATTGTGAAGGTGGATGTGTTCGGGGAATTTGCCTGTTAGAAGTATAACATTTAAAGCCCCTTAAATGAACGAAATGACTCGGAAAAAGTTTTGTTCATTTTGATGAACGAGATCAAACAAGAGAGTTAGTAAAATGATCCAAACTTCCTATCACTAGTCACTATAACTATAACTATATATATATATATATATATATATATATATATATATATATATATATATATATATATATATTATATATTTCGATATAATATCCGTAATCAAGCGTATTGTGATCAGGGTGAACTACAAAGTTAGGTTCTTTCACTGAACTGACTTTATTAAGTAGTATTCCACACTCTTTCCACATCTGCATATTCGAGGAGCCGTGCATCATGCATCTTTTGGTGAATGTTCACGAAGTCATCCAGTCTTTTGAGCCTCCTCCTTTAAAACCTGATGTTCTTCAGGTCTCTTTGACTCTTGTCACGGGGTGACGATTAAGTGGAACTGCCCCCGCTCTATACTTGTTTCCAGGGGGAGCAAGTTCGATGTAACACCGGAACAGTTCCGGGTCTTCCTGTGTAAACAGCCTGACGGAGCTCGCTGATTAGGAAAACAAGCGACAGCTGGGCGATGAGCAGAGATTGAGCCACGAGGGGGATTATAAAAGGATCCGGTTGATGGGCAGGAGGTGGTAATCCTTTTGTGAAGTTTGGCAGCAAAGTCTAAGTTTTGTGCTGGAGTTTTGGGGTAAGAAGTCTTTTGGGCGGACGCAGACTGGAGTAAAATCTGTTGTTGTCGGGCTACTGATAACATCGGGCAGTACACGAGAGGGCAGATCGTTAAAGAACGGAGAAGACTGTGAGTAAAGAAGGAAGAGCTGGGACACAGTGGTATGATTGAACTGTGTGAATTCAACGAACAGACAAGTGTTATCTGCCAGTCCTATTAGGAAGTTATGCCTGTAATGTTCGCCACCTGCTAGTATGTGGTGAAACTGCCCCGGTGTCCGGTGAGTTCTATTCTGAAACTTTTCAGTGCCAGTTGTGTTTCCATAGCCAACTGTCTACACAGCTTGGATGTACAGTTTGCCAGTGGAGCAGAGAGTGTCGGCTGGGATCACGATAGTGCCTAATGTGAAGTGAACACGTGTGATCATTTGAAGTGACTGAATTGTGCACTGGTGTGGAAACTGAAGTTTTATGTCTGCCTGGTCTCCAGTCGTCTACTCGTGTGTTCCATAGTCAAACTGAAATTAACTAACTGCTGTGTGTTGAGCATATGCTGTGCAGGAATGCAGCTCGAACTCGTCTGAGTGGAAGAGGATTTATGAGAGATCTATTGAATGCTGTTGCTGCTGTCCTGTGGAGAGAAGGCTCAGCTGTTGACGATTGAAACCTGTATTCACTTCTGTGGTTCTGTGAACATAGAGAAACTGCCCTCTGCCATCGAATACTGCCATCGCTGCTCTGTGGTAAGAAGATTCAGTTGCTGAATGTCAAGTCTTCTATTCACCGTGATTGTTCTGTGGACATAGAGAAACTGTTCCTTTGCTATTGAATGCTGTTGCTGCTGTCCTGTGGAGAGAAGGCTCAGCCGTTGACGATTGAAACCTGTATACATTTCTGTGGTTCTGTGAACATTGAGAAAACGCCCTCTGTTAGTGGATGCTGCCATCATCACTCAGTGGTAAGAGGATCCAGTTGTTGATTGTTGAGTCCGGTACTCACCACGGTTGTCCTGTGGGTATAGGAAGATTGCCCTGTTGGTGGAAGTGGCCATCACCGTCCTGTGGGGAAGAGGCCGACTGATGCTGCGGCTCGACGGTTGTGGAGGGGGGGCAGCCCCCAGCTAGTGAGTGTGTCCCGTGGAGGGAATGAGAGTTCCTCGGTGGCCATCTGCGACGGAGTGCTGGAGCGTGGCTGATGATTTCCTGCCCGACCCTCCCCTCTATCCCAAAAAGAGGCGACACTCAAGTAGTTGATGCTGTCCTGTGAGATGAGTAATCCCCTTCCTTTGCTGTCAATTTCCCATTAGCACGTGCTCCAGTACTTGCCTCCAGCTGAAGCGGAGTTGCTGTACAAACCCCTGCCAGCGCCTGAGCCATTACTTACCTCCAGCCGAAGAGGAGTTGCTGTGCAAACCCCTGCCAGTGCCTGAGCCACCATTTACCTCCAGCCGAAGAGGAGTTGCCGTGCAAAATCTTACCAGTACTCGAGCCCTTACTTATCTCCAGCCGAAGAAGAGTTGCTGTGCAAATCCCTGCCAGTGCCTGAGCCACTACTTACCTCCAGCCGAAGAGGAGTTGCTGCGCGACACCCCTGCCAGTGCCTGAGCTATTACCTACCTGTGGCCGAAGAGGAATTACTAGGTGAATTGGTAACAGTATCCGCCTTATTACTTACGTCCGGCTGGAGAGGAACCATGGTGCGAAACCTTGCCATTACTTGCCCCATTGTTTACCCCCGGTCGAGAGGAGCTGTTGGGTGAACTACCCACGCAATCTGCTGGGTTTAAGTGGAGATTGGACTTGTTTTAACTAAAAAAAATATACGCTTTTTTTGAATATTATCTTGTCTGGTCTGTCGTGTCTCTGGGTAACTCCTCGAGGTGGTACGTTGTGAAGGGGAGGGGAAGTCCACCCCGACCTGTGACACTCTTCTTCATTATCCCTTGCGTACGGTTGTCTTGAGTGAAGCTATGAAAATTTAAGGACAACAATAAAACTATGGTTTTGATACAAAATTTCAAATGTTTTTTTTTTGTTTTTTTTTATTGTCTAACATTGTTGTAGACCTTACTCAGTTGCTGGTACACAGGGCTTGTCCCGTGACGTCCTAGATCCCCTAAAGACCATTTAAACCTGGTAAAGAACTCGACTCAAATGCTGTATTGAATAATTGGTTGTCTTAAATCAAAGACTCAAACCTACCTAGCATCATTCCAGGGCTGGCATGTGGAAGAAACTATTTGACCAAACTGGAAATGAATGCTGGTGCATGATAAACGTTGCATTTATCAAGGTCAAGCAATGCACTATTTATTGTTCCCTGGAAACGAGTCATGAGGGGTGTGGTTATGAGGGGTGTGGTTATGACATCATGCTGAAAAGCAATAATCACAATTTCAGACAAATGTCAAATGTTTTAATGCATTACTTGTGATTTATTCTGTTTAACACCAATCTCACTCAGCTCTGCCTGTCTGACCTGACCTGAGATGCATGATACGTCCTGGAGAGGTGTTGATTTAGTTTATCAGATACACAGAAATCGAACTATATTAACATTTAATACCTTGTAGTCTTCAGTAATGATGTTTTTCTCATCAGATCAAATGTCCCCCTTTGCTGCATAAGCACCTGCAGATGTTTGTAGTGCTTTGCAACATTTGGTCCACTGAACTAGAAAACACCTCATCCATCTCTTTCAGCGCTGTACAACACACAAGGAGCCCATATACAGTATATGCACTTCCAGCTTCTAGTGTTGTGGACACATTTTATGTATTGTTGAAATAACTGTTTCTTGATAGTTTTTTTCTAATGAGTTATTTACATTAGGGTTTAATGTTACATTTAATGTTGTTAAATGAATGTTTATTGCATTTTTTAAATGTCATGTGTGTTACCATGATAGAGTTTAGTGTTTGTGTCAATGGCTACGATCAAATGTAACAAAATATTAATTGGTAATGGGATTGACGGCTCAATCGATCTGAAAAGCCTTCATGTAAACACCTTAATCGATCCAATTGAGCACGATCTGAATAAAATTTCGATTGGATTGAAAGGGGTGATTTATTCCTTTTCTAATCCGAATGAGAGAACATGTAAACACTTGATCAGATTGAGAACCGAAACTGAAAGGACTGTGCATGTGCAATGACGTAAAGATAGCGTAATGACATATGACACACTGAACGAGCTGTTCTTCGGGCCGTTCACATATCGCGTCTAAAACGCGTGGAAAGCGCGGATGCGGCTCTTTCTCCTAATTTCCACAAGTGCTTGCGCTCCCGTGGCATCTGTCGTTGCTATGTAACCATGAACTGTGCTCTCCATGATGACGAGGAAGTATCAGCAAAGGATTAATGATTTCTAGCCCTTGCATTAACTTTACTACTAGATATATTTATGAAGATGAGAAATAAAAACCCGCCCTGTACAGCTATGATCAGCTATCCGGCCGAGCTTTCGATGTTGTTACGGAAAGGCCGAAGATGATTGACAATGGCATTTTGAAAAGTTGAGATGTTTTCATCTTGCCGCGTCATAGGCGTGCCTGGAAAAACGAGCGCACCGCATCACATCCACGTCTCTTCTATTGCCGTGAGCCTACATTTGAAATAATGAATTTGTACACTCAAAAAATGTGATATGTGAACAGAGCCGTTGCATAGACTGTGCGAACTGTGCAACCGCACAGGGCCTCTAGGGGCTGTCAAAATCCTGCTGTTTTTTTTTTTTTGTCCCCACCACAGAATGTACCAATTCTACAAATAAATAAAACATCTCCAGTTAACTGGCAGAGCATTCATTTCGTTCGCTTTTTAAATAAGAGGCGATCTAGCGCTGAAATGTGTTTTTTAAATCAAGTGATCAAAGTGTTCGTTGCCGCTGCGATCAGTGGTGCGGATACAGTGTTTTCTCGTGTGGCTCTCGCACACGCCGCACTGTCTTCACTCGGACGCGCGCTTCAATCCGTTGCGGATACTCTCTATTTGTTTGCGGATACTCTCTATTTGTTCTGGTGAAATCACAAAACATAATGCACACAAACCTGTCCCTGCTTGATATACAACCACTGATGAACATAATCGGTTTTGATGAGAGAAAAAAACTATACGAGAAAAAAAAAAACTAAACAAGTGCGGATTAGAACCCAGAACCTCTGACAAGCTTGGCGAAAGTTCTACCACTAGACCATTCAGATACACGTTGGTCAAATGGGCGGATGTATTCACACGAAAATTTTCGAGCTGACTTGATGTAAAGCCACTCATTGTTGCACAGTTGATTTTTTTCCCCTCTGAAATAAATAGCAAAAAGTCATAGCTGAGACTATGTGCATGATTATGCTGTATTATTCTACTTGATAAAAACGTATTGCAGCGACTCCAGCGAGATTATGCGTGCAATAGAACTAGAACAGCTACATCCGTGTGACTGTTATTCATGCGCAATTGAGCATCCACATCAAAGAGCAGGGCCTCTCATTTCAAGTTCGCACAGGGCCTCGCACCCCACCTGCGACGGCACTGTATGTGAACGGCCCTCCTAGTGTCGCGGAGCGGGCGTGTTACGGATACGTGGTGTAAAAAAAAATTCGTAATCAAAAAGCATGTCTAATTAATTTAAATCATGAAACTTATAAAATTATTAAACTTATACAAAAAAAATCTATGAAATGTTTTTTTTTTTTCACACAAATTCGGTGTTGTATTTTTTCTGGTAATCAAATAAAGACAAAAAAACATTAATTAAATTTCTTTTAATCATATGAAATTAAACTTTTTGTCAAACAATGTGCTGCACAATGAGCTTTAGTATTAAAGCAAAAATATGGAAGAAATTTTCTGATTTTTCCTTAAAAAAAAAATTAAGTTTTAATTTAACACATTTATTTGTATTAGTGTTAGTATTATTATCATTATCATTATTACATTGAGACGTATCTAAATTCTACTGTTCAACAGTAATATTTCTGTCAAGTTAAACCAAACTTTTATTTTGACGGTTGCCGTAAAGACCTTGAGTTTCTGTGTGTTTATGACGTGACGATAGTTTTTCTCAAACGAAGCGGTTGCTCACGAAGTGACTTTCAGATCGGATCTAGAGTCTGGAGATGAAGTTTGTGCATACGTGTCCTCATAGGCAAAAAACAGTTCAAGCGTCTCACGTGCTTTAGTGTGTGTGTGTGTGTGTGTGTGTGAGGTAAATGAAACTGCGCGTCGTCTTCATTCATTCATTCACACAGAACATGCAGGATTCATATTTATATAGTCTTTTTGCTGTTTAATATTCACACACATATCGCGATTTGATTTTAAGTGTATTGAACTGCTTTTTATTTATTCATCAAAGAATTTACAAATTCCGCGAAATTCCACGTTTTTGTGACTGGATTCCACGATTCCGTCCGCGTTTTCTGCATCGCGAAAATCATAGCCGCTAAAAGTTAGTACATGGAGCCAGGGATGGATTACGGACCGGGCCTATGGGGCCAGTGCCCAGGGGCCCTTGACTATCAGGAGCTCTCGCGTCGTTTTTGTTTTTGTTTTTGTTTTTGTTTTGTATTTTGGGAACATTATTTTGACATTCTTTCAGGTCAACGGCCCACCAGTGCTTGCTTCAGACTCTCATCCACAGACGACTGGCTTCGGGCATTAGTAATGCATGATAAATATAAGCAGCGACATAACGGTTCATATGCTCATTGTCTCTAAATTATGACCAGAAATGGATAAATATTAAGACTGTTCTTTATTTACTTGTTTTAATAAGCAAATGTAGGAGAATAGTTATTATAGGCAAACAGTGGAAAACTGTATATTCGTTGTGACATAAACGTGCACATCAACCCGAGCACGTTTAGTGTTCATGTAAACACTACGTTCTGATTCATCAGTCGGAATGAATTCAGTCACAAAATTTGTGCATGTAAACGTAGCCAGTGACACTGTGCAGCTTCTATATATTACTATTAACTTTAATGTGGAAAAGCTGCTTGTGATGAGCTTTGATTCATCACGTGACTCTCATCACCACTGTGATTGGTGGTTGTCAGTGTATTACAATGGTACAAAACAGATATTAGTACTTCAATAGGTCAGTAAATTAACATTATATCAGATAATGAAATACATTTTTTACTGTAAATTTTAGTTAATTCTGTAAAAACTAAAATGTTGTTGATTTCTGGCAACCACAGCTGGCAGTTTTTTACTGTAAATTTAACAGATTTTTTACCGTGTATGGGGGACTTTCTGCTCTTTCTTTTCTTTCTGTGTTGTCCTTGCATCTTTTGTAGAAGACAGAGAGGGTCTTCTTTGACCAGAGCATAACTCCATCATTACCCTTCAACACATTATTGTCTGTGCCACGCTGTTCATCAATCAGTGTTTTTTTAGCTTGTGAGCTCATCAGAATGACGTCCGTTTTTTTTCTTTCACTCCACGTGATGTTCTTAAGGACTTCTTTAGATGGAGCATCATCCCTGCAACCTGAGTCAATGGCCATTGGTGGAAGTTTTAGCATTGACTCCACATATAAGCTCCGGGGTAATTTGATTCCTTGGTGTTATGATAGACATCACCTCCAGAGAAAAGCATGTCTGCTTTCAGGGAGTTTTCATCAGTAACTTCCACATGTACAGTGACTTTTCAAATGCGTGTTGCAACTACGGTAGCCATTATGTACCAAGAAGCTATGACAACATGTCTTCCAATAGCACTTCATCGAGTTTAACTATACATGTTCTACTGATATGCTGCCTATACAAGCAGTGAAAAAAAGCCGAAACATTGACTTGCCCGTCGAGAAGAAAGCAGGCAACTTTAGCGTCCCTTTTAAAGTCTTTCTCCTTCATTAGCTCTTTCCACCTGGGAAAAGCTATCCCAATATTTACCCTCGTTTTTTTAATTCGCCTGTCACGTTTCCGTTTAGATTAATTTTTTTGCTTTTTTGGCGACGAGGATTCCTTCTCCTGTGGCTCGGCATAACTATGGTCCTGCATTAAAAAGTACTGTGCAGTGCAGCCTTTCAAATTTGCCGGGGCCATGACAAGCGCCTCTCACTGATCTCCTTGTCCATTTTTGCTAGTTGACGCTGGCTCTGAATGAAAACGCATTGTTGAAACGCGTTGAGGTAGCTAGTGCTTTTTGTCCCTCTCTGTTATTATAGTTTTTCAAGATGGCGGAACAACATGGAAGCCTCCGTGTACTTACCCGTCCCATGTAAATAAAGATAAGAAATTCTTTGCTTACGAGGACAAGTCAGATCATTGGCAGAGGTAATTGTACAACATTGAGGACATATCTATGAACAAAGACATTGATTTTAGCTAATAAAATACTTAAACTACACAGTATACCTTTAAGATCATGAGCGCTGTGAAATTGCGGAAAACTATTCTCCTCGACGATTCACAAAAGATTATGAGATTGTAATGAAAACTGGAGAGAAAATCAAGAGATCGTGTCTTGTATAGTCTATCAGCGCAGATGCAGTATTCTGCATTGTACGCACACTGTTTGGGAAATGTCAACCTGGCATAATCTTCAGAAGAGGTTGCTAATTAAAACAACCATTGATCAAGTCCATCCTTATCCTTCCCTCTGTTTTTTTTTTTTTAAATTGAGTGTTCATCAGAGGGGTCCAAGATCCCATGACTTTTGTCGCACTTGAACCACGAATACACACAAAAAAAATGTAATTGATTTGATTTTGTGTTAAAAAAGTAACAAATCCTTCTCTCGCGGGTCAATTTGCTCCCCTTAGGAATTAATGGAATGCAAGGAATGCTTCAGTACATAGAAAAACCTAAAAATGCTCAAAATTCAAACTAAAAATGCTAAAACTTTACCAAATAATGACTTTATAATGTCTACATGTGTATCAGAATGCAAACTGAAGAGAAACATTTATTGATAAAATCTAGTAATTTAAAGGTAAATAAAATAAAAAATCTCCCATTTTTTTTAAAAATCAAAATGCAATAAAATAAGCTTTCTGGACAAGCTTTTTTCAGCTTTAAAGCGGATTAAAACAGTGAACCAAAAGAGTCTCTCAGCACTGGCACTAATTTCTACTGAACGAACATACAAAGGTCTTTGGATATGGAGGACATAGTGACAGTATTTGCTGTAGCTAAAGCTCATAAACAGCGTTTTTAAGGTGACAATCCATTATAAATATGAAGATGTATGTACTGTATCTCGAAAATTATATTGTATCTTGATCAAGATTGTCTTTTTTTAATAAAACAATTAATGTTGTGAATAATAAACAATTTATGTTCTGTTAGATGTGTTTTGACTACTTTGTGTAAGTTGTATAATTATATCTCTAGGTAACAAAGACATATTAATAAAACAACTCTTTTAGAAGAGCCTCATTGATTAATTTAGCCTGGGGCCGACCTAATGTTGTTTTTTCTCTTGTGTACAGAGCACAGTGGATTAAGGCAAACAACTCTAAAAATACCCTTGAGGTCCTCCAAAAGTTTCCTCGGCTAACGACCCAAGGCATGGGATGTTATTGTCTTTATCATATACTATATGGTAACATGAGATTTAACCAGTCTTTTTGTGAATAGCTTTTCGTTTTTCCTTTTAGATTGCACAGGACTTTCTCATTTTACACCAAGATGAAGCACCAAAACCATCTGACAGGATCTTGAATCTTGCGACTCGAGAAGCAAAGCTTCCATTGAAGAGATGACAGAAGACTACACCATTATGAGATAATGGGCCATATTTACTATCAGCTTGTGGCAACTAGGGGTTGAACGACTTGATGGCTGATGATGTCATTAATGAGCAAATAAGCCTGAACCTTGAGCTGAGACTTTGGAAATGAGCATTTTCTCACGATTTTAGTCCACACAAAACTTGTATTTGGAACAATCGTTTGCACCACAACAAATCTTCATTTTATGAAAACTGGGTTCATTATAACAACTTTTCCCTATTGGACATGATGGACAATTAACATTTAATACATATAATTACATATTATTAAATATTTTCTCAATTACAATGATTTTTGTTTAAAACATGGATTTGTGTGTCATCCTAAAGACTTTTATACAGCTGTAAATGCCGTACCCAGAAAAACATGGTATTATTGGTAAAAGGGATTCTTTCACACTTCTCTCTCCCATCTCCGTGTCTGGGTGAATTATCTATTAGAGATCATAAATGCAACAACAAATATGTGAGAAGTGTCTTCGTTGATAAACTTCACCCAAAATATAATTAAATGTTACTATGTTTTCAAAGATTTTAACTTGAAAGAGGTAAAGGACATGAGAATTAGTTATCTTTACCTTTCCAAGTCTCCCTAAAGTGAAAGAACTTAACTTTAAGACAATAAATGACATACACCCATCTAAAGAATTCCTTAAATCAAAATTTGATATTGGAGAAAACACTTGTCAATTTTGTGAAATTGATATTGAAATTATTGTAATTACTCAGTTGTTTTGGTCTCAATTGTACAGTAAAATGTCATAAATCCTCTTGAATACAAACAAATTAAGTTTGTTGTACTGAAGAAAGATTGTTCACAACACTACTTTTCATAAATGCAGATTTTTGTAAACCCCTCCGTCATTTCCTACTTTTTATAATGATTTTTTTTTTTTTTTTTTTTTGCTTTTGCTGCTTCTCTTTGTACCCTTTCAAATGAAAAAGCTACTACACTTTCAGGAAAAAGGGTACAGTTTTGTACCAAAGAAGGTCCAAACCCTTGTCACTGGGGCGGTACCTTTTACCTTAATATAAAGAAACAAATTTGTACCATTACAGTTTGTACATTTTGATGACATGATTTGTACCATGGACAACCAAAATGTACCTTTTGGGTTTTTTTTTAAACTTGCTGGTACAATACCTTCATTAGAGGTACAAGTTTCATGGTTTAAGGAACCACCCAGTGACAAGCCCTTTGTACCTTAACTATGTCAAATGTGTTCAATCAAGACGGCCATTTTTCTATTGAACAACATACAAATTCAAAACTGAACTCAAAATACATCAATTTAATATCATAGACAAAACATATCAAATACATAAGTGTTTGAACAAACACTTTGTTCCAGGTAAAAATATTTATTTTTGTGTAAAGACATCTCTACATGTTATATTGAAGATTTCCGAAATATTTTTAACACAACTTTTCCATTTGCTACAACAATTCAACAAAACAATTACATTAAAATGTCACAATATGTGGACATTTTCCCATCCACAATAAAAATTCACAAACTTTTCACAATACAATTTACAATTATTTTTACCTTCCACACAATCCCTTGCATTTACTTAACTTTAACATTTTTTTAAAGCAGAAATTCAATTATGTAATGAGATGTGCTCAAACCTAATGTTTTGCATGTGAGTGACTGCATATCTGGCTTCTACATACAAAAGGTCATCGACCACATAAAGGTCAAAGGTCAAGTCTCTGGTAGTCCAGTTCCTCTCCTGGCACCACACAAACCCAATCCTTCTCATGTGAAACACGAAACACATGGAAATGAGAATCAAACAATTGTGGGAGCAACAGTTTTCTACACCACATCTACACTGAAAACATAATTAAGCTGAAAGAATAAAGGAACTTCTTCTGAATGCACAACCTCAATAACAAACACATGTTTGGTGGTGTATTTTACATTATTCACACAGACCTCTTTCACATGTGGAAGTGTTTTACCTGCTAAATCTATGGCTTGACAACTTTTGTGGCTTTTAAGTGTATTTTGAAGCTCTCTGGGTAAAGATGTAAATGTATGTTCATAATCACACAACATGCTTTCTGATGAAAACTCACAACACTGTTTGAATTGGTGTCTTTTGCTTAAAGTAGTAGTGATGTTAATGAAGTTTCTACAGGTGCTAGATACATTTTTAAAGTACTGATGCTTACTTTAAAAAACCTACACCAAAGCGGACCATAAGATGAAATAAGTCTCACATAATGTATTAGATAATGACACTTGGGTGTAAAGACTTCAGATACATATTTAACTCTCGCAAGAACTCTCTTACTTTCAAATCAAGAATCGTAAGGCTTTCTCCTTTTACTGTATAGGTGCCATAACAATATCTGCAATTTCTCGACATAGAAGACAGACATTACAATATTCAGAACTGGGTGGAATGTTGTGTGCAATATTTTCTTTGCATTAATAATGTAATTTTTTTTATATAAATCATTTTCCCTCTCTACTTTGCTTTTCTCTACGGGTGGTTGGTTTGAGCCTGACCAGACCTGCCTGACATGAAAAAAAAGAAGGTAATTTTACCATTGTTGCCCAGCATGGCTATACCAGCTCAGCAAAACAGAAGTCTACTATCCTACTGAGAATTATTTGAGCGGACCTTGCTTTTCCAGTGCGTGATCGGTTCATGATTGGAGCGTTTGGGCCCTGAATGACAGAACAAAACGTGCAGCGCAAACACGGAGTGGAACATTGAGCAGAGAGCGCAGCGCGCCGACAAACACACACGGAGCGGAAAAGACCCGCTCGCGAAATTACTAAACAAGCTGCGCGAGAATGAAACCTGATCGCCAAACATAGAGGGGCGGGACGGCATATTTTCAGCAGCCGAAAATTCGGTGTGTCCAGTTTCTATGGTATTTGAATTCAGCTTTGCTAATTGTACACAACATCTTTGTTATGTCAAATGCACCAGTAGGCAACTTTTTAAATGCAAACATTCCTCCTAAAACTCCATCTCATCATGACAGGATTACTTATGACACACTCAAAATAGTAGCCGCAACAGGAAGTCATTAAAAAGAGGCAAAAAAAAAAAAAGTGCTGCGTCAATTGCTCAAACATCTCAAATTAAAGGGATAGTTCGCCCAAAAATGATATTTAGCCCATGATTTACTCACCCTCAAGCCGTTCGAGATGCATATGTCAATCTTTTTTCAGACGAACACATTTTCAGTTATTTTAGAAAATGTCTTAGATGTTTCAGTGGTTATAGTGTGAGGCTATGGGGTCCAGCTCGTTGAAGTCCGCAAATGTGCACGCATCCTCCACAAAAGTAATCCATCCGGCTCCAGGGAGATAAACTAAGGCCTTCTGAGGGTATTCCGTGCGGTTTTGTCGTAAAAATATACATATTTAAAACTTTATAAACGAAAATAACTGGCTTCCGGTGGCGGTCGGCGCGCGTTCACGGAGATGGAAGCGTCGTGACGTAGAACGAACGTGACAGTGCAGCCAGAGAGCAGAGCAAAACAAAACTCTACGTTCGTTCTACGTCACGACGCTTCCTACGCCATATGCCAGCATCCATCTCCATGAACGCGCGTCGACCGCGACCGGAAGCCAGTTATTTTCGTTTATAAAGTTTTAAATATGTATATTTTTACGACAAAACCGCACGGATTACCCTCAGAAGGCCTTCGTTTATCCCCCTGGAGCCGGATGGATTACTTTTGTGGAGGATGCATGCTCATTTGCGGACTTCAACGAGCTGGACCCCATTGCTTCACATTATAACCACTGAAACATCTAAGACATTTTCTAAAATAACTGAAAATGTGTTCGTCTGAAAAAAGATTGACATATACATCTCGAACGGCTTGAGGGTGAGTAAATTATGGGCTAAATATCATTTTTGGGCGAACTATCCCTTTAATTGCAAAGATTAACGTGTTAATTCCACCAGCCTTACAAAAAACATTTAGCAATGTCAGGCTTTTTATTTGTGCTTAATTGATAAAACAACAGAGCTGTAAACATTTGGGTTTTTGACCTGCCACAAGATGGCACTGTTTTCAGCATTCCTGATGCTTCGAATCTTTTCGAAACAATTGGAGAACAGCTCATGCATTTTCAAAATGTGTGTTTCCGGTATGGGTGTGTGTGTAATTACATTTCTTTAAACAATGAAATTCGGGCCGGCTAACTCTCACGTGATCCTGAGACCCCGGCCTGGATATGTGCCCAAGGTTCCCACCACTCCCTTTCGAGACCAGGTGGTGAGCCTGCAAGTGCAGCCCTTGGAGGAGGCAGACCCAGCCTTGGCACCCGGAGTGTGGTCTCCTCTTGGGCTCTAGCGCATGGCGCCTCGCTAACAGACATCTGTAGAGCTAACACATTCGCGAGATTCTACAATCTCCGAGTGGAGCCTGTTTCTTCTCATGTACGCGCTTCAACCAGCCAGTACTAGATTCTGCTCAGGGCTTATTAGGCTCACCTGAGGAGAATATCGCACGTATCCCGTCCGTGGAGAGGAATGGCGATCAAGCGAAGACACCTGAGTTCCTCCAGCACTGTTGACGTCAACGCCAGAGTAATGCCACTGGCAGCTTTCGTGATTGGCTAGGTGCCGCCATGTGCATGGTTCCCCCTCTGGGCGACCCCCACATGTGTATTTCCACTGTAAGCCTCTCTGAGCATGTGTCTTTCCCTTGGCAAGCCACCTTGCCACCCCTGGGGTTGAAATATTCCACCTGCGGCTGGACACCCCAGTTATTCTCCATATGCAGCCGCTGTTTTGTGTTGAACAGAAGAAAGAAACTCATATGGGTTTGGAACAACTAACATTTAGTTAGTTCTGCTGCTTTTCCAGAAATGATTGTAGAAGTGTGTCTAAAGTTTTCTGGGAAGTCAACTTCATGATTATTTCCGATCAATTCTTCCATCTCACTGTAAAACTCACATTAATGATACCTCGTCCAGTGGATTTATTGTCGGTTTAATTTTCTTAAAGGCTTCCTCCAGAGTTGCCCACGCTCTTGCTACCTTTGGCTGATCACGTTAAATTAAACGTCTCAGTGAGTTTCTGGCCTATTTCTGACCAGAACAGTTTCAGATGGATCTAAAGTTCAATGAACAGCATTAATGTGTATTTATTCAATTTATTAAAGCATTTATTACATATAAATATTTTTTAACATTATAAATGTTGTCTGTCACTTTTGATCAATGTTCTTTCAATGATCCAGCATTCTTGCTGAATAAAAGTAATGTCTCTTTTTTAATCTGATCACAAATGTATGAATGGTATCATTGTTTCCACAAAAATGTTATGCAGCCACAGTTTTCAATAATGATAATAATCATAAATGTTTCTTGATCATCAAGTCATCATATTAGACTGATTTCTGAAGGATCATGTGACACTGAAGACTGGAGTAATGATGCTGAAAATTACAGGAATAAATTACACTTTGTGTATATTCACATAGAAAACAGCTGATTTAAACTGTAATATTATTTTCACAATATTACTGTTTGTACTTTATTTTTTTTATAAAAAAAAAAAATGCAGCCTTGGTAAGCAGAAGAGAGTTTCAAAAACACTAAAACTTTTTCAAACTTTTCACAGACTGTATGTTTCTATGACCAACTTTTATCATTTTGACTAAATTGATATCTCCTTCAATATGTGTGTAACCTTTGATGTTATCTTTCTGACAATCATCTCCTTTTCAGTGTCCGTTCATTTGTCTGGCCATAGATCTGGGTCATTGACTAGGATGTAGATTACTATAGTAATTATAGTAGTATTATATATATAATTCTATAGTAATTGTAGCAGTAATATAGTATATAATAATAATTCATTACATTTTATACAGCGCTTTTCTCTGCACTCAAAGCGCTTTACATAGATGGGGGGAATCTCCTCAACCACCACCAATGTGCAGCATCCACCTGGATGATGCGACGGCAGCCATATTGCGCCAGAACGCCCACCACACACCAGCTTACTGGTGGAGAGGAGACAGTGATGAAGCCAATCAGTATATGGGGATGATTAGGAGGCCATGATGGACAGAGGCCAATGGGCAAATTTGAACAGGATGCCGGGGTTGCACCCCTACTCTTTTCGAAGGACATCCTGGGATTTTTAATGACCACAGAGAGTCAGGACCTCGGTTTTATGTCTCATCCGAAGGACGGTGCTCTTTTGGCAGTATAGTGTCCCCATCACTATACTGGGGCATTAGGACCCACACAGACCACAGGGTGAGCGCCCCCTACTGGCCTCACTAACACCTCTTCCAGCAGCAACCTGGTTTTTCCCAGGAGGTCTCCCATCCAAGTACTAACCAGGCTCAGCCCTGCTTAGCTTCAGTGGGAGATCAGTCTTGGGCTACAGGGTGATATGGCTGCTGGCAATTATTACTGTATTATTGTAATTATTACAAATATTACTTCTTTACTGAAAAACTTGGGCATGTGTGCTTCTGTAACAAATTATACAACATAAATAAACTTATTAATGTATACATACATATATTCCACAAACATAAACATTCATTTAAATTATTAAAGAGTATTCAGTCTACATATTTATATCCACCAGTACTGCCGCCTCAGCGCTGATGATGTCACAGCAATAGAGCGCGCTGGTTGGTCGGGATCATTCGGGATCTAAACACACCTGGCCTATGTTGTTGAAAACCTGTAAGACTTTTATTCATCTTCAGAACACAAATTAAGATCTTTTTGATGAAATCTGAGATTTCTGAAATACCTTCATTTGTGTTCTGAAGACGAGCGAAAGTCTCACGGGTTCGGGATGACATGAGGGCGAGTATTTAATGACAGAACTTTCATTTTGGGTGAACTAACCCTTTAACTTTTGGGAACTTGCAAATCATAAAAGTGTGTTTTATAGTTTGAGTTTTCCGATATGTCAATGCTAAACGCTTCATCTGTAAATTAACTCTCTACTTGCTATAGTTGGGGATTTCAGTGTTGTGATTGACAGCGCTCTTGATAAATGTCCACAGGCCGACTCTCATCACTTAATTCAGAATATAAACCATTCCTGGAGACACTTGATGTGACTGATGTCTGGAGATGGATGGGGTTTATTTGTTGTTTATATTTGAGGTAGAGCTGTGGTAAAGTATGCAAACATCACGTGAGCGTCACTACGGGAAGCAGAAAGTGTCTTCAGACTTCACGCCTCTGTTTTCAGCAACTCTCACCGATCGGTTACATCAGCTGATGTCCAACACACCTAACATGACACATTCACAAGAGGAGCACATGGCAAGAACACATGAGGGAAAAGGGAATCACATGACAGGGACCATTACAAAATTAAAGACATGAAACGTGAAAGTAAAAACAAACCCCAAAACAGCATGACTTTTTTTCTTCAATTATCTACAGTCTTCTGCAATGCCCTCCAAATCTCAAATAAGAGACACAGAGACCAGATTGCAGCTCAGTTGTTTCTCAGTTTAATACAGTTGGACAGAGGATACATGTGTCAATACATGCTTTAGCCTTGCGTCAATTTGCTGGCAGGAAACCCACAGAGAGGAAGAGAAAGCGTAGACAACGCACAGAATGCAAACTCAAACAGGGTGACAGAGAGCCAACACATATTTTACACTGGCACAAATATCACATCACGGTAAGTCTTCAGGAATTAATCTTCAGGATTATAATGATATCGAGCTCTAGGGATTCTGCTTTAGTTTACATTAATTTACAGACTCTTTACAATCTGAAATATACAGAGGTGGAAAGTAAACATGTAAATGTTCAACACTTCCGCTCTTCTGTAGGCCAGGCGTTGGTTCACAGACGATCAGCTTTAGTGAGAAGATCGATTATGACAAACAGATGTAGTTTTGATGGCTACCGAAAATCTATACTCTCCAATTAAAGTGTCTGGATTGTGATATTTAAAGGAAGAAACCCGAATAAATAAATTATTTCATGTTTTTAATTTCACCTATGTGAAAATACTCAATAATAATAATATTAATAATAAACTAGAACTATAAACAAAGTAATCTGAAGTTTAAATTAGTTTGAAGTTTAAAAGTTGTTTAAAGTAGTTTAAAGTTAGATTTCTGGGTGGTTGCTAGGGTGTTGCTATTGCTTGGGTGTCCATATTTTCCTGAACTGCTTTTACATGCCCTTCACTCAAAGCATTCCTGATTTTGGATCCTCCTCCTTCCTAAAGTTATGTTCTAACAACTTTGAATTAAACTGTAGCGGTATCCGATTATAGATAGATAGATATATTATAGATAGATCTGCCATTTTCCCTATGATCCTCGCTTGTTTCTTCACCTGCAGAACTTCCGATGATTCGGCTGTGCAGTTCCGCCTGGTACTGAGCATGGGCTGGCATATGGAAATTTTTGGAGGCGTACATATTAATGATCCCGACTGTTGCGTCACAGTCGGTGTTATGTGGAGATTTGCCTGTTTTTCAGGGGTGTTTTTCAAAAACGAGATTTAAATAAGAAAGAGAAAACTATGGTGTTTGAGACTCACTGTATGTCATGTCCATGTACTGAACTCTTGTTATTTAACTATGCCACGATAAATTCAATTTCACATTCTAGGGCACCTTTAAAGATCAACGGTGGTTTAAGTGCTCCTTTTAAAGTTCATAGGGGGGTCAGACAAGGATGTTCATTATCTGGTATGCTGTACTCCTTGGCCATAGAGCCTCTTCTGCACAAATTAAGACAATCTCTTTTCGGTGTAACCTTCCTGGAGTTTTTAAATGATCTGCTTATGCCGATGATGTTGTTGTCATTTTCAAAAAACAAGATGATATTGACACCCTAGTAGAAATTTTTTATATTTTTGGTGTATTGTCCTCTGCTTAAATTAACTGGGGGAAAAGTGAAGCTGTAACAATCAGTGATGAGTTGAGTAGAAAACTTGTTTTACCTGCCGGGCTAATTTGGAACAAGGGTGGGTTTAAATATCTCAGTGTTTATCTTGGAGATGATACTTTTGTGTGTAAAAATTGGGACAATGTTTTAGAAAAAGTTGAAGGACATCTCAAAAAATGGAAATGGATCTTGCCACAAACCACTGATGTGTAAACTGAATTTGGTGACACTACAGTGTGTAACATTGAAGTTAATGAATTATATTTGTAGTAGCGTTTTTTGGATTTGCACTTTGCAGACGGTCTCACGGAGATCGATTTATATTATAAGGCTCGTTTTGAGGAAAATGAGGTTGTAGCTCGTCATCTACGGATTGAAAATTGGTGTCAATTGAGTTTTAACAACGTTTAGCTCACGGTTTACTGATCTGGGAAGTTCGGATCTGTGAATAACTTTACTGAACTCCTTGAATAAGCACTGTCCGTATTTCTTTATACTTAAGTCCAAGTTCAAAATAAAACTCTATGAACCGCTCCATTGTTAACGTACAGAGCTGTCTGAAACACTGATTAAACAGGAAGTGTTTGTCCGAACTCGCAAAAGATTTGAAAAACAAGGTGAGACTCAAGATTTTTAGTAGTATTAATACAGAGTTGAGTGGCTCCACACTTTTGTTGTGCAAAGTGTCAGGGGAAAATAAAGAGGATTCCCCAGTTGACAAATGCCACCTTAGCATGAAATCTGCTGCTGGTTACAGCAATGCCACCCTGACTGAAGATGCCAATGAGAACAATGACATCCGTCAAACTGACACTGCTGTAACAGTGGATAGTAATAATGAGGATCATCTTTCAGGAAGATCTCCAAGGGCTTTGAAATCAGGCCATAGAGCCAGAATCACTGCAGACTGACTAAAATCGCTGTGGACTGATTGAAATCACTGTGGACTGTCTGGGCTTTGGGTGCTCGAGCCCCTGCCCTTTTTCAAAATTAATCAAAAGTGCCCTTCTCAAACAAATATCAATGATAATATTCTGGTCAATAAAACAAAATCCATTTGATTATAATTACCATGACAATATGAAGTGTACAAAACGAAAGTTGCCTAAATTCACGTTTATTTTTACATTTCTGTCAATCTTAGGTCGGTGTCGTTGCCACAACGCGTTGTTATGGGTTGCGTCACTTGCGTCAAGTTGCTTGTGTTTTGCTTCGGACGAGGCTCTAAGGCCGTGTGTCCACCAAAGCGTTTTTAGCCAGCTGAAAATGCTAGGTGCTCTGGTGAAAACACTTAGCTTGGGCGCTTGAGAGCGTTTTGGCAGCACAGCATTTTTTTCAGTTGAGACACTTTGCTTGTTATGATACGGAATATCCGCGGAAGTGTTACTAGTATCTCATTTCACACATATTTTGTTTCTGTGTTGATTCTATATTAAAATGTCGATACAATGTAACATATTTTCTCTGGCTATTATTTTAAATTATTTTTTTCCGATATTATGTTTGTTGTTGTCATCGGTTGACGTTGTACAAGCAGAATGTGGCGGTTTTTCGGTGTGGTATTAGTCCCGCCTCTGCTCCACTGTGATTGGACTGTTGGCTAAAATGCGCTGCATTTTACCCAAAGTTGAACATTCTTCAACTCTCAGCGACCTGTAAAAAAAAAAGCTCAGCACCTCGTTGTGCTCATGGCGTTTTAAAAACACAGCGCTCCCGTTGAAAACAATTGAAAAAACACACCAGCCGCGTGAAAAAATGCTTTAGTGGACACACGGCCTAAAACTCCGGAGTAGTGTGTGGGTGGACAGCAGGCATAACCGTAGCAAAAGTTATGTGTTTTAAAATGAAAATGCACTAGTGTAAACGTAGGTATTCCACAGTCTGATCGGGAACCGATGCTCTCGAGCCAAGTATAGTTATTTCAGTGAGTACGGCAGGAAGGAAGGAAGGAATAAACCAAACTATTTTTAAAGGGGTCATATAATGCCATTTTTGCACAAGCTAATATGATTATTTATGGTATAAATTAAAAGTTTGTAATATACTTTAATTAAAAATTCTCATTAGTATTGTAAGAAAACACTAATTTTACCTGGTCAAAAACAGCTCAGTTTTCAGCACTCTGTTTAAGTGCATGTGTCTTTAAATGATAATGAGCTTTGCTCACCCCGCCCCTCTATTCTGTGCGTACACCGTTTCTAACACAATAACCATAACGCGGTGTTCATTATAAACGTGGGATTATGAATTATATTGAGAACGTCGTACATAGAAAACATAACGTAATGTACAGTGAGTGTAAACTGCTGTCAATCACAATCGTGGGAGGGGCATCCGATCTTGTGACGTCACAAGATCGAATGGCTTGATTTCAGAGAGTGTAAAACAGGTAGGGTTGCCAACTCTCTGAAATGAAAATAAGGAACGGGGGACACGCCCCCGTGACACGCCCCCGGACACGCCCCCCAAGGAATAATTTTTTTAAAAATAACTCCTGAAATGATGACTTCTGGTGAATATTGTGGAAACTAATTGATATATTTAGATAAATATATTTAATACATTGTAGCATATTATAATACAACTTATAGGCCTATAGAATAGCAAAGTAGGCCTAATCAATATACAAGACTGAACCACATAAGTTAGATGTGAAATATAAAGCCTATCATGATCATTTTGCCAACAATGAACCATGGATTTGTTTAGTTTATAATACATTTTATTTTTAACTTAAATAAATACAACATCTAACATTCTGTAGCCTTGTGCAAACTTATTCAATAGAATTAGACTTCTAGAATGTTCTTTCCAGTGCAAAAAAATATATTTTTAATTTAATTAGACAACATTTTAAGGAGGTGTAGTGCAAATATATTTATATAATTATACTTCCATTATAGTTAACTTTCTTTCCAGTGCAAAACAATAATATAAAAACATAAATAAAAAAGCTAATAAAGAAAATCTAAAATATTGCACTCAAATACTGCATTCAAGCAATACAACACATGTATGTATGCACATGGACAATCTCACAGAAATAAATAAACCTCCAGACTAAGCACATTGTGCAGCTATTTTTTCCATGTGTACTTTTTTGATTTCTTTACAATGTTAGGCTAAACCTGTACTATCTCTTTTAATATAATCACTTTCTTATGAACTAATTTGAGTTTTAAAATTACATAGCCTACCATATCAGCTGGAGACGCCTGACGGACAAGGAACCGTGACATCGCTCGGCCGTGTATTCATTGTCCCTCACGCATTCCAGCCACGGGAGTCATTTTCCCATTCAATTCTATATTTTTGTGCTCTTTTCTTTTTCGCCGGCTGCTCGGAGGAAGTCATTTTTACATTTCCCGCTGTTGTCACTTGTCGTCATCGTTGCTACGATACGTGACTCACAATGACTGAAACGACCAATTAAAAGGGCATTCTCTGATGATGTTCCAAGATGTTAAAAACGCTACGCTGATGATCATAGACAATCCGGGGGAGAAATTAGTATCTACCGCACCGTCGGGGTTTTTTTTCACTGCACTGAATTGATTCTCAAAAATACGGAACAAAGTGCGTTCCGTATCAGTTCAATACGGAACAAGACTTTTATGTGTCAAATACGGAACGATTCCGTATTATACGGAACGGTTGGCAACCCTAAAAACAGGAGATTAAAATAAAACCACTGGATGGATTTTTATCATTTTATGATGGTTGTGTACAGGCACTGCCAACACACATTTCAGTACAATCAACTTGTAAAAGTGCATGTACCATTATATGACCCCTTTAAATGTTTTTTTTTTTTCAATAATAAAAGGTAGTGTGTCGATTCAATTAAAATTCCACATGTCACATTTTAAAATATTACATAATTAATTGAAGCCTGTTTGTCATGTATAACACACCGACCAATCGTTATCTGGCACAAGTTCAGATTTCACTGGACAATGTGAAGTGGAGCGGTAATTTTCCAGTCATTCATAAATCGTTTGAAAATTAGATGGACAGACGAATTTACATTTATGAAGCAATCTGAATCTGCGTCGTTTAAACAATGGATGCTAATTAACTACAGAGCACTGCACAAAACCAGCACCAAAAGTCGCATTAATGGTAAGAAGTATTAAAGTAATTTTTTATTTAGTCTATGTATATTGATAAACTGTTTACCATTTGATCAAACTATCATTGTTGGTTAAATAAAGCCCAGGCGCCACCTACAGGCCTATTATGAGACGTGTAGGTGGACAACAACACACGAAATGGTGACGTGAAAGGACTTCAACATTTTTGATAATTATGCAGCAATAGTATAATAGTACAGTAGCCTACTACTGGTCAAAAAATTTGGACACATGACTATTTTAGTTTTTTTAAAAGAAGTCTCTTATTCGCATTAAAACTGCATTTATTTGATCAAAAATACAGAAAAATATTATTACAATTTAAAATAATGGTTTTCTATTTTAATATACTTTAAAAATATCATTTATTTCTGTGATCAAAGCTGGATTTTCAGTCATAACTCCAGTCTTCAGTGTCACATGATTTTTCAGAAATCATTCTAATATGCTGATTTATTATCAATGTAAGAAAGTTTTTTAACCTGTGATACTTTTTTCAAGATTCATTGATGAATAAAAAAATTAAAAGAACAGTATTTAATTAAAATAGAAATTCTTTTATAAGTCTTTACTGTCACTTTTGATCAATTTAGCACATCCTTGCTGAATAAAAATAGCCTATTAATTTATTTTAAAAAGAAAAAGAAATAAAGAATATAACTGGCCCCAAAGTTTTGAACAGAAGTGTATATTGGTACAAAATATTTATATTTTAAATAAATTATGTTCTTTTTTTAAAACTCCGAATCCTGAAAAAGTATCAAAGGTTATAAGTATATTATAATAGAAAATCATTATTGTAAACTGTAGTAATATTTCACAATATTACAGTTTTTTTTTTTTGTATTTTAGATCAAACAAATGCAGCCTTGATGAACATAAAGGGCTTCTTTCAAAAACATTAAAATAGTGTACAAACTTTTTGTCGGTACTTATACATACAGTGGTGGTCAAAATTGACCCTGATAAATATGATAAAAAATGGCTGTAAAAAATAAATCTGCATTGTTTATCCTTTTGATCTTTCATTCAAAAAATTCACAACAATCTAACCTTTCATTGAAGTAAAAGAATTGAAAGTGGGGGGTAAATCACATTATAAAATAAACGTTTTTCTCCAAAACACGCTGGCCATAATTGTTGGCACCCTGTTATTAAATACTTTTTGCAACCTCCTTTTGCCAAGATAACAGATCTGAGTTTTCTCTTATAATGCCTGATGAGTTTGGAGAATAACTGACAAGAGATCAGAGACCATTCCTCCATACAGAATCTCTCCAGATCAGGTTTTGATTTTTTATCTGTTTGTATTTGCTAGAATCCACAATATCATGTATCTGAACAAGATGTCCAGGACCTCCAGCAAAAAAATAGGCCCACAACATATAAGATCCAGCAGTATATTTAACCGTAGGCATGGGGTACTTTTTATCCCTGTTTGTACCAAACACATCTGCTGGGTTTGCTGCCAAAAAGCCCTTTTTTTAGTTTCATCTGACCACAGAATCCGGTCCTTTTTGAAGATCCAGTCATGTCTGACAACCGAATATGCTGGAGGTTATTTTTGGGTGAGCGAGGAGCATTTTTCTTGAAACCCTCCCAAACAACATGTGGTTGTGTAAAGACTTTGGAGAGTCTTTGGCCATTCAAACTATCCTCACCGTTCATTAATACAATATAGACACACGTCCTCTTCCTGGCAGATTCGTAACATCTTTAGTTGATTATAACTTCTTAATTATTGCCCTGATGGTCAAAATGGGGATTTTCAATTCTTTAGCTATTTTCTTACAGCCACTTTCTATTTTGTGATGCTCAACAATCTTTTGCTGCACATCAGAACTATATTCTTTGGTTTTACTCATTGTGATGGATGATTAAGGGAATTTGGCCTTTGTGTTTCCTCATATTTATACTCCTGTGAAACAAGAAGTCATAGCTAGACAATTTCATGTTCCTAGTCACCCTGGTGTGCTTAAAAATGTAAATATTAATGGGAATATACTTCAGAGATATTTTTCTCATAAAAAATTCTAGGGGTGCCAACAATTATGGCCAGCATGTTTTGGAGAAAAACATTTATTTTATAATGTGATTTACCCCCTGTTACGGGTGTGTGCAGGCGGAAGAAGGTGAGGAAGACAGAGCACTTCAATGCAAGAGTTTAATTCCAAAATATAAACCAACACGGTATAGACAGGCTGAACACACACTCAATGAACAAAATAACAAAGGTATTAACAAAGTAGAACCGACCCTGAACAAGGCAAAACTCAGGGCTTAAATACATAGGGAGAACTAATCAAGGAAACAAGACACAGCTGACAAGACTAACGAGGAAACGACAGGTGATGATATAATTAAACAGACCGGGGAAAACAGGACTAGACCAAAATCAACAGAAGACAGGGGAAAACGGATCACAGAAACTGAAAACAGTGAAACAGATACAAAAACAAAACTCAAAACCCCAAAACTGTAACATTACCCCCCCTCCCCAAAGGCGCGTCCTCGCGCCGTATAAACATCCAAAGGGGTGGGAGGGTGGGCGCCCTGGAGGCTGACGGGGGAGACAAGGCAAGGGAGACAAGGCAGGAAGCCTCCAGGGCGGAGCAGGCTGCGGGCATGGCCACGGTGGATCAGGCTGAGGGCGTGGCCACGGCGGAGCAGGCCGTGGGCGTGGCCACGGCGGAGCAGGCCGTGGGTGTGGCCACGGCGGAGCAGGCCGTGGGTGTGGCCACGGCGGAGCAGACTCCTCGGGCGGCCATGGCGGTGCGGACCCTTCGGGTGGCCAGGGCAGTACTGATGGACCCTCGGACGGCCAGGGCAGAACTGATGGACCCTAGGACGTCCAGGGCGGAACAGGCTGGTACAGAGGCGTATGGCCCCCCCCAAAAATTTTCTTGGGGAGGCTCCCCAGTATGGAGTCCTGAGCCAGCGATGAAGAGAATTTTGAGCTAGGCAGGACCAGTGGCGAAGAGGGCTCTGAGCTGGGCAGGACCAGTGGCGAAGAGGGCTCTGAGCTGGGCAGCGATGAGGGTTCTGCGCTGGGCAGCGATGAGGGCTCTGCGCTGGACGGGACCAGCGGAGAAGAAGGCACAGTGCTGGACGGGACCAGCGGAGAAGAAGTCTCTGTGCTGGACGGGACCAGCGGAGAAGAAGGCACTGTGCTGGACGGGACCAGCGGAGAAGAAGTCTCTGTGCTGGACGGGACCAGCGGAGAAGAAGGCTCTGTGCTGGACGGGACCAGCGGAGAAGAAGGCTCTGTGCTGGACGGGACCAGCGGAGAAGAAGGCTCTGTCTCGACGTTCACAGACTCTAGCGGGCAGGCAACTGGCTCTGGCGGGCAGGCGACTGGCTCTGGCGGGCAGGCGACTGGCTCTGGCGGGCAGGCGACTGGCTCTGGCGGGCAGGCGACTGGCTCTGGCTCTGGCGGGCAGGCGACCTCTTTAGTCGGAACTGGACTCGGAACTGGACTCGGAACTGGCTCAGGGGACATAACACTTGAAGGTTCGGCTGACTCTGGATCGGCGGGTGTTACGGTGAGAGAGGAACCACAAACCCAAAGAGCTCTGTCCATAAACTCTATAAAAGTCAGATTTAAGTCTTTGAGCAACAGTACCTGGGCTAGTGGATCTTCAAGTCCTCTCCAGAACCGTTGCTTCAAAAATTCCTCCTCCCAGTAAACATCCTGATGCAGATGCAGGTAAACTTCGACAAATTCCTCCAATGAACTCCCATTCTGATTAAACAGAAATGCGTCCATATCATCCTCCTCCATTACTTTATGGGTCGGTTCTTCTGTTACGGGTGTGTGCAGGCGGAAGAAGGTGAGGAAGACAGAGCACTTCAATGCAAGAGTTTAATTCCAAAATATAAACCAACACGGTATCGACAGGCTGAACACACACTCAATGAACAAAATAACAAAGGTATTAACAAAGTAGAACCGACCCTGAACAAGGCAAAACTCAGGGCTTAAATACATAGGGAGAACTAATCAAGGAAACAAGACACAGCTGACAAGACTAACGAGGAAACGACAGGTGATGATATAATTAAACAGACCGGGGAAAACAGAAGACAGGGGAAACCGGATCACAGAAACTGAAAACACTGAAACAGATACAAAAACAAAACTCAAAACCCCAAAACTGTAACACCCCCCTGTCACAAGTTAAGCTTGGTGACAGGACATGAATTACATGGACTTGATACACATGCACACATCACTATCTGATTATGCCGGCATTTACCATCTTTTAAGATCAGAATGATGTTGTAATGTGTTTCCCCCATTTGAAATGAATCTGATATACATTTTGTTTTCTGTTTAACTCAATGATTAATTTTCTTTAATAACTTCACAACCAGGTATAATTGCAATCAGAATTACCTTTTATTTCTTGAAAGAATTACCCCCAAAACTTTGTTTTGGCTGTTGGCCTACTGGTCTCATCCCATGCTGCACCATCAAACAGCCCGTTTGATTCAAACATGTTTTTGTAGCATTAGCATTGCCTAATTGGACTGAACCATTGGTAATTTTGTATGGGGGTGGGGGAATATCTGGTAAACAATTTTTCCCTTTTCATTTCCTTTTTTTTTTTTTGGTTTAGTGTGTTGGTGGTTAAGTACCCATGGGTTTACACAGTGTTATTTGTGAATATGTTTAGTGTTTTATTATTTTTATTTTTTTTGGTGTATAATGTGTTGTATGTGTATTCCCTGCTTGTTCATTTGGAACAGGCTGAGGGTGGAGTTAGTCCTTATAAATAGGGAACTGTAGAGACTATTAGGCAGTCTTGGTCTGTTAAGGCTGGAGGTGTGATGCTGTTGCGAATTGGACCGAATTATTTGGTGTAGCCTTTTTGCACAATGTTGCAGTTTTTGTTTTGTCTTGTTTGTACCTTTCAATGTAAATATTTTTTTTTTCTCTCATTATAATAAACCACCGTTTGGAGATCCACTGAACCTCTGCCCGCTTGTTCAAATTATTCTCCCTGACCACTGGGCCATCTCTTACAGTTGGTGTCAGAAGTGGGATAACCCTGGTCATAAACAAGCTGGATTATTTTTGCTCATTGAGATGCCACCAAAGCTGAGGGGTCAGCCTGAGGAGGGCAATGAGCAAGATCTGGGACAAGGTGCAAGTGGAGGTTCGTCTGCTGCTGAAGTTACTTCATCGGGAGGAGAAGCAGCCATCACCAGTCTTTCCAAGATGTTCCAGAGCTTTATGGAATATCAGCGAGATCGTGATGACAGGCAAGAGAGAGAAACGGCCCGTCGGGAACAACAATACAAGGTCCTCCAGCATCAGGTCAGCCAGATACAGCTTGACTTTGAACACACCAGGGCTGGTGTGTCTACTTCGGGTAAATTGGCTCGAGTAATGGACCAAGAGCTACGTATGACAAGGCTGGAAGACAACGACGACATTGAGCATTACCTCACAACCTTTGAACGACTCGCAGAAGTCGTAAAATGGCCAAAGGAGGACTGGGCTATACGCCTTATCCCGCTGTTGACTGGTAAAGCACGGAGTGCTTTTGTCTCTATGGATCCAATATTGACGCAGGATTATAATGCGGTCAAACAGGCAATCTTGTCAAAATATGAAATCAACTCTGAAACCTATAGACTGAGATTCCGAGGGCGTGAGACTCCAGTAGAAGAAACTCCCAGAGAACTTTATGTACGCCTCAAGGATCTGTTCTGCAAATGGGTAGAGTTTGACAGCTGCGACAAGGAGGACATTATGGAGACTTTGGTGTTAGAGCAATACTTGCGAGTGCTCTACCCGGAAATAAGGACTTGGGTCAAAGAAAGGAATCCCTTCACTGCTAAAGAAGCTGCTACACATGTGGAGGCCTACATTGCAGCACGAAAAGGCCCTGGCAACTATCGATATGCAGGCATGATACATCCTGGCAGGGGTAAGTCTGAAGGAACTGGGGCTGGTTTAAACTCTTATACCACTAGTCCAGCCAAGATCCTGAAGCCCATCCACAATAAGACTTATACTGCTAAGGCCCCACAAGGAGGACAACATTCTGACAGGACCGATGTTGTGTGTTTTAATTGTGGAGAACGTGGTCATACTAGCCCTTTTTGCCCCTTGAAAAAGCCCAAAACCACCAGTCTTTGTTGGGTGCCCCGTCCTAATCATTCCCCCACCCATGCCCACAACCCAGAGCCCACTATAACCGTCTTGCTTAATGGTAAACCACTCACTGCCCTAATAGACACAGGTTGCTCCCGTACGCTGGTACAGTCTCAGTACATCCCTAGAGATATGTGGAATGAGGAGGAAACCGTCTCCATTGTCTGTGTACATGGAGATAGAACAGAGTTACCCACAGCAGATGTATATATTGAAATACACAACCAGCCTTATCTGATGGGTGTGGGGGTAGCCACCAATCTCCCCTTCCCCATTTTGTTGGGTACTGATGTCCCTATTTTGTCAGATCTAGTGCAGAGCAGCACTTGGTGTGGGGTAGTTACAAGGGCCCAAACCCAGCATAAAAGGCAGGAGACAGAGATTAATGCTTTGAATGAGATGCCTTTTTCAACTGCTGACATAGAGGCAGAGCTTAAGCCCACTGATGAAGAGAGGTTAGCGAGGCGTAGGGAGGAGGTGAAGGGACTTATTGACAACGCTGACCATGTTGATCTAGATTTAGGGGAACCTGAACTAACCGAGTCTGATGTAACTATACCCAACAACTTAGCTAAGTTACAAAAGGAAGACCCCTCTCTGGTGGAGTTCTTTAAGCAAGCTGAAAAGGGTTGTCTCTTGCATGGCCTGGGAGAAACATATGTTCTCAAGGCGGGCCTTCTCTATAGGAAGAGTAGGGAGGAAGGAACTCAGTTGGTTGTACCTAAAGCATACAGGAAGGAGGTGCTTGAGCTCGGACATACGATTCCCTGGTCTGGTCATTTAGGTTTCATGAAGACCCTTATGAGAGTTTCTAAGAGGTTTTACTGGCCTAAGATGTATACTGAAGTGAAAGAGTACTGTAAGTCTTGCCCCGAGTGTCAGCTCACAACTAGTTATAAACCTCCCTATGCACCGCTGCACCCATTACCTGTCATTGATATGCCTTTTGAGCGTATTGGAGTAGATGTGATAGGTCCACTAGAAAGGAGCCAGTCAGGGAACAGGTTCATTCTTGTTATCTGTGACTATGCCACTAGGTATCCCGAGGCTTATCCTCTCAGAGAAGTCACTGCTAAGCAGGTAGCAACTGCACTTCTCAGATTCTTCACTCAAGTAGGCATACCTAAGGAGGTCCTAACAGATCAAGGACCAAATTTCATGAGTCGCACCCTGCACCAGGTTTATCAACTCTTAGGAATTAAGAGAGTAAGAACTACCCCTTATCATCCTCAGACAGATGGCTTGGTTGAAAGGTTCAACAAAACTCTAAAAAATATGCTGAAAAAGTTTGTTTCAGAGACTGGAAAAGATTGGGACAAGTGGTTGCCATACCTGTTGTTTGCGTATCGGGAGGTACCCCAAGCATCAACAGGATTCTCTCCCTTTGAACTCCTCTATGCTCACCCAGTCAGAGGTCCTCTTGATGTTTTAAGAGAGTCCTGGGAAGCATCAGCAAAGCCAGGTCAAATAAACATTATTTCTTATGTCCTAAAGATGAGAGAACAGTTGGAGAAAACTACAGCTATGGCTCGAAAAAACCTTCTTCAGAACCAAGCACGTCAAAAGGAATGGTATGATCAAACAGCCAGAACCCGCAGCTTTGAAGAAGGAGATGAGGTATTGTTACTTCTGCCTACTTCAGAAAACAAGCTACTGGCCAAGTGGCAGGGCCCTTACCGGGTCCAACGGAAGGTAGGCCCAGTCACCTATGAAGTTTACATTCCATCGAGAAGTAAGCCTTTGCAGACATTTCATGTTAATCTACTAAAAAGATGGCATGTGCGACCTCCATCCTCTGTTTCTCCAACTAGCACCAGTGGATCAAGCCCAGAGGAAACCTTGTTCATTCGAGCAGTGGAGGACGAAGAGGAGGTAGAGGAACAATACTTCCCTCTTCCTCGCCAATCTGCTCAACTAGATTTGTGCCAACTGTCCGAACATGGGAAAAAGCAATTACTGGACCTGATACCACCGGGTCTATTCAAAGAGACACCTGGTCTGACCAAAATGGTATCACACCACATTACCCTGCACAATGCTAAACCCATTCGCCAACCTGTTTACAGAATACCAGAACGACTCTTGCCTGCCTTTAAAGAGGAGTTAGAATCCATGCAGAATCTGGGGGTCATAGAGCCATCTGCCAGTGAGTGGAGTAGTCCAGTCATCTTGGTGCCCAAGAAGGATGGCAGCCTTCGTTTCTGCTTGGACTTTCGGAAGGTAAACAGCGTCAGTAAATTTGACTCCTATCCCATGCCCAGGGTAGATGATCTTGTGGAACGACTGGGACGAGCTAAGTACATCAGCACCCTAGACCTGTGTAAAGGCTATTGGCAGGTTCCGTTGACCCCAGAGAGTCAGGAAGTGACAGCCTTCCGAACACCATTTGGGCACTTCCACTTCCGGGTATTGCCTTTTGGCATCCATGGGGCACCATCCACCTTTCAACGAATGATGGATCAGCTCCTACGAGGTACAGAGGGATATGGAGCGGCTTATCTAGATGACATTGTCGTCTATAGCAAGTCATGGGAAGAACATCTGCTTCATCTGAAAGATGTTCTAGGGAGGATTAAAAGTGCAGGACTCACCCTTCGCCCTGACAAGTGTTTTTTGGCCAAGCAAGAAACACAATATCTGGGATTCGTTCTGGGTCATGGAATGATTCGGCCTCAAGTCAGCAAAATTGAGGCTATTAAGTCTGCTGGAAGACCACAGACGAAGAAACAAGTGCGGTCCTTCCTTGGACTCAGTGGATGGTATAGACGGTTTATACCAAACTTTTCTGCACAAGCTGCTGCACTGACCAGTCTCACCAAAAAGGACAAACCAAACAAGGTGGTGTGGACTGATGAATGTGAACTTGCTTTTCAGGGCTTAAAAGACACTCTATGCAAGGAGCCAATACTGCAGAGTCCCGATTTTGAACAGGAGTTTACTGTGCAAACCGATGCTTCTGAGCACGGCATTGGAGCCGTTTTGTTACAGGGGCAGTCAGGACAATTAAGACCGGTGGCTTATATTAGTAGGAAGCTCCTTCCCCGTGAGTCTAGGTACTCTACGGTAGAGAAGGAGTGTTTGGCTATTAAATGGGCCCTGGACTCCCTACGTTATTATTTGCTGGGCCGGAAATTTAGACTGGAAACTGATCATCGGGCCCTGTCCTGGTTGGGGCAAATGAGAGACACTAATTCTAGGATTACAAGGTGGTTTTTAGCTATTCAACCATTTGATTTTGAAGTCCTTTATAGATCAGGCACCCAAAACTGTACTGCGGACTATCTTTCACGGACACCTTACGAGGTGTCTGGAGAAGGGGGGGAAAATGTCACAAGTTAAGCTTGGTGACAGGACATGAATTACATGGACTTGATACACATGCACACATCACTATCTGATTATGCCGGCATTTACCATCTTTTAAGATCAGAATGATGTTGTAATGTGTTTCCCCCATTTGAAATGAATCTGATATACATTTTGTTTTCTGTTTAACTCAATGATTAATTTTCTTTAATAACTTCACAACCAGGTATAATTGCAATCAGAATTACCTTTTATTTCTTGAAAGAATTACCCCCAAAACTTTGTTTTGGCTGTTGGCCTACTGGTCTCATCCCATGCTGCACCATCAAACAGCCCGTTTGATTCAAACATGTTTTTGTAGCATTAGCATTGCCTAATTGGACTGAACCATTGGTAATTTTGTATGGGGGTGGGGGAATATCTGGTAAACAATTTTTCCCTTTTCATTTCCTTTTTTTTTTTTGGTTTAGTGTGTTGGTGGTTAAGTACCCATGGGTTTACACAGTGTTATTTGTGAATATGTTTAGTGTTTTATTATTTTTATTTTTTTTGGTGTATAATGTGTTGTATGTGTATTCCCTGCTTGTTCATTTGGAACAGGCTGAGGGTGGAGTTAGTCCTTATAAATAGGGAACTGTAGAGACTATTAGGCAGTCTTGGTCTGTTAAGGCTGGAGGTGTGATGCTGTTGCGAATTGGACCGAATTATTTGGTGTAGCCTTTTTGCACAATGTTGCAGTTTTTGTTTTGTCTTGTTTGTACCTTTCAATGTAAATATTTTTTTTTTCTCTCATTATAATAAACCACCGTTTGGAGATCCACTGAACCTCTGCCCGCTTGTTCAAATTATTCTCCCTGACCACTGGGCCATCTCTTACACCCCCAATTTCAATTCTTTTACTTCAATGAAAGGTTCGATTTTTGCTAATTTTTTGAAGGAAAGATCAAAAGGATAAACAATGCAGAATTATTTTTTACAGCCATTTTTTTTTATCATATTTACCAGGGGTGCCATCAATTTTGACCATGACTGTATATATATATATATATGGCCCTTTTTTTCATTTGAGCCCCTGAAGAACTCTCTGCATGTCCCTGATGTCAACCAATCCAATGTCAGTGAAAATGATTGAAAGTCTGAGAGTGTTTCTGATTGGCAAACGGCAGCTTTAAAAAACAAAAAAGCAATTACGGCTCTAAAACAACTGGGACTCACCAGAAGTCAAGAGCAGAAAGATTAGAGAAAGAGGAAGAGTCATTCTGGCACTCACCACCACAGCTCTATAAACAAACATAAATACACACATCCACTTCATTCTCTCCAAAACTAGCAATAAAGCGTCTGAAAATGGTTTGTTTCCGTCTTTGGTTAGTACAAAAAGACTCACCAACAACCGAGCGTCTGATAAGATCAGGGGTGGAGTGGAGGTGTTGCACTGCTGAACTGTGCTTGCATTGCTCATGAATGTGAAGAATTAGCCTCAAGCAAGCTTAAACCTTTTCCTCTGGAAGACCCTTTTGTCTTTTATTTCCGCAACATCAGATTATTGTGTCTTTAGTGTTCCAACAGCCTGTCTACACCAGCTAGAGACTGTCTACAAACCCACCATTGCAAAACCATTGGTCCTTCATGTCAGAATTAGTACGTACTTTGAGTATGTCAGAAATAAAAGCAGGACTCAAGTTTTATCAAAGGTTTGGAGTGAGATTAGATCTGTTAGTGGAGGAGACACTCGATCAGCCCCTCACAATTCTCTCAAAGGCAGTTTAATTTGACCTATTGTTCATAATTGACCAGCACAAACAGAAATTATAACAATTGGAAAATCTGATAAAAAGCAGACAAATTCATCCAAATAAAATCAATTGTTTTATATATTTCAAAAATATAATGTATATAAAAAAAAAAAATTAAAAAAAAATCGTCCCCAAACGAGCCGACTGAACAGCAGTGCTCAATGTACATACTGTACACATACAGTAGGATTGCAGAACTGGCCCTGAGCATGCATGTCAATCTCTGGGTGTGTGTGTGTGTGTGTGTGTGTGTGTGTGTGTGTGTGTGTGTTGTCATAGATTTTTCCCTAAACCTAACTAACATCCTATCCACGATCCCTAACGTCTCCAATCAACGCTTAATACCTAAGTCTACCTTACTAACTTGCTTCCCTAACTAGCTTCCTGCGCAGGAATAATCGACAAACAGACTTTAGCAAATGTCTTTTAAGTGCTTTAATCACGGCCGGGAGATCTTCCCGAGCAGTTCTCAGGGAATCTCTCCCAAGAAGGAAGGCCGGAGGATCTCAGACAAATTCCATTGAGAATCCCACCAGTTAACTCGAATACAACAGTTTTTATAGAATAGGGAGGTATGGCAAAATTATATGAATTTGATTGGTTCTTCACATGCAGACCCTTCTGTTACTAGGCAAAGCAAACTTTGTTTTAATGATTACTTCATTGTTAATCACAAGGTTCAAATTTAGTCATCTGTCTAGTTTCAATTCCCAAATGTGTTATTTATACACTCACACAACCAAAGTAAAAGAGTTATGGCAACACAACATACAGCATTCAAAAACACAGGACAGAATGTACATTGTGTTTCAATGTGATATCATGTTAGGCCTGAAAAAGGAAGTAAGGTTAGATGTTAGAGACATGGTTAGTTTGATATACAGTTAACTATTTTATCTATTAAAAATCCACCTGTGTGTGTGTTGTGTGTGTGATAGAGAGAGAGAGAGAGAGAGAGAGAGAGAGAGAGAGAGAGGGTACATATTTCAGCTTATGTAAGTTGTTTTGTAAAAAAAAAAGTGTATAAGTACTTGGGTACAGTGGATAAAACTAGATGTACCGCATGGCGGTACAAAATATGACCGCCGCTCAGGCCTGCACTGGCTTTCCACAAAAATAAATGACGTGGAGCAATTTGGCTGTATTGCGTGTTTATGTATATAAGTTGTATGTTTTAAAAGACTGTCTGGAGTATTCCTGTGGATCATGGATAATTTAGAGTTTTGTAATTATTTGCCATTACTATTTAAGTTTTATATCAAAAGTCATTAGTTTAGACACTTAACATCCATAATGTGAAAACGTCACATCCATAACAGTGGTTAACAGTAAAAAGCGACTGAAGTGCCCTTGAGCAAGGCACCTAACCCCTCACTGCTCCCCGAGCGCCGCTGTTGTTGTTGCAGGCAGCTCACTGCGCCGAGATTAGTGTGTGCTTCACCTCACTGTGTGTTCACTGTGTGCTGAGTGTGTTTCACTAATTCATGGATTGGGATAAATGCAGAGACCAAATTTCCCTCACGGGATCAAAATAGTATATATACTTATACATACTAAGTATGAAAAATCTGTGGTTTTTTTTTTCAAAGGACCCTCCCATTCAATTTATACAAACCTCTACCAAACGGTTGAGGTGCCTGTTGATGGTAAAAGTCAGTTATCTGACTTTGGCATGGGTTTGTTGTGTTTTACATAAAAAAAAAAAAAAATTTCCCCAAAAAAGTGGTTTTATCTTGTAGCCCTGGTCCCAGAGTTTTAAAAAAACAATGTTAACAAAATTAAACTCATTCCCACTGTACCTAGTAGAACACTTAAGTAAATGTCCCATTGAAATTAATGGGATTTTATGGATTTAGGTGAAGAAAGTGTACACATAATACATTTTGGTCTGTACCATGAAGAGAAAACTGATTCAACTATATAAACTATATATTTTCTGAAAGCGTAGACTCTCAGGATGTGATCTAACATGGCATGAAACATGTCCCACCCACGTCATTAGTATACTGCCCAAGCATAACACATTGGGTATTGGTAAATCGGGTATATGGCTGATACCTAAAAAAAGTAGTAGTATGTGCATGTCTGTCTGTGTGTGTGTGTATGTGTGTGTTTGTGTATGTGTGTGTCTGTGTGTGTCTGTGCGTGTATGTGTGCGTGCGTACATGTGTGTGCACGTGTGTGTTTGTGTGTGTGTGTGTCTGTGCATGTGGATTTGTATGTGTGTGTATGGGTGTGTGTCTGTGCCTGTGGATGTCAGTGTGTGTGCATGCTTGCGTTTGTTTGTATTCCTGCATGTGTGTGTGACAGTATCATCCTAAACCAGCAACCCTTCGCTCAACAGCACCATCTACAGGCCGATGAGTGTACAGTCACTAAATGTGCACATAAATGAATTTATTTTATACCCCCCCATGGATGAAATTCTACGAAACTTAGCATACCCCCAGAGGATGTCAAGTTAATCATACACATGAAATATGGTGCAGTTCTGAACATCTCCACTGAAGATAGGGGCGATTAAAGCAGAATAATATTGCATTTTCATTTTTTTATGGGAGGGGCGCAAATCACAAATGAGTGATTATGGGCTAGGTTGATGTGGGCCCTTAAGACCAACATACCATAAAAATTTCTTCATCCTCGGTTCCACGGTTCAAGTAGTTATTTAGGAAAAACTGCATTTTTTGGGTTTGGGGGGGCCCAGCGCGGGGGGGGGGGGAGTGGCCCCCGGGGACCAAACGAAATTTTTCCGTAAAAGTCTAGTGGGGCTACATGCCCACCAAATTTCATGTTCCCCCGTGTTTCGGTGTCCCTGGTATCGTTGACGGAAAATTCAGTAGATTGACGGGAAAAAAAACCTAAAAAACTTTGACAATCGATTATGGGCTAGGTTGATGTGGGCCCTTAAGACCAACATACTTTGCAAATTTCTTCATCCTCGGTGCCACGGTTCAGGTAGTTATTTAGGAAAAACTGAATTTTTTGGGTTTGGGGGGCCCAGCGCGGGGGGGGGGGAGTGGCCCCCGGGGACCAAACGAAATTTTTCCGTAAAAGTCTAGTGGGGCTACATGCTCACCAAATTTCATGTTCCCCGGTGTTTCGGTGTCCCTGGTATCCCTGGTATCGTTGACGGAAAATTCAGTAGATTGACGAAAAAAAAAAAAAAAAAAAAACTTTGACAATCCCTATATGACCGCTTTCGCTAGCTACGCTAGCGGCGGTCATAATTATTGTGGCTCTATAAACAATGAAATATGTTTGGTTTATTAATATATATATATATATATATATACATATATATATATAATTTTTTTTTTTTTGCACTTTGCAGACAGTCTCATATTTTATGGATAGCCTATATATTATATATATATAATATTTTGAGGCCCGTTTTGAGGAAAATGAGGTTGTAGCTCATCATCAATGGATTAGAAATAGGTGTCATTTGAGTTTTAACAACATTTAGCTCACGATTTATTGATCTGGGAAGTTCGGATCTGTGAATAACTTTACTGAACTCCTTGAACTAAGCACTGTCCGTATTTCTTTATACTTAAGTCCAAGTTCAAAATAAAACTCTATGAACCGCTCCATTGTTAACGTACAGAGCCTGAAACACGGATTAAACAGGAAGTGTTTGGCCGAACTCGCAAAAGTTTTGAAAAATAAGGTAAGACTCAAGATTCTTAGAAGTAATAATACAGAGTTAAGTGGCTCCTCACTTTTGTTGTGCAAAGTGTCAGGGGAAAATAAAGAGGATTCCCCAGTTGACAAATGCCACCTTAGCATGAAATCTGCCGCTGAATACAGCAATGCCACCCTGCAGGGATTAAAGTTCTCCGTCGCTACGACGGATTTCCGTTAATTGCAGAAAGTCTATGACGGATTTCCGTCAATTGCAGGGTTCCAGACTGTCCTTAATGTCTTAAATTTACTTTTCATAATTTTAAGGCCGTAAATAGGCTTTCATTTCTCAAATAGTGTAATATATGTCTTAATTTTAGTTTGAATAGGTATATATTATTAAGGCTATAATATTGAATAGCCTTAAATTAAGGAAAGACGAGGTGTATTCACCCTGCTGAGGGGGATGTTATCAAAGCCAAGAGTGGTGCAAAAGCACGTTCCTCTCTCCACTCTAAGCATTCTGTAATCACTTCGCTGATGGTCCACTCCAGGTTTTCAATTACCGCTCACGGAAAGTGCATGTCAGGCTACAGCTGAGCGCTGAGGTAGAACTATATTTCAGTTACCATGGACACACTTATAATGCAGGTAGGGCTGGGCGATATATTGATATAAAAAATATATCAATATATTTTTTAAATGCGATATGGAATTAGACCATATCGCATATATCGATATAATTCAAATTTGCACTGTGATCCTTGCTCCCCACGCCCCGCTCCTCCTTTTCCACTCTGTGTGCGTGTTTAGAGTATGTTATGAGAGGCGAATCATGACTACTTCAGAAAACCCAGCAGAATAGGAACTACCAGGCAGTGACATAAGTGTACACTGAAATAAAGTTTTTCACCTCAGAAAAACGGACTTTCTTGTCCTGTCAGCCGTTATCGTAGCAAACACTCTTCAATTGCACGCGCAAATGTAGCGGCGCACGCTGTGTATCGCCTCACTGTATATAAAGTGCAAAATAAACTACGAGCATGCAACGCCGTTACGTTGTAAATTACACGAAATAAAAGTAATGCAGGTATGATTTTTATTCTATTCACCAGGAACAGTTTCCATGTTTTATTAACAGTTATTGTTAATATTGTGTATTCACCATGGTAACTGTCATTTCCATATTAACCTCAAAATGCCACTATTTTTCTTTGTGTTATTTTTTATATTTTTAAATGACTGTAGTGGCTTATACCAACATTGTATTAACAAAAACTAGTTTGGGACTGCAATTTAATAGCTTTAGCATAGGCCTACTAGTCTTTACTATTAGTCATATTCTTACAATTTATGTTAAGTAAAGGGGAAAAGTATATATATATACGTGTATATGTGTATATATATATATATATATATATATATATATGCAAATATAGGCGTAAAAAATAAATGGAGATGGGCTTGGCTTAGCGAAATGGGGGGAGAATGGCAAGCCTTTTAGTTCATGGACTAAAAAAATCAAACAGCCAGGTACGTGTCTTTGCACAGTAGCCTATGTCACAGGAGACTTCAATATGGCAATATATGGCAAAAAGGTGCTAGGTCGCCATCAATTAGAAGCTAGTCACAATGCTGCCGTTCTTGCTCTACAGTATGCTCCCTGCCTGGTTTTCATAGATTAAAATAGCTTTTAAAATACGCCTGGCAATATTAAAAAGGTTTAAAACGTCTCCCCTTAAAACGCTATTGGTCTCGACTATTTAAAAAGTTAAAGGAATATGACTTGGCCTAAAAAAAAATTTCAGTCAGAAGAATTTTTTTCACTTTAATCCTTGCACCCTGACTGAAGATGCCAATGAGAACAATGACATTTGTCAAGCTGACACTGCTGTAACAGTGAATATCAATAATGAGGATCATCTTTCAGGAAGATATCTAAGGGCTTTGAAATCAGGCCAAAGAGCAAAAATATAAATAAAAAAAATAAATACCGGAAAAAGCTTAAAAGGAGAAGTGAGAATATGGTTGTGTAACGTGAGTCTCGCACTGAATGTCTGAGAGTTGGCAGCACTGGCTCTAGTCTAGACTTGGAATTAAACTTTTCTCCCCGAATCACGGAAGCGAACACCATGAGATGTCATGAGATCTCTTATTTATTATTATATGTCAAGACATAGCAGAGAAAAACAATTTACTGGAGAGATGGTCTTCATTCGTCAATACACAAAGGTTGGACATTTATATGCTGACCAAAGTAACTTACATTATCTTTACAAGGAAGAGAAACGTGTTCATGTTTAAAGGGGACCTATTATGCAAAATTCACTTTTGCATGCTGTTTGGACATAAATGTGTGTTGGCAGTGTGTGTACACAACCACCCAATAGTGATAAAAATCCACTCACTCCTTTTTTATTAATCCCCATAAATCATCAGCACTGTCTCCCAACGACCTGTCTTCAGAATGCGGCTTTAGTGACGTCACCAACTCAAGTTCACCAAGTCTACAACTCAACGTCAGTAAGACAAAGGAGATAATTGTGGACTTCAGGAGGAAGCGGCGAGGAGAACATGCTCCCATTTTCATCAATGAGTCTGTAGTTGAGAGAGTCAATAACATAAAGTTCCTTGGGGTTAACATTAGCGATGACATGACCTGGTCCATCCACTCTAATATGGTGGTTAAGGAGACCAGAAAACGGTTCTTTTTCCTCCGAGGGTTGAGGAGATTCAGCATGGACGCAAGAATACTGTCCAATTTTTACAGATGTACTATTGAGAGTATCCTGACCGGATGTGTCACCGCATGGCACGGCAGCTGTACCTCCCACGATCGTAAGGCACTACAGAGGGTTATTAAAACAGCAGAGCGCATAACGGGGTCTGACCTGCCATCCATGCTGGATCTTCACAACGAGAGGTGCAGGAGGAGAACAAAAAGGATAATTTCTGATCCTAGTCACCCGGGCCATCGATTATTCAGCGAGCTGCCATCGGGCAGGAGGCTCAGAAGCATCCAGACCAAGACCAACAGGTTCAGGGACAGCTTCTTCCCCCTGGCCGTTAGGCTATATAACTCATAATGCACTTCCTTCATTCTGCACCAAATATAGACTGTCTTTTATACTGTCATTTCACTTCACAATTGCTACTTAGCTAACTGGACTTAGCATATTATTTGTATGGTCACTGGCACTTATTAACACTGTACATAGTTGGCTACTTGTTTTTTTGTTTAATTTATTGTAATCTAATATATTTATCTTACAGTTAGTATATTTATTTATTCATGTGGATGTGATAGGATGTTTTTATTCCAGATAGGTTTTTAATTTTATCATTTGTATGGCAACGTTGGGTGGGGATGGGATCTAAGCATTTCATTACATAACCTGTTATTGTAATGACAAATAAACTACCTTGAACCGGCCCCGCCCACGAGTGTTGACAGACACTGCCGTTTTAACATAGACCCGCCCTGATCGAGTTCACAGCGAGTTGGACACATCTGCCATTGCTGCACTGACGAGAATGTCTCCCAAGCGTTGTAAGTGTTGTGTGGCACAGTGGCTGGATGTATTAATCCACGTAGCTCTCTCTATTTACTCCCGAAATCTGAGGCAGCCGCTGAAGACGAGGTGGAATTATTTTGTTTTCAAAGAAAATGCTCCCTCAACTCTACCGAAATTAATTTACGTACTTAAGCACTTCTTATAACGTTACTGTGTTTCCTCAGCTCTTACGGTGATTTTCTGGAGTGAAACTGACGCTTCATCTTTTGTGTGATGTACAATAAACTTTTTTAAACTCATCAGTATATTTTTGATCATCATTCAGACCTGGTCCGAAACAGCAGATTTGTAGGCTATTAATAGTGGATACATACAAGCAGATGACAAATACGTTATAACTGTAATTAAACTAAACAATACCTGTTCCATCTCCATACAGCATATTCTCTGACTCTGTAGGCATTATTGTCCGACTCCTGGTCGAAATGAACACCGTTACTGAGAGTTTCTGATAGGGATGTTAACCGATGACCGTTTGACCGATGGTTGACCGTATCAACGTTAACCGGTCAAAGTTGTCGGTAGTCGGTTAAAAAAAAAAAGTGATCTCTAAATTAGGCTATTATAGACAGTGGATTAAACGCTACTACAGTTAGCCATCTCATTCCAAGATCTTTTTTGTGTGAAATTAACAAATCCCTCACACTCAATTTTTCATAACTCGCCTGTTTGTATTTAATAAACCAATAAAAACATTTGGCGCGAGGTCACAGCGTTTGGGTTCGCGCGCTCACAAGGTTTGCGAAAATTAAAGGCTACAGGCTAAAACACTCGAGGTTAGAGCCAGGGCAGACGACAGGATGAAGCGTGCAAAGAAGTGTGTGGGACCATTTCACCAAAAAAAATGACACAGATGTAAGTTGCAACTTGTGTGATACAGTGCTTAAATACAGTAACACATCATCTATGATGTATCACCTGAAAACGCGACACCTGCAAGCCTCTTCGGGTGAGAAAGGTAGCCAAAGCGGGAGGCAGAGCGGCAGAGAGATGCGACAGAGTTGCGAAATTGCAGGTACGATATTGCACAATATTGGGAAAATATTACATTATTGGGAAAAAATTACATTGCGATATTTTTTCCCCAACGATAGGGCCTATATATTGCGATATTGCGAGCCATGATCAATCCAGGCTAAAGTCAATAATTATCAATCCATGAAATTAATAATTTCACTAATAAGCAAGCTTCATTACAAGTGACAAAAAGGTCACTTAATATTTTATTCCAAAATTAGAACATATTTCTGTCAGAATTCGGTGAACGTTCTACGCAATGCAGTGACGCGTTCATGTAATCGGCACCTAAAAGCTGTCACAAAGAACCAGCAAAAGTAATGATTATGAATATGTAAAATATTGCGATGAGACATTTTAATTGTCTATTAATAAACAAGTGTTTTCTGTGTCGGCTGCAAAGATGAAGTCTGACTCGCGATCTTCGCAGTAGTGAACGCGCCGGAGAGAATACATTTCATACGGATTAAATCGTTTTATTTTGTTTTGAATGGTTCTGTTTAAAAGTAGAGATTTCTGTGGATAATAGATATATTTCTATTTTTTAGGTGTGTGAGGCGAGTAAGCTACCTTATACGTTGAGTTTCGGTTCATGGATGTTAGCTCCAGTTCAGGCGCTGGCGCCTCCGTGTCGTGATATCTATCTGCTATATTTAGCCTACTTTTTATTCATTAAATCGAGAAAATTGGATAATGAAACACTGATTAAAATTAAGATACAATTAATACAAAACGAAATTCGTTTTAAAGAAAGGCTTTGTGCTTTCTATTTGAGGTCTCTGTGAAAGTTTTAAAGCAGTCTTTTAGTGCCGCTTTGAGCGGTCGCCTGCGTAATGGAGAACTGTCACGCAACATTGTTTTTTCCTCATAAATGCAAACATGAAAAATAAAAGACAAAAGACTTTTTAAAAAAGACAACCATCCACAACTTTATAACACTCCAGTCAACATCCTCCTTTTTGTAGACGAAATAGTCCCAAATAGCTGATTTTGACTTTTATTTTAGTACGAAATCATCATTCTCTTAATAGCCTACACCATGGGTGCTACCCTTCACATCGCATGTTCCGGCGATGTGACTATTGCTCATGCGCACAGCCCTATATTTTAAACTAATCGGTTAACCGGTTTCAACCGGCTAATGAGGCTCGGTGGTCGGTCAAGAACATTTTTAGTTTTCGCCATCCCTAGTTTCTGATATTATCATCATTCCGTGAGATGAAATTGTCCTGAGAGACTGAGCGCGAGCTCATGAAGCTCCACCCCCTGTGCTGTGCAGCAGCAGCTTATTTGCATTTAAAGGACACACACTAAAACAGGGCGTTTTTCTGAGCACCAAAAAGTGACAATTTAAACATGCTGTAAAAAATGATCTGTTGGGTATTTTGAGCTAAAACTTCACATACACACTCTGGGGACATCAGAGACTTATTTTACATCTTGTGAAAAGGGGCATAATAGGTCCCCTTTAAAATTGAATGTATACAGTATTTCATGCTACACAATCCTCATTCCTTAAAGAGAATACTTCAGTCAACATATGCATCAGTGGAAAATATGCTAGATTGCATTCACATTCCTCTGTGGTTAAAACTAACTCCTCTCACTCCTCTCCATGTCCTTGGCATGTGATCCTCACACACACTTGCTGTGCAGATATATGAATGTTTATATAAATGTTATAGCCATGAATAAAGGCTTTTATTTTTTCTAAATTCTCGAGTGCCTTGGCCTAATATGATTTTTGCAAGTTGAACAATCCCGCATCAAAGAGCACCGAGATACTGACTTTATACTCCAGTTTGGATCAAATCAAATGTTTGTCTTCACTAGTGATGGCTGCTTTCGTCACGTGAATTCTGTAAAAAAAAAAGGCTTTGTTAGTCACAACTGTTTCCAAATGTTTCTAAATTTCAATGGTTCGCTGTTGGGGGCCGATCCCAGAAAACCTGTGTTTATGGTTTTTACCTGATCTCAGATCAGTTTTATAGTATTGTAGACATTTTAATGAGATGTTAATGAATTTGTTTGCCCATAAAATCTTTAAGATATTAGGTTAAACTTATTTGGCTTGCTGTCCACTGAAAAGGGGCTCGATGAAGCAGCTTCAACTCAAGCTCTGAAATACCCCCCAAAAGTGTTGAATAAAAATTTGGGACAGCAAGTTAGAATAGCATGATCAAATAATTAAGAACTTAGGAAATACAGTATGCCTAAGAGCTTAAAACATGCTACCCCCCCAAAAAAGAGTGGAAATTTAAAGCTGTATGGGACATGGATAGACGCTGCTGCAGCAGGGATGTTTAACGGGGCTCCTGTGGTAACTCTGGCTGGACTGCGTCTCCCTACTATGCCTACCATGTGGGGCTATGAGTGGAGCTCCGGCGGGAGCTGTGTTTGAAAGAGTGTGCCTGCGTTCGTTGTGGAGTGGAACGACATGAGCTCGCTGTACTGCTGCGGCAGTGACTTTCAGAAATTACTCCTGTGGGAGTATCTTGGGACTGGAGGTATGAGTACGAGGTTGGAGAACGCTCTGCCGCATCCATGACATGGAGACCCATGGAGTTAAAGAAAATAGGGCCTCCAGATGTCACGAACGGTGGAGGGGGTCCTCGTCCCTAAAGGCAAACGGGCCACCAATATCTGAAGTGAAACTCCCTACGCACCAAGAGGGAGCCTACGGTATACAGAGGAAATGCAGAACTACCGTCCTTCTGACGCAGGGGGCTTAGATCATATAAACATATTGGCCCATCGCACTCGAGGGACGTGCAATCCTTGGTACCTCCAGTCCTCTTTTCGGATAGGAGGGCCCACACTGCGATCCGAACGGGAGAGCCTCCATGGTTAAAAACATGAAGGGTCACACAGCGATTCGGAAAGGGAGAGTCCCCACGGCGCCCGAACGGAAAGCTCATACTGCAATTCGACCGGGAGAGGTCCCGCTGCGTTTCGAAGGAGAGAGCCCCCCCATATGTATAAATAGGGAGTTCAACTCTGCGATCAAAATGGGAGAGCCCACACAGGAAGTCGAACGGGAGAGCCTACGATGCATCTGGACAGGGGAGCCAACACGGCGATTCAGATGGGAGACTCCACTCCAGGAGTGGTATGTCACGCGCATCTGAAAAGGGAGACTCTCACTGCATCCAGATGAATGCACGCCCTGCGGGGCTAGGTAAGCGGGTAGATGCAAATAGTAGGGAGAAGCGGTCCGGACTCAGAAGGATGCTAGTTGCTTGCTAGTGTAATGTTATGCAGATCTGAACGAACGTATGTTTCAAAGGCGTGGAACGACCATTGACCTAGCATTTTGATTTGGTGATTGGAAAGGCCCCTTTGCGCTGCTGTAGTGGCTGCACCTATTCGGAAGGAATGTGAAGAGAAATGTTTGGTTGGGATGCCGGAACTGTTGAGGATGGATTTGAGGTTCTTTTGAAACCAATGTCTGGAGGCAGGGAGGTTTTTATCATCGATGAAAAGAGGGTCGAGAGAAGAGGTGATTTGGGATTTCCTCTGGTGAAGAAAAAGGTTTAAGGACTGGTATGGTTGGATGGGGGTTGGAAAATTGAAAATGAAAATCGAATGACCATGTTTCAATTGATCGGTTTTGCTTTGTTTGATGTTGAAACGTATGGTGTCATGGTTTATTATTTGAAGATCAGAGAATGTAGGATGGAAAGATGGGTTGAAGTTTGAGTTAGTGGTGAATTCTGAGACACTGAGGAAACCAAAGAAAGCCAAATTAAACATGGCGTCTAGGGTTCTTGTTTTGTTGGAAGAAAAAAAAGAGTCTGGACGTGGGGGATTGTTTTTTTGTAAACCTTTGATGAGGAGGGATATCTGAGGATTTGAAATGTTGGGGCACTGTTGGCCATGGAGGAGCTTATAAAAGAAATGAATTCCGCTGAGGTAGACTTTGATTGATCCTGGTTGAATTAAACTGGTGTGATGGAGGTCAAGTCAAGTCATCTTCATTTATATACAGTAGCGCTTTTGACAATGTAGATTGTCTCAAAGCAGCTTCACAGAGATAAACGTATAATTTAAGGTAAGATTGTTTTGGCTTTATAGCGGTTCTTTAATAAAGTTATTGTCCAGCTAAAGTTAGTTTTGATTGATTCGCTTCCGTCGCAACGATCATTTGTTATTAAATTAGGGGCCGCTAAGACGACACCATTCTCTCTACACAAACTTTAAACACGATCATGTGAGAAACGCTGATGGCGTTCACATGCGCATTAAGATTTGGTTCTATAGTTATGTGCGTTTGAATATATGTGCGCAGGTTTGTAATTCCCTACAAACCAAGCCTAAACAAATTACTGGTGTTTCCTTATAGTTTTGATTCAGAATTTTATTTTATTTTATTTGATCAATTCGGGGTAGATACGCAAATTGAGTTTTCCCGACGACGCTTTATCTGTAGAGTGGTAAAGGGATCCTCCATAGGGAGAGACTAGTTGGCACTTCAGCACTGTGTTGTCATCAGGTCCAGGCGAAGGTCCTTCGTCAGATCTGGATACGGCCTGGATCCGGCAGGCTGCGGGAAAACCTTGGGATAAACAAAGACACTAAAATTAGCGTAGATGCCATTCTTCTCATGATGTAACGAGTACATCAGGATTTATGGGAAGTGTTCCCGGTTCCAGCTGACCTAATCTATGCAGCCTAACATTGAATTATAGAAGTCTATAATGTATTATGTGAATGCTATGTCAAAGAGATGTGTCTTTAATCTAGCTTTGAACTGACAGAGTGTGTCTGCTTCCCGGACAATGTTAGGAAGACTGTTCCAAAGTTTTGGTGCTAAACAGGAGAAGGATCTACCGCCAGCAGTCGATTTTGATATTCTAGGTATTATTAACTGGCCAGAATTTTGAGATCGCAATAGACGTGAAGGACTATAATGCGTTAAGAGCTCGCTCAAGTACTGCGGAGCTAAACCATTTAGTGCTTTGTAAGTAGTCAGCAATATTTTAAAATTGATGCAATGTTTAATAGGGAGCCAGTGCAGTTTTGACAGAACTGGGCTAATATGGTCATACTTCCTGGTTCTGGTAAGAACTCGAGCTGCTGCGTTTTGAACTAGCTGTAGTTTGTTTATTAAGCGTGCAGGGCAACCACCCAGTAGAGCATTACAATAATCTAGCCTTGATGCCATGAAAGCATGAACTAATTGTTCCGCATTTGTCATTGAGAGCATATGACGTAATTTAGATAAATTTTTAAGATGGAAAAATGCGGTTTTACAGATACTAGACACGTGACTTTCAAATGAAAGATTGGTATCAAAGAGCACACCCAGGTTCCTAACCGACGACGAAGACTTAACAGAGCAGCCATCAAGTGTTAGACAGTATTCTAGGTTATTACGTGAGGAAGTTTTTTGTCCAATAATTAGAATCTCTGTTTTTTCAGAATTTAGAAGTAGGAAATTACAAGTCATCCAATTTTTTTTTATCAGCTATGCATTCTGTTAATTTAGTGAATTGGTAAGTTTCGTTAGGTTTTGAAGAAATATAGAGCTGAGTATCGTCGGCATAACAGTGGAAGCTAATTCCATGTTTCCTAATGATAACTCCTAATGGTAGCATGTACAGAGTGAACAGCAGTGGTCCTAGTACTGAGCCTTGTGGTACACCATACTGAACTTGTGATCGATGAGACATCTCTTCATTTACTGCTACAAATTGATAACGGTCAGATAAGTATGATTTAAACCATGCTAGTGCATTTCCACTAATGCCAACATAGTTTTCTAGTCTATTTAAAAGAATGTTGTGGTCAATGGTGTCAAACGCAGCACTAAGATCGAGTAACACTATAATAGAGAGATACAACCACGATCGGATGACAAGAGCAAATCATTTGTGACTCTAACGAGAGCAGTCTCAGTACTATGGTACGGTCTAAATCCGGACTGAAAATCCTCGCAGATATCATTTCTTTCTAAAAAGGAACACAGTTGTGAAGATACTGCCTTTTCTAGTATCTTTGACAGAAAAGGTAGATTCGAGATCGGCCTGTAATTGACTAATTCTGTAGGATCAATTTGCGTTTTTTTAACAAGCGGTTTAATCATAGCCAGCTTAAAGTTTTTTTGGTACGTATCCTAGAGACAAAGACGAATTAATGATTTTAAGAAGAGGATCTATGACCTCTGGAAGCATCTCTTTCAGTAGCTTAGTCGTTATAGGGTCTAACATACATGTTGTCGATTTAGATGATTTAACGAGTTTAGTAAATTCTTCCTCTCCTATAGCAACGAATGAATAAAAATTTTCCTCAGGGAGACTACAATGTACTGCCTGGTGCGATACTGTAGTAGACGGTTGCATATGTGGCGTTATTATAAGCAAGAGATTTAGAAACCACGATAAGTTTGTACCAGACTACGCCACCCTGGTGGAGAACCAGGGAAATACCTCAACGGAGGACACACAGGTAAGTATTACTCACTGAGGGCAAAGACTTAAACCAGTGAGACCAGGGTCACAATACAAAATATATTTTATTGTATTTAAAACATCACAATTATTCTTAAAATCACATGGTATAGAACATTTCTCTTCAGAGCCAGGTTTCTCAGGGACAAGGCAGGCCGGGCGCAATCGAGAGGTCATCCAACCCTCCCTAAACTCACCCCAAATCAGACTGCAAAGCACTGCAAGGAAATCGTGTCAATGTAAATCACACACTGTGACATGCGTGCCTCTAGATCACGACAACCGGCCTCCCCTGCTCCACCACGACTACACTGGCTCCTGGAGACACACAAAAGATGGTCAATTGATTAAAGAACATTTATACCAAAACACACAATAACATACACAAAGGTGTCACATCAAGAGCACTCCAACCTCCTCACAAGTGAGGCTAACGAGGAGCAGTGCTTAGTTGGCGGAACAGAATCCAGCGCCACACATAAATGAATTATGACGCAAGAAAACCACGGATTAGTCTGAAATAATGTTAAGGAAAATCACTAGACATAATGACTACTAGTGATAGTTCACACGCCGTAGTTACAAAATTAATACCACACAGTGAGACAAAACAACTGTAACCCCAAAAAAACAAAAGAAACTATAAAGAATCAAAATAATAAACCAAATAAGCAAAACAGCAGCGGCATCTCCTTAACGTCCTCCCACCAGATAGAGTTTACAGATGAGGAAGTTTCCTTTAAGTCATAAAACACTAAACATTAGACTCGATCTATAACAGCTGAAATAAGAAGGGAATACGCTACTTACAATTTTAGATGACGTCACTCACGCGCTCCGTGTATGGTTACTCACAATGCGCGCAGACCAATCTGCCAGTCAACACTCACACACCGTTAGCACGAGCAGTAAATCTCTTTCCCTTTAACCAAACAGGACACATTAAGTCTATGAAATCCCCAGGGAAAATGGGAAAGAGATACTTACGTTTAGATGAACAGATAAACACCGCCCAAATGCCCGATATATGGGTACTCAATCCGCCGCAGTTCAGTCCGCCGGCCAGCACACCCACATTTGCTATGTTAGCTGAGACTGCATACAGCCACCATTCAATGCCTACACCACCAGTAATGCTACAAATCAAACTATAAATAATACAGATTACAAGAGAGCGATCCACACCATTACAAAACACTGCTAGCCTTAACATACCTGGAGATAACCTGGAGTGGGACAGGAAATGCCAGGGGGGGAGAAAGCCCGGAATCAGCAAGCCACGTAAACAGATGTCAAAATAAAGGTCTTTAAATACTCGCGCTGCTCTCACCTCATTGGTCCTCTCCCCATCCTCTAATAAACCAATAAACAAGCTCCTTTACCCTGCCACACATAGTTATAATTTTGTCCCTGATATTATCAATCTTATAAGTAAAGAAGTTCATAAAGTCATTACTGCTGTGCTGCTTGGAAACTTCTGTGTTTGAAGTTTTCTTTTTCGTTAGTTTAGCCACCGTTTCAAATAAATACCTAGGATTATGTTTATTTTCTTCTAATAGGGTTGAAAAATAAGCAGATCTAGCAGCTTTTAAAGCCTCTCTGTATGCAATCGAGCTCTCTTTCCATAAAATGCGAAATAACTAGTTTTGTTTTCTTCCAGTTGCGTTCCATTTTTCTGGCTGCTCTCTTAAGGGCCTGAGTGTGCTCGTGGGACCACGGCGTTGGACTATTTTCTTTAATCTTCTTTAAGCGCAAAGGAGCAACTGTGTCTAAAGTGCTGGAAAAGAGAGAGTTAAAAGTTTCTGTTGCAATATCAAGTTCTTCTAAGCTATCCGGGATGCTAAGATGATGAAACTGATCAGGAAGATTATTAATAAAGCAATCTTTAGTGGCAGACGTGATAGGTCTAACATATTTGAAACACGGAGTCGGCTTTGCAGCCTTGGCTAAATGTAATTTACACGAGACTAGATAATGATCTGAGATGTCATCGCTCTGCTGAAGAATTTCAACGGCATCAACATCTATTCCATGTGATAATATTAGATCTAGAGTATGATTACGACGATGAGTAGGTCCTGACACGTGTTGTCTAACTCCAATTGAGTTTACAATGTCTTTAAATGCCAAACCCAATGCATCTTTTTCATTATCGATGTGTATATTAAAATCACCAACAATTAGTACTTTATCTGCAGCCAATACTAACTCTGATAGAAAGTCCGCAAATTCTTTGATAAAGTCTGTATGGTGCCCTGGTGGCCTGTATACAGTAGCCAGCACAAATCTCAAACGTGATTTATCATTTATACTATATATTTTTACATTAAGCACTAACACTTCAAAAGAATTATATTCGAAACTTGATTTCTTAGTGGTTTTGAAAATATTACTATAAATTACAGCAACACCACCCCCTTTGCGTTTAAGACGAGGTTCATGTTTGTAACAGTAATCTTGCGGGGTGGACTCATTTAAAGTAATGTAATCGTTTGGTTTTAGCCAGGTTTCTGTCAAACACAGCACATCTAGGTTATTATCTGAAATCATATCATTAACAATGAGTGCTTTTGAAGAAAGCGATCAAATATTCAGCAACCCAAGCTTTAGCATTTGCTCATCTGTATTATAGCTGTTTTTTATTTGTTGAACATCAATTAAATTTTTAACCTTAGATGGGTTTAAACGTTTTTTGGATTTCCAAATTCGGGGAACAGACACAGTTTCTATATGATGATAGCTAGGTGAAAGAGGCTCTATGTGATGGGATTTATCTGACCTGGGTGACGCGAGGCCGCTAGCAGACGGTCGGTTTAGCCAGTCTGTCTGCTTCCTGACCTGGTGCCCAATTTGTCATGTTTGAGCTCTAAGACTATGAGCCATATTACTAGAGAGAAGAGCAGCACCATCCCAGGAGGGATGAATACCATCTCTTTTCAACAGGTCAGGTTTGCCCCAAAAACTTTTCCAATTGTCTATGAATTCTATATTATAACGCGGACACCACTCAGACAGCCAGCGATTCAATGAACACAATCTACTAACTATCTCATCACTCCTGCGAACAGGAAGCCACCTACGGATCATGAGGTGTTTGGATCAACAGTATTGCAGGAAGACTCAAAATGCATTAGGAACAAAAATATGTCTTCAAACTAATCAGATGCATATGTCATTTCACCACAAAATTGGTTTTGGTTAAAAATTATTTAATGGATTGCACTGTTTATGAACAATAAATAAAGCGATCGGGTTGAAGTGCGCGGTTTCTCTCGATAAATTAGAAAAGGAATAACCCCCCCCTTTCAATCCGATCGAAATTTCATTTAGACCGAGCTCAGTCGGATCAATTAAGGTGTGTATATGAAGGTTTTTCAGTCAGATTGAGCCGTCAATCCCATTACTAACGGATTATTTGGTTGCATGTAAACGTAGCCGGAAGGATTTATGCCTTAATGTGTTTTTAAATTTTTAAACACTGGATTAAATTGCATTTTAAGGAACGTTAAAACAATTAGTAAACTAATGAAAAATTATTTTAGAATGATAAAGCAGGCATTATTAATCTTCAAATGTATAAATATCCCTATTGTTCATTGTTATTTCCTGCAGCCATGGGATCACAGACCATTGAAGTAGCAGCTCTAGGAAGACCTCTGTTTCCTGGTATGCTTTATGACTGCCGCAAGGATACCTTCATTCCAGGTGGTGTACAGTACCTACTAAAATGCTTTTTACTCTCTTTTTCACCCAAATGTGAATCAACAATGTGGTAATTTAGAGATTTAGATATATAAATAAAGGCGACCTGACTTGACTTAACTGTTAAAGCCATTTTTCATTTCAGGTGTCACTCTGTGGGATAAGAAGTCACTGAATGAAGATTTGGACACCCATCCAAAGCCCATGACAGATTTGAAGTTCAGTAGCTCTGACTCTCTCTCTAGTAAGTCCAGTCTCCTGGATGTGAGTGCTTCCCTGAAGGCCAGCTTCTTGGGAGGGCTGGTGGAGGTGGGAGGATCTGCCAAGTTCATGCGTGACACCAAATCCTCAAACCAACAGTCCAGAGTTACAATGAATTACAGTGAAACCACAAGATTCGACCAGCTCACTATGAGCCATCTGGGTCAGATCACTTACCCTCAGGTCTTTGACCAGAAAACTGCAACTCATGTGGTCACGGCTGTACTGTACGGAGCTCAGGCTGTCATGGTGTTTGAACGGAGATTTTCAGAAGAGGAAGAAAAACAGGAGATTGAGGGAGAACTGAATGTCATGGTCAAAAAGATTCCTCTATTTTCTATTGAGGGACAAGGAGCTTTACAAATGACAGAAGGTCAGAAGAATAGGGCTGAGAGCATCGCCTGCACATTTTATGGTGACGTCCGCCTTGATCAGAACCCCACCACTTACATGGACGCCCTAGAGGTGTACAAGAAGCTCCCCACTATACTGAAGGAGAATCCACAGAATGCAGTTCCAATAAAAGTCTGGCTCTATCCTCTTTCTCTACTGGATACAAAAGCTGCTCAGTTGGAGAGAGAAATCACCACACGTCTGGTTTCCAACACTGAAGATATAATAGAGGGGCTGGGAGAAGTAGAGAGGACATGCAATGACTTCTCCAGAAAAACACTGGTAAATGTTTTCAAAGACATCAAAGAGAGGCTCTGTTTATTTCAGGGCTCTCTTAACATTTACAAAATGGTATTCCTAAAAGCAGTGGCCAAGGTCTTGCCTGCTATACGTGGAGGAGAGTTGGAGCAAAAATCATTGGAAGACATCCTGAAGATCCACTACAGCTCCCCCTTTAATGCTGGCATGCTTAACCAGTGGTTAGATCAAGCAACGGCTGAACTTAACATCTTGAGTTCTCAAACCAGGATACTGGAGGGAATCAAAACTGAAGACTCAAACCGTCTCAACGCCATCCTCCTTGATCCTAATATTGATGTTGTGGTGTGCTTGACCTTCACATCTCTGAAGTATGAAGACCCGTATCTTTCAACCCTGAAGAAGTTTCAGGAAACTGATGAGTTTAAAGAGCTAGATGTGGGAATGAAACCGCATTCTAGCACTTTAGCATCTGCCAGAAAGTGGCACAACGATCCTGGTGTCATGTCAAAGATGAGAAAGAACTTAACTCTTTTCAGAAGTTTTTCAGAGGCTAATAAAGATGAAAAGATATATCGATTCATTATTTCTGCCATCTCCGATCCCTCCAGTCCAGGATCCTCTATCTATCTGTATGAAACAGGGAAGCTGACAGAAACACAGTTCCAGCCCGTGTCGAAGCCTCCCCCACCAGAAGTGGAGAAGGTCCTGAAGGACAGTGTGTCCCTGAAACTGCAGAAGTCCCCAACTGAAGAAACTGTGCAGTTCAGAGTGGAGTACCAGCAGGTGAAAGCAGATTCTGGCTCTGAGGAACAGTGGATTATCATAAACACCGCTGATGAAGACTTTACTCTGACTGGATTGGAGTTTGGAAAGCAGTACTTGATCCGCTACAGGATAGTGGGTAAAGTGGGAGTGAGTGAAGCCAGTGACACTATCGGCCCCATACCGTCTTCAGGTGAGTGTCATATGCACATTTCTTTGCATTACAGGGATACTCCACTTTAAAATGAAAATTCTGTCATCATATACTCACCATCATGTTGTTTCAAACCTGTATGAATTTCTTTCTTCTGCTGAACAGAAAGGAAGATATTTAGAAGAATGTCAGTAACCAGACAGTTTCTGGTCTCATTGACTTCCATAGTAGGAAAAAAAGATACAACATATTCTTTAATAATAATTATTATTAATTTCTCTTAATAAATGCAAAGCATACGGACGTTAATTGTAGAGGAAGTAATTGAACTGACCACAGGAAAATAAAATCTATAAATTAAGGTATGACAACAAATTCAAGCTTCAATGCAGCGTGATCTCATGAGAATACCTGTGTATTTTTACATAAAGTGTAGTTCTACCACACGTACATTTACTTACGTTTTAAATACACAGAGAAACGTATAATACTGACGTATTTATAGCACTAAAACGCAAAATATTTATGTATGAACAACTGGTGTATATCTATTTGTATGTATATATATATTTGTATGTATTCCTATTTATGAATATTAAAATAGTGGCATTAATGTTTTGACTCTATTGCATTCAATTGTCTTATCAATTACGTTTTCAGCCGCATTGATTTATTGCAGTTTACTCATTTACTTAAGAAATAACATTTCGCTCTGTTTGTGACTTCTGCTGCAAACTCATTTCAGAGGATTATTACATGATGTTAAACAAGACTACACTTTAAAACCGTAAAATGAATAACATTTCTTTAATCGTTTAACCATTTTGTAATATTTAGTTTGTTTGCCGTGAGACACAAAAGGCGTTTTCTCCTATAGAACAATAGTTGACAATAGAACCATGAAATACACCTGTACGAAAGCCCAACAACGCCCCCGGGAGGTATCTTTATGTATGTGACTTTGTTGGTGCTTGAACGGGCATGGACAAGTCAGGGCATTTCTGAACCAGTGTCAGAGTCTATATACACAGGCGGAGAGACTGACTTGTTTTTTTTTTTAACAAAATGGACTGCTGCATGTGTTGTTTCCGTGAGTGATTGATTAAGTAGTAAGTTATCTGTTTTATCAAAAATGGCTGTAAAAAAATAAATCTGCATTGTTTATCCTTTTGATCTTTCATTAAAAAATTTTTTTTTGAAAAAAATCTAACCTTTTGTGACGGAGCGGTAAGGGCTTTCAATAAATAATTTAGCTTATGGTGATAATTGTCGACTACGCCACCCTGAATCAATCAGGGAATATCTAAATAACCCAGTAACAAATACTAGGTCACACAGGTTCGTGTGTGTGCCAGGGAGGTCAGAGACACAAATGCAAATAATTTAATAAGCAGCCTTTATTAATATACAAAAGTTAAAATATGTTCTGCTTCAAAAGGTGCCCAGTGCTATATTTAAATGACACTTAACAAGAGAAATCACAGAGGGCAGTATGAAATGGCAGTGCCAACACAGTCCTCTACCCACAAGGGTAGGAGGAGTCTCAAGAAAAGAAGATTCAAACAAAAAATATATGTACCAAACAACCAGGCTGAGTCGACCAGCGGAAGGACCACTTAATGGCTTTTCCAAAAGCGCAATCCTACTCACACACACACACACACAACCGTGCACTTGGATCACACATGCAGGCACTTCAAAAGTGTCACCCACTGCAACACCACCACTACAACACTGCAAGAGAAGGTCCTTCCGCCTGGTCACCTCAGTTCCTGGAAGAAACAAAATAAATAAACAATTGAGTTTAGTAAAACCCCAAAATAAACAAAGAAAATATCACAGCCAAATTACACATACAATAATCAAGATTAACAATGACACACACACTTAGATAACAAAATAAATCTAAACAAAATACACAAGGTTGAACTAAAGAAACGAATAACAAAAGAATAGAGCGGGTGCAGCACACACACACAAACACACACTGATTCTCATACACTAACAGTCAGATTAACGTTATAACTTTCTCTGTCACTCTATAAAGAAATTGTAACTCTTGCTGTCACTCTAAAAGGAAGGAAGTAGACGATACAAATCCTGTTGACGTGTTTGCTGGCCCACGGCGCGATCACAGCGCAAACACCGTGGTTCTCGAAATGGACTCAGGTTATACGAAGCGCAATCGCTGCAGAAACGAAAGGGGGAGATCATGCTGAAGATCAGAAAAACGGTCCGGAGTACAAGCGAGAAGAGTGGTCCGGAGGACGAGCAAAAAGAACGGCCCAAAAAGAAAAAAATTCCAGTGAATGACGCACGAGGGGGAGGAGCAAAGACGTGACGTATCTCAGGATACAGCCAACCCGCATTAAATAGGCCATACTCTCCCCTGATAGGACACCACAACTGTCAATCACTTAACTAATCCTGTCACACTTTCATTGAAGTAAAAGAATTGAAATTGGGGGATAAATCACATTATGAAATAAATGTTTTTCTCCAAAACATGTCGACCACAATTATTGGCACCCCTAGAATTGTTTCTGAGTAAAATATCTCTGAAGTATATTCCCATTAATATTTACCTTTATTTAGCACACCAGGGTGACTAGGAACATGAAATTGTCTAGCTATGACTTCTTGTTTCACAGGAGTTTAAATATGAGGAAACACAAAGGCCAAATTCCCTTAATCATCCATCACAATGAGTAAAACCACAGAATATAGTTCTGATGTGCAGCAAAAGATTGTTGAGCATCACAAAATAGAAAGTGGCTGTAAGAAAATATCTAAAGAATTGAAAATCCCCATTTCGACCATCAGGGCAATAATTAAGATGTTATAATCAACTAAAGATGTTACGAATCTGCCAGGAAGAGGACGTGTGTCTATATTGTCTTAATGCACGGTGAGGAGGAAAGTTTGAGTGGCCAAAGACTGGGGATGGGTAGGTTTAAGGTTGAGGGTAGGGTAGGGTTAGCTGCCTCTAAGGAGCCATTGGGGGCTTAAAACACCATCAAGCGACTCTCCACGGTCTTTACACAACCACATGTTGTTTGGGAGGGTTTCAAGAAAAATCCTCCTCGCTCCTCCAAAAATAAACTCCAGAATATTCAGTTGTCAGACATGACTGGATCTTCAAAAGGGACCGGATTCTGTGGTCAGATGAAACTAAAAAAGGGCTTTTTGGCAGCAAACCCAGCAGATGTGTTTGGTGCAAACAGGGATGAAAAGTACCCCATGCCTACGGTTAAATATACTGCTGGATCTTATATGATGTGGGCCTATTTATTTGCTGGAGATCCTAGACATCTTGTTCAGATACATGATATTGTGGATTCTAGCAAATACCAACAGATAAAAAATCAAAACCTGACAGCCTCTGCTAGAAATCTTATAACGGGCCGTAGTTGGATCTTCCATCAGGACAACGGTCCAAAACAAACATCAAAATCAACACAAAAATGGGTCACTGAGCACAAAATGAAGCTTCTGCCATGACCGTCCCAGTCCCCTAAACTGAACACTATAGAAAATGAGTGGGCTGAACTGAAGAGAAGAAGCACCAACATGAACTTGTGAATCTGAAGGATCTGGAGAGATTCTGTATGGAGTAATGGTCTCTGATCTCTTGTCAGTTATTCTCCAAACTCATCAGGCATTATAGGAGAAAACTCAGATCTGATATCTTGGCAAAAGGAGGTTGCAGAAAGTATTTAATAACAGGGAGCCAATAATTATGGCCAGCGTGTTTTGGAGAAAAGCATTTATTTCATAATGTGATTTACCCCCCAATTATTTTACTTCAATGAAAGGTTCGATTTTTGCGAATTTTTAATGAAAGATCAAAAGGATAAACAATGCAGATTTATTTTTTTACAGCCATTTTTGATCATATTTACCAGGGGTGCCATTAATTCTGACCTCAACATACAGTGCTATGTATAAGTTTAGACACCCATGCTAAAGTTGACTAAAAAGAGAAATAAAAAATCATCTTTTGGAAATTGAACTTAATGCCTTAATTTAAAAAAATAGGAAAAATCCAACCTTTAAGGACACCAATTTTCTTCGTGAAAGAATAATGTATCGGAAATAAATAAATGTTCTTCCTTAAAATACAGGGTGCATAAGTCGGGACACCCCTATGTTAAATTCCCATAGAGGCAGGCAGATTTTTATTTTTAAAGGCCAGTTACTTCATGGATCCAGGATACTATGCATCCTGATAAAGTTCCCTTGGCCTTTGGAATTAAAATAGCCCCACAACATCACATAGCCTTCACCATACCTAGAGATTGGCATGGTTTTATTTCAGTTAGCCTAGTAGCTGGTTTGATTTGCATTGAGAGATGATCTTATGGAAAGTACTCCATGCCAATCTCTCGGTATGATGAAGGCTATGTGATGATGTGCGGCTATTTTAATTCCAGAGGCCAAGGTAGTCTCGCGTAGCCAGACCTTCAGACTGACGGCTGAAGGTCTGGAATTCATAGCAGCTTTCTTTGGCCAAGGCCCGCCCATAAGGCCGTTTGACCGACATGTCAAACAACCAATTACAGTTCGTTTCGTTCAGCGTCACGTTTCGGGGCGTGGAAATGTCCCCACAACAACAGACCGGCGTGCAACAAGTCAGTCAGCATAGAAAATCAAAGAAGGAGAAGAAAACAAGATAGATAGGAGGGGACACACAACTAGTAAAATTGGATCTGCTGGGAATCCTTCTAAATGCTGACAAAGGGTCGGCCAGGCTTGGAAAATAATACTCTTCCCAAATCCCGTCGGCAAACAGGCTAAAATATCTCTTTTTGTCTCCACTAAGTGCCTCAAACAAAACTCCTGGACATCTCTTAAACTAAAGAGTCTATGCCGTGAACCTCGCATACTTTTGAGAATCCTACGTTTAGCTGATCTTGATAAATGCTCATTGTCACTCATGTAAACACAACAGTTTTTCTTCCGCAATCACACGTCTGCGCTTTGTTTCCCGGCGGACCGAAAATAAACGCGACACTCGCACCCCCCGGAAATCCGATAAAATTCAACCAATCAGATGACGACTTTGACATTCCTGAAGTGTTTCCAGTTAAGTGTACCATATGCATCAGACGTTTAGCCAACGTTCCGTGGGCGTGACGTCTGAGGCTGAGACTAAGGCCAAGGGAACTTTATCAGGATGCATAGTATCCTGGATCCATACTAACTGGCCTTTAAAAATAAAAATCTGCCTGCCTCTATGGGAATTTAACATGGTGGTGTCCAGACTTATGCACCCTGTATTTTAAGGAAGAACATTTATTTATTTATTTACGATACATTATTCATTCACAAAGAAAATTGATGTCCTTAAAGGTTGGATTTTTCCTAATTTCCAAAAGATGATTTTTTATTCCTCTTTTTAGTCAACTTTAGCATGGGTGTCTAAACTTATGCATAGCACTGTAATTAGATTCTAAATTCTCTTGAATACAACTTCAAGACTCTTTAGCAAAGTAATGCAAACTTATGGTTTACAGATACTACCTCATATTTAACATTTAACTGATGATTAACAAAATGATTTACTGTAACTTCTGTTATGTATAGTGACTATTCTTGTTATGCTAATCTACATAAATTCACAAAATCTTCATAAACACAACATTCACAAAAGACATCCATTTTATTCGCTCGTTGTAATTCAAATCTTTAGAATCCACACGTTTGCAAGAAACAGATCCAAATTTAGACTTTTATCTTTAACTTTTGCTATCTTTGCAATCTAATGCATTTGTGCCCATTTGTGTGCCCATGGGCTGCTGGTCTGAAACCGAGGTGTGTGTTCATGTGCATTATTGACGCGTTGCTATTTTGAGGAACTGAAATAGACTGAGCCATTGACCAACAGAAACCTGGCCTAAAGTCAATGGTGCAGTATTTTTTTATTTTATTTAAAGAGCGCGTTAGTAATGTGAGCCTATAGGCGGGTCCACAACGCGCATACACTCTGCTTATTACACACACACTCTGCTTATTACACACACAGGGACGCACAGCAGCACACAAACATGCCAAATATTAAAAATAAAAGGATTACAATGTAAAAGACTATTATTGTGTACGTAAAGATATGGTGGAATGAATCCGACTTGTCCCGTAGATGGTCTGCTTCTGCACTTTAATCTTGCACGCTAGCAGATCCGTTTCCTCTCTGGAGACGCGTTCAGTCTTTCCACTATCAAATTCCTCCATGTAAATAGCGAATCCGCCATGGCGTGAGTGCAACTGGCATTTAAAGGGGTCATATAATGTCATTTTTGTACAAGCTAATATGATTCTTTAGGGTCTAAATTAAAAGTTTGTAATATACTTTAATTAAAAATTCTCATTAGTATTGTAAGAAAACCCTCATTTTACCTGGTCAAAAACGTACTCAGTTACTAACGTAACCTCGGTTCTCTCTAGTAGAGGGAACGAGTACTGCGTCTTAGCTAAGACGCTAGGGGAAAATCCTTTTTCCGCGAAATATTGAAGCCAAAAATTATCCTTAATTTTGTAATAATTTAAAACGCGTTGCGGCAGCATACAGCCATAGGCGAGGCAGCTCGCGCCTATTGGCTGCTCTGCGGCAACCGCAGCAAGCCTATCGAGCGAGGCCTGGCGTGACGTCAGACCCAAAGCGGGCGTGGCCTAGGCCTATAAATACAGCTCGAAGGCAGCTATTATCTGGTTTTTCATCATAGAAGCAACCAGAGCGTGTACATGCACGGCAAGAGACGCAGTACTCGTTCCCTCTACTAGAGAGAACCGAGGTTACATTAGTAACCGAGTACGTTCTCTTACGAGAGGTCTCTCGTACTGCGTCTTCGCTAAGACGCTAGGGGACCCAATGTAAAACGCTGTGTGTGTAGGGATCTGACACCAAAGACCCGAGGGCAACAGCCCGGAGTTCATATAGTGCACAATCACCTAGGGAACTCGCAGGGAGTTCGGGAAGAGGAAGGGACGTACTCTTCCATATATAGCAGCGTTTGCTTTAAAACGCTAAAAACATCACACAGACAGGGCGGGGTACGGCCTGATCTGGTGGGGGATGTGGAACTCATGTAGTCTGTCCACACACATATGTAGTCTGTCCACACACATTGTTTGTATAATGTCGATCGCTGAGCTGAGCTCAGGGCTGACAGCGTCAGAGCAGATGATACTGGCTATTAGACCGACAGCAGCCTGGCCTGTAGGGCGGGAACCTCTAGGTTGTAGAACCTTATAAATGTAGACAGGGAGGCCCAGCCTGCCGCCATACAAATATCTTGCAAGGCAATCCCACTTGACCAGGCCCACGAGGAAGCCATGCTTCTCGTGGAGTGCGCTCTGACACCCAACGGGCACTGCTTGCCCATGGAGGCGTAAGCCAGCGCAATAGCATCCACTATCCATCTGGATAGGCTCTGTTTCGACGCGGCTAGTCCCTTGGAACGGCCGCTGAACGAGACAAAGAGCTGCTCTGTCTGTCTGAAAACAGACGAGCGGGACACATAAGCCCTTAATGCCCTGACGAGGCAGAGAAGGTTCGCGTCTCCTTCCTCATTAGTGACCGGCAGGGCCGACAGGGAAATGACCTGTGCCCTGAACGGTGTGTTGAGGGATTTTGGAACATAACCGTGTTTAGGTTTGAGTATAAACCTCGAGTCATTAGGCCCAAACTCCAAGCACGTAGCACTCACTGAGAGCGCGTGTAAGTCCCCTATGCGCTTCACTGAAGCGAGAGCCAGAAGGAACACTGTCTTGAAAGACAGGTGTTTCAGATCGATTGTCTGTAGAGGCTCGAATGGGCCACCTTTCATGGCTTCCAGCACCGTAGAAAGGTCCCATATGGGAACTGAGGGAGGTCTGGGAGGATTCAGTCTCGTAGCCCCTCGAAGGAAACGTATGACTAAATCGTTCCTTCCTATGGACTGACCAAGCGCTGTTCTTGAGAACGCTGCTATAGCCGCCACATATACTTTGAGCGTGGAAGGGGACCTGCCCTTATCCAGCATCTCTTGTAGGAAGGAGAGCACCTCCGTCACCCCACAGTCTGGTGGTGAGGCCCCATGGGCAGCGCACCAGTCTGAGAACACTGACCATTTTGAGGAATAGAGATGTCTCGTGGATGGAGCTCTAGCCTGTGTGATCGTGTCTAACACTCCCTTTGGGAGTTCTGCAGGTACCCGTTGATAGCCCAAACGTGGAGGGACCATAATTCCGGGTGAGGATGCCAAATCAAGCCGTGAGCCTGAGAGAGGAGGTCTCTTCTCAATGGCACCGGCCAGGGGGCCGTGCTCGCTAACTGCATCATCACTGGGAACCAGGGTTGGTTTTTCCAGGACGGTGCGACGAGCAGCACTGGGCATCCCTCTTCCCTGATCCGCTCTATCACCTGAGGCAGGAGAGAGACAGGGGGAAAAGCATAAAGCGGGCGGCGCGGCCATGCATGAGCCAGCGCGTCCTTGCTTTTGGAGAAGAATTCCGGACAGTGAGCGTTTTCTTGAGACGCGAACAGGTCTATTGTTCCGCTCTGCCGAACTTCCTCCACAGCAGTTGGACTGTCTGTGGGTGTAGAGACCATTCTCCCGCCGGAACATTGTTCCTGGACAGCCTGTCTGGTCCTATATTCATTAGCCCCGGCACGTGCGCTGCTTTCAGCGAGCGCAGGTTGCACTGAGCCCACACCAGGAGGCGTTTCGTTAGCCTGTGCAGGTTCGTGGACCTGAGGCCGCCCTGGCGATTTATGTAGGACACCACAGACATGTTGTCCGAGCGGACTAAGACGTGGTGTCCTTTTATCTGGGGACAAAAACGCGTCAGCGCGTTGTCTACTGCCAACATCTCGAGACAGTTTATATGTAGGAGTTTTTCCCGTTCTGACCACTGGCCGAAGAATGGTCTGCCCTCGAGCAGCGCTCCCCATCCCGAGGTGGATGCGTCCGTGGACACCACTCTCACACTCGAGGAAGTCCCCAGGCTTACACCTTATTGGTAAATAAGGTGTAACCACAAAACATTTACCACAAAAATCAAAAATCGCCTGTGACGTGACACTATCTGTATTTGAAAATACGCGTCCTTCAGATCTATTGCCACAAAGCAATCTACTCGGCGAATCTGCGTGAGGATTTTTCTGGTCGTGAGCATCCTGAACTGTCGCTTCACAAGCAGTATGTTCAGATGCCTTAGATCTAGAATGGGTCTGAGACCCCCGTCTTGTTTCGGTACCAGGAAATAACTGCTGTATAGCCCTCCTTCGCTCTGAACTTTGAGAAAGAGGTTCTATGGCCCCTTTGTTCAATAGTTTCGTTACCTTGGCACGAAGCAGATGTGCTACATCTGTCTTTACCGTGGTCTCGACGCGCGCCGCAAAGCGGTGAGGGCGTCGGCGAAACTGTAGCGAATAGCCTCCTTTTATGATGTCTAACACCCACTTCGAAACCCCTGGAAGCTTTTCCCATGCGTGCGCATGAAAAGCTAGGGGCTGAATGTGAAGCGCACTCTGTTCGCTCGACGGCGGAGAGGCTTCGGTGTGCGTGAGCATTGTGCTCGCGACATCTGAGGCGGGGGGCGCGCTGATAACAGCGGGCAGATTGCCCGCGCTCGACTCCTCTGTGGTGGTGAACCAAGGGGGGGAGGGCTGGGCGAGTCCCATAGGAACTGTCATGTCTGTGTGTGGGTGTGGGCGCGGGATAGCGGGCACATTTACCACACTGAGCGCGCTGTTCGCTTGAGTGGAGCGAAAGCACGCCGGTTTCGTTTTTACAGAAACCTTGAGACATGTGGAACGTAGTGTTTGTGGGCACTGAGTAGTGGGCACATTTACCACGTTTGATGCGCAATCGATCTGAGTCGATTTTATGTGCGCGAGCCCTGTGTGACGGGCTGTGCTTGTGTGTAGGAATGGGCACTGGACAGTGGGCATTTTTACTACACATAAAACACCATCGGCCGTGGCCGGGACACCAGAAAATACACTCTCTTGGGGATTTATCTGGGTAGCTGTGAAAACGGCATTTGTGCGCAGGCAAGCGGGCAAAGGAACCGGCTTGTTGGCTGCAGAAAACACTGGGCCAGTCACATTTCCTGGAACTGGGCGAGTGATAAACTTCGGTGGAAGTCCGGCCACAGCGGGACTCGAACACCTTCGTTTTCCTAGGCGTGCTAGGATGACTTTGGGGCCTCAGGCTTGATCACGATCCTAGACCGCGGGCCACGCGGGGCGGCGGCTGGATGATCGGGAGCGCGGACTCGCGCTTCGGGCCTGGCGGCGCTGCGAAGTGGCAGCAGTGGGCGGAGGCTGGTGCTGTGAGCTCTGGGCAGGCGGTTTTGTACGGCCTGCTGAAGAGCTAGAGCGCTTCGGTAAGAAGTGCCTCATGGCCTGCGACGCCTTCTGGACTTCGGCGAATCGCTCCGCAAAGTCCTTAACGGAGGATCCGAAGAGGCCAGCGGGAGACAGCGGAGCGTCGAGGAAGGCGGTACGCTCCGACTCGGCCATCTCCGATAGCGTTAGCCATAAGTGCCGCTCGGTAACGGTGACGGCGGCCATGCTCCGTCCTATGGCCTGGGCTGCGGACTTGGTGGCACGGAGAGCGAGGTCCATGGCGCTCCGCAGGTCCGGCACGCAGATCGCCTCGGGTCCTTTCTCATCCAATCTACGGAGGAGATCGGCCTGAAAGATCTGTAGCGTGGCCATGGTGTGCAGCGCTGACGCAGCTTGCCCAGCGGCGGAGAAAGCGCGGCGGAGCAGGCTTGACGTCGTGCGGCAGGCTTTTGAGGGAAGCGCCATCTTAGCGCGCCATCCAGCGGAGGGCGGGCATAAGTGGGCCGCTATGGCCTCTTCGACCGGCGGTAGCGAGTGGTAGCCTCTGTTCTTAGCATCGTCGACCTCTGAGAATGCTAAAGAAGCAGAAGAGCGCACTCTGGCTGAGAAGGGGGCGTTCCAGGACTTAGCGACTTCTTCGTGTAGCTCAGGAAGAAAAGGGTGCTGTCCTGGAAGCCGGCGAAGCGCGTTCGCCGGGCAGAAAATAGCCATCCAGCCGGTTGTGAGCGGGCTGCTCGGGCGTAGATCACTCGAGGCCGAGGCTCGTCGCGGCCTGTCCGAGCACTCGCATGAGCTCCGCTTCGATGGACGCTCTCTTGCCTGACGAAGAGCGGGCAGGGGGAACGAGATCCTCGGAGCTCGCCCATTCCTCGCTGCCTGACGCCAGGATGGAGCAGGAATCATCGTCTCCCAGCAGGGCTTCCTCGCCAGCGATATCGACGGAAGCGGCGGCAGACCGCGGCCTCACCCAAGCAGGAAACGCAGATCACATGGCGGTCCCCGTCGCTGAGTGTGGCTCTGCACGAGCCGCAGGACGGCATCTTTAAAAAGACGCTAGCTCTTTTAGAATGTGTGTCGCGGCGGCGGATATAAATACAAAGGATATAAAAGGATATAGGCGCCGGACAGCGCAGCAGGAAGGCAGAGAAGGCGGTGCGGCCAGCGGCTTCAGAGACTCGTCCCGCTGAAGATGCTTTCTCGACGGCGTGGCTTCCTTTCCGGATCCAGCGATGCGTGTGCTTCGCTTTAAGGATGAAAAATCAGATAATAGCTGCCTGCGAGCTGTATTTATAGGCCTAGGCCATGCCCGCTTTGGCGGGATGTGACGCAGAGGGCGCAAAGCGCCCTCATTGGGTCTGACGTCACGCCAGGCCTCGCTCGATAGGCTTGCTGCGGTTGCCGCAGAGCAGCCACTAGGCGCGCGAGCTGCCTCGCCTATGGCTGTATGCTGCCGCAACGCATTTTACATTATTACAAAATTAAGGATAATTTTTGGCTTCAATATTTCGCGGAAAAAGGATTTTCCCCTAGCGTCTTAGCTAAGACGCAGTACGAGAGACCTCTCGTAAGAGAACAGCTCTGTTTTCAGCACGCCACATTTTAAATGACAATATCCTGGCCGTACTACTGTTGTCAGTGATATAAGTATTTGAAATGAACATGATTTATTAATGTCTAGTGACATATCAGGGCCATTTTATGATTAATTGAAATACATTTCTTACATACAGCTCCTTTAAATCAGTTGATGCCCGCTGTTACAGCAGCGCTGTCGACCTTATTTATTACATTTACACATCGCCTCCATCACCAAATATCGAATTCTGCAAACATTGTTCATTGATCAGTGTTTATATGTGAATAAGTCTAAATTAAATCTGCTCGTTTAAAGCAATCGTGTCTCTTCTTGGATTAAACTGTTCGATTCATGATTCTCAATGAACGTTTGGAAGCGTCAGAGTTATGGGTGAAAAGACTTTCAGTGGAGGGACAGAAATCTCCCAGATTGCATTAAAATATTTGTGTCCTGAAGACAAATCGGCGAGCCAGAGACGGACACGCTCAGTTCTTGTCATATATAATGGGCAGTTTATTTCCAACAGCAACAACAACGTTTCATTTAAATACACGTAATACTAGCAGCAAATTCACATACACACTGATCTATGGAAGTGGCATTTAAAATGTCTAATTTGACAGCGTGTTTTATTCACGTCAGAAATACATCGTGTAGGAAATGATCCAGTTCACCGGCCACTTACTTTCCCGTCTTTCAGGAGAAGTGGATGAAGGAAACTATTACAGATTACCCGTTATCATCTAACATGATCATTATAAAAGTGTTTAAAAGACTAAACACAATCACTAAGACATGTTTGAGGATCGGAATATCAGATTTCACAATAAGAAGACAATTGTTCAAGCTAAAAAGCAAGTAGGCTCTACCAAAGTGTAGATAATTTTTGTTATGCAGTTTAAAGTAAAATAAATATATATTTTTAAATGTCACACTTAATTCTATTCAATATTACTGTAGTGCAATTCAGAGTAAAATGTTATGCAATGTGTGTGTGTGTGTGTGTGTGTGTGTGTGTGTGTGTGTGTGTGTGTGTTGATCCTGACTTTGCTTGGGCCCAAAATGGTGAACCCGCTCCTGATGATAATCACACTCTTCATGTCTGTTGATTTCCACAGCTGTTCCCAAGACCAGGAACGACTTCCTTCAATGTAAGTCACTAAGAGAACGAGCAGAAAAACTCACTGAGTTTGTTCATGTTCTTCCTGTAGAAGCTGAGAGAAAACATGACAGAAAAGTTCTAGAGTTGATCATGTAAATGATGATTAAACTGTACTAATGATTAACTGACACTAATGATTGAAGAGTTCAGCGACATTACACACACACTCACTCTCTCTCTCTCTCTCTCTCTCTCTCTCTCTCTCTCTCTCTCTCTCTCTCTCTCTCTCTCCCTCTATCTCTCTCTCTCTCGCTCTCTCTCTCTCTCACACACACACACACACACACACACACACTCCCTCACACACACAATTCACTCTCTCTCTCACACACTCACGTATACACAACCACACTCTCTTGCAGACACTCAGAGCCATAGAGAGAAAGAGTTGCGACACTCGGTTCATGTAAGCCCCAATAGTTCCAAAACATACGCTGGCTGTCATGTTCTTCTACGGGACAGACAGCAGCGATTGCATTATTGAACGGTAAATATAAAATAAAACACACACCCAAGTACTTTTTCAGTCCGAGTACCGATGGTGTGAGGACCCTCTTGGAATTGCTCCGTTTATTGCATTATTGCATTTTGTTAATGTCAGTTTTGCATTTGGAGAGGCAGGGTGACAACGAAATACTGTATATTACTTAGATAGGCTAAGTTTTAGGCTATATTTTTGGAGGGAAAAGCTTAGTGTTCATGTTCGCATGGGTAGTAGCACTGGCTCTAACTTAACTTTACCATATCATTCATCTGATGATGGACGTCTCATGATATTTATTTTAGCACAACTGGGCTGTATTAGGCTATTGATTCCCGTGATTTTGCTTATAAATTCCGATTCAGCCATTAGCCTACCTTCGTGATCACGCAAGATCACTTAGAAGCTAGCTCACTTCTTCTGAAACATGACGTGAAACATGATCATGTTAAGACTAAGAATATAATTTTAAGATTAAGCCATGCACATATTATCAAAACTATAACAGATTAAAACTGGAGCTGATCGCCCCCATTCTAGTCAATGCTTGTGTTTACACCGGCCGCGATGCGGCGCGTTTCAGAAGCTTCCCAGAAGCGGCTCTCCGCTCCGCTTCGCTAAATATAGGCGCCTATAGTCTATTTTTGACGGAGGCGCGTCCAAGTCGCACCGGAAATACAAAATAAAAGTAAAAAAAAACCTTGTCAATTTCAAAATAAACACCCTGTGCAGACTCCCAAACGTATTGCACGTTTACGCCGGACAAAACATAAACATTTAGCCAACTTACCCATGGTACTAGAAACCCTCAAATCAGAAAAAAACACGTAGGACAGGCAAATCACGTGGTCTCACGCATCCAGTCGCTCCGCTTCTGATATGCTCCCGGTGTGAGTTGGCACCGCGTGGAGGACGGAATAAAACCTTGTCGCAGGCGTAATGCGCCGCAGGCGTGTGCGGTGTAAATGAGGGGTTAGGGTAGCTGTAACTCTTTCTTTCTTTCTTTCTTTATTTGTTTAGCACATGTTTAGTACAAGTACAAAACCATGCAAGGAGGGAACGAAGCCAGTCTAGGCTTGTACAAAGTTCCACTCCTACTCATATTAGCTCATGAAACATGCAGACTAAACACTCAAAAAAAACGAAAACAAAAACAAACAAACAACAAACGAAACAAAGCAAAAGCATAAGCAAAAAAGAAACAACAGAAGCAACAGGAAGAAAAAACAAAAACAAAAAAAACAATACAAAGCAACAATTCAATAACATAAAAGATGATCAATCTAGGTAAAAACGCAAAAAGAGCAAACAATACTTAGACAGGACTACATAAAGACGTCAGGCTGGCAATAGTAGTCTCTTCAAATGCTTCTTAAAAGCAGAAAAAGAGGACATTGATCGCAACGATGGACTTAAATCACTCCAGAGCTTAGGACCTCTATAAGAAATATTAAGTTGATGTCTTGTAGTTCGTGAGTAAGGTAAAAGTAAAGTATTATTGCTGTGTCTAGTTTGATATGAGTGTACATGTGAAGTGGGGATAAAAAAATTCTGAAAGGAATCTGGAAGATCTTGTTTCCTATATATAAACTTATGCATAAATAGGCATGTTTGATAAATATTTACCTTATCAATAGGGAGAACTTTGAATTTGTTATAAAGGGGTACCGAAGGTGCATATCTATTTGAATGAGAAATAAATCTAAGATATTTCTTCTGTATGACTATTAATTTCTTAAGGTAGGTAGGATAAGTAGCTGCCCAGACAATATTGCAATAATTAATGAATGGGAACAAAAAACTATAATATAAGGTTAAAAAAGCTGAAGAATGAACTAAAGGACAAACCCTCCTCAATATACCCAACATTTTAGCTGACCTCTTAGATACAAAGTCGATATGGTTAGACCATTTAAGACCACTATCTATAATGACTCCCAAAAACTTGGTATGCTGAACCAATTCGATTTGAATGTTATTTATAAAGATTTTAGATAATTCTATAGGGTAATGTTTGTTAGTATTACAAAAAATCATAAAGTTACATTTTTTTATATTAAGAGTAAGTTTATTCGGGGGGGCGCTAGTGCGCACGCGTAGGATGTAGACGTGCATAGCTTGTGCTCTCCACCGCAACTTATGCAAAATTACCGAATACCACGATAAAACTGTCTAAAAGTTGATATTTTTTTTGCTCGCTTGCCTATCTCATCCGTTGAACCTCGCCAATTTGAAAATGTCGCGGCAAAGAAACCCTCCTGGGAAGTCCAAGACCATCGATGGATACATCAGCAGTGCTAATGCTAGCGGGGCTAGTGCCAGCGATAGCCGTTCCAGCGAGCCCTCTGCTAAACCTCCGGCTACCACTTCAGATATCACGTCCATAGACAAAACTCACATGTACGAGATATGCAAAGAAATGTGTAAGGAAATGTCAGAGACGATTCTGGGGAGACTCGATGAACGCTTTGATGCCTTTGACACTAAGTTTCAGTCTGTACTCTCCGTGCAAACTGACCTGCAAAACCGCATGGTCAGTCAAGAGCAAACGACCAGTGCACTTGAAGAACGCGTGGAAGTGCTTGAAGCCAAGTGTGAAGATTTAACAAAGTACGCCAGCCAGCTTCAAACCAAACTACTGGATTTAGAAGCACGGTCCCGCAGACACAACATCAAGATTGTTGGTATAAAAGAGGATTCAGAAGAAGGAAAACCAACTGATTTTGTTTCCAAACTTATCCCTGAACTGCTGGGTAAACAGCACTTTCCACATCCAGTGAAAGTTGATCGTGCGCATCGCTCTCTGCAACCCAAATCAGCGGCGGGTGGCAAACCGCGCACCATCATGGCTCGCATTCATCATTTTCAGGTGAAGGAGCAGATTCTACGCCTCAGCAGGACGCAATCAATGGAGTACAAGGGGAACAAAGTTTTAATTTTCCCTGATTATACCAACGAAGTGATGAGCCAGCGCCGTGCCTTCCGAGATGTGATGAAAGCTCTGAGAGACGGAGGAGTTAAACATCACCTGCGCTACCCGGCCAGGCTTCATGTGTACTGGGATGAGGAGGAGAATATTCCCGAGGTTTTCAATGATCCAGCGGCAGCTGAAGCGGCTCGTTCATTGAAGGAACGTAGCGCTTCGGCAGATGGTTAAAGAACGTGATGAACATTTTTACTTTCTATTTAAGGTGAGCGTGTTCGTTCTCTGTGCTAAATGCGCCACACACTGTTGACCATTTTTCGAACTGCGTGTCGATAAGTGACTGTCCAGAACCATGACAATTATTGATACACCAGGGCGCAGGACAATTTCTTTTGAAGGCGTATTTTACTTTGTTTTTCAAATGTGGTACTAGCTTTCAATTTTTTCAAAACTATATTTACGTTGTGGTGGAGGGCGCTACTTGGGTCGGCCTACTATTTGTCCAGCAGCTCCTGTTTTGGCCAAGAGGGGAAGATACGCGTCAAGTTCGGGGGACGCGGAAGTAAGGGAGGGGGGGTGGTTATGGTACTGTGTTGTTGTTCTTGTTCGGCTCAGATACACATGTTTTACTCACTTGTATTCGGTATTGCAACAGCAATTGTATTTTTTAGTTTTTTTTCAAAATGACTCAAGTACAAGGTAAACTGCATGTAGGAGGCAGAGATTTACAACTGATTTCATGGAACGTGAAAGGGCTTGGTAGTGCAGTCAAAAGGGGGAAAGTTTTTAAACACCTGAAATCTCTTTCTGCGGATATAATTTTTTTACAAGAGACCCACATCAAAACAGCTATGCAACATAGGTTGAAATGTAATTGGGTGTCTCAGATATATCAATCACCATTTACCTCGCATGCCCGTGGTGTGGCAATATTGTTTCGAAAAAATATCCCATTTCAGGTAACTTCTGTTAACAACGACCCTCTTGGTAGATATTTATTGGTCTCTGGCACTATAAACTCGTTCTCATTAACCCTGCTTAATATATATGGTCCGAACACGGACGAGCCCAATTTTTTCAGAAAGGTTTTTGATCTGCTTCCAGACGACAGTGACTCAAACATAATAATAGCCGGAGATTTTAATTGCTATCTAGATCCTTTCTTAGATAGATTATCTACACGACCAGCACCTGAAATTGCATCTGTAAAGCTTCTAAACAATCTTTTGAAAACTAGGAGTCTAGTAGATATTTGGAGGATTCAGCATCCTACAAGCAAAGAGTATTCATTCTACTCAAATGTTCACAAATCCTACAGTAGGATTGATTATTTTTTGACTAGCTCTAATCTTATTTCTCAAATCGCCAATTCCAAATATCATAATATTTTGATCTCTGACCACAGCCCCTTAGCAATATCATTAAATATTTCCCTCCCAAAACAGGCTTATTCTTGGCGTTTCAACCCAAACCTTCTAAGCGATGACAACTTTGTTAAGAATATAACCTCTAAATTGAAAGACTTTATAGAATTAAATGATAATGGTGAAGTGTCTGACTTGACCCTATGGGAAACATTAAAAGTCGTTTTGCGTGGTGATATAATCTCCTACACCTCAGCCATTAAAAAGGAGAGAGAGAGGAGACTGCTTGAAATTAGCAACACTCTTCCTAGTTTGGAAAGAATTTACCAAAATTCTAAATCACCGGAGCACTACAAAGAGATATTGAAGCTTAAATATGAATACAATGATATTATGAGTGGCCAAGTTAAGAACTTACTATTGAAATTAAGGCAGAAACACTTTGAGCTTGGGGATAAACCCGGTAAACTATTATCGCAACAGCTTAAAGGTGCCCAGGCTTCAAGAGCAATTCGTGGTATTAAGTCTAAAACAGGCATTCTTCTAACCAATCCTGCTGACATAAACCATCGTTTCAGGGAATTCTATTCTGAGCTTTACTCTTCCAAACACAATGTTTCGCAATCTAATCTGAATGATTTCTTTGACTCTATATCATTGCCCAAATTGAGTGACGCTGCGACGAAATGTCTTGATTCAGATTTTACACTGCAGGAAGTCATCAATGCCATAAAGTCATTTCCATCAGGCAAGGCTGCTGGGCCCGATGGTTACTGCGCAGAATACTATAAGAGATTTTGTGATATTCTTGCACCACTTATGCTCAGAATGATGCATAATTCTAAAAGTAATGGAAAACTGCCAAAAACCCTTTATGAAGCAAACATCTCTTTAATTTTAAAAAAGGGCAGGGACGAAACTGACCCTGCAAATTTTAGGCCAATTGCACTTCAAAATTTTGATCGCAAAGTAATAACTAAAATCCTGGCTACTAGATTGAACAAATATTTGGCTTCTATCATCCATCTTGACCAGACAGGGTTTATTCCCGGCAGACTCTCTTTTTCTAATGTCAGGCGGCTACTCAATACTATTTACTCTGATTTTAGTGGTATTAAAGGAGCTTCTATTTTGTCCCTTGACGCACATAAAGCTTTTGATCAGGTCGAGTGGCCTTATATGTTTGAGTCACTGCGCAGGTTTGGATTCGGGGAAACTTTTATCTCCTGGGTGAAACTGATATATGTAGAACCGTGCTGTTCTGTTTTGACGAATGGTGATCGGTCAACCCCTTTTATTTTGCAACGCTCGGTTCAGCAAGGCTGTCCATTGTCTCCGGCGCTCTTTGCTATTGCACTGGAGCCGCTCGCTGTAACAATAAGAGAGCACCCACAGGTGAAGGGGCTTCAGGTTGGAGGAGTGGAAACGCTTATCAGTTTATATGCTGATGACATAATATTGTATTTATACAATGCTGAAAAATCAGTTCCCCCTCTTCTTGAGTTGATAGAGTCTTTTGGTAGAATATCAGGGTACACGATTAACTGGTCAAAGAGTGAGTTTGTGCCTCTTTCTAATACTTATTCACCAGGTTTTTTACAAAGTATTCCATTCAAAATAGTTAATGATCATTTCACCTACCTTGGTTTGACTATACCTAAGGATCCAAAACTAATATTTAAATTAAATTTCGCAGAATTTATTTCAAAATTAAAACAAAATATTGAATGTTGGAAAATTCTTCCCTTATCAATGATTGGACGCATAAACTCAATTAAAATGATCTCCCTTCCCAAATTTTTATACTTATGTCAAAATCTCCCCATTTATCTCACTGCAGCCTTTTTTAAAGACTTGGACTCCATTATTTTGTCTTACATTTGGAATGGCAAATATGCCAGAATTTCGAAGGCACACTTGCAGAAGTCTAGGTTAGAGGGAGGGTTGGACTTGCCTGTATTTAAACACTATTACTGGGCTGCCAATGTTAGGGCATTAGTGTTCTGGCAGCAGGGATCCCTAGATAATCAGACGCTTACAACCCCTTTGTGGCTTAAGATGGAGGCCAACTCTGTGAATAATTCTTCATTGCCAGCTATGTTATTTTCCAAGTTCGAAAAGGCAGAGTCCTATAAGAAGTTATGCTTTGTGGTAAAACAGTCAGTAAGAATTTTAAACCAGGTTAGGTGCTTTCTAAAACTACCAAATACATCAGTACAAACACCTATATGCTTTAACCATTGTTTTCTGCCTCCCTGGCATGACATATCGTACCATGACTGGAGAAAGAAGGGCTTGGTCTCAGTTAACAATCTGTACATTGACGGTAAATTTGCATCATTCAACCAACTGAAAGGAAAATATAATCTCTCTAATTCCCATTTGTTTCGGTATTTGCAGGTTAGGCATTACACCCAATCAAAAATTGAAGATTTTCAAAATCTACCCCTGGAGCATGAAATTTATGATATTTGTAAGAGCCCTCCTTTCTCCAAGCGTCTTATTTCGAGAATTGTACGTCTATTTGATGACTGTATTGCTGCGCACACTGTGAAAACTAGGGATACTTGGAAAGAAGAGTTAGGTGTGGAACTATCTGAATCCATGTGGAACACCTGTTTGTCTAATATTCATTCCTGCTCTATAAACAGCAGACACCAGTTAATTCAATTTAAGATTGTCCATCGCTTACATTATTCCAAAGTCAGATTACATAGAATATATCCATCAGTCTCCCCAGTGTGTGACAGATGTAATATGTCAGAGGGTACACTGTCCCATGCTTTTTGGGCCTGCTCTTCATTGGTAAATTTTTGGTCTAAAATATTTGACTGGCACTCCAAAGCATATCAGAGACCCCTTCAGGCTGAGCCTGGACTTGCTATTTTTGGCTGCTCACAAATAACAAGGACAATTCCAACTATAATGCGGCAACCATTGGAACTGGGATTGATAGTTGCCAAGAGACTGATATTGAAGGAATGGAAGTCTTCCACTCCTCCTTCCTTTCAGGTATGGATCACTGACATGCTATCCATAATACAAATGGAGAAACTCCGCACCAGTCAAATGGACACATTTTTCCGTTCTTGGAACCCTTTCTTAATTCATTTTGAAAAAGCCAAAATACAGTAAACTAATTGTGTTCCTGTATTAACAACCTTTCCTCCTACTGCTGTACTAATTTAGACTGTAAACAACTGGCAATAGCTGTATCTGAGCCTTGTTTGTTTGTTTGTTTGTTTGTCTGTTTAGTTTGAAAATGTAAATAAAATATATAAAAAAAAAAAAAAAAAGAGTAAGTTTATTCCATTGAAACCATTCCACAATGGAAGATAGTTCCTCATTAACCGTTTTAATTAAAATATTAAGGTCTTGGTGAGAGGCTACAAGATTTGTATCATCAGCAAATAGTATTGGGAGTAGTTTAGTACAAGTCATAGCCATATCATTAATATAAATTAAAAATAGAAGAGGCCCCAAAATTGATCCTTGAGGGACGCCAATCATAATTTGTGACTTCATGGAGGTATAGCCTTCCAGGTCTACATATTGCTCTCTGTTAGCTAAATAGCTTCTAAACCATTTCAAGGCAACATCCTCCACTCCGTATCTGCTAAGTTTCGCAATCAAAATATTGTGACTGACCGTATCGAATGCCTTACTCAGGTCCAGGAAGACTCCAAGAGCAAATTTTTTATTGTCAAGAGCTGAAGAAATATAATTCACAAGTTGAATGAGGGCATGCTCAGTCGAGTGTCGCTTCCGAAAACCATATTGATGATTGTATAAAATATTATTAGCATCCAAATGATTAAATAATCTAGAAAAGACGAGTCTTTCCAAGATTTTCGATATACACGAGAGAATTGATATTGGCCTATAATTTCCGAATTCCTTGGAGTCACCGGTCTTAAAAATTGGTATAACCCTAGCAACCTTCAAATCCCGAGGAACAATTCCAGTTTTAAGAGAAAGGGAGAGAATATGAGTGAGAGGTTTAATGATATAATCAATTGTCTCTTTAATAAGAACACTTTTAATGCCATCATGACCATGGGCTGCATTTTTAAGTGATAAAATAATATTACGAACCTCTTGAACAGTTGGTGGGTCAAAATTATGAAATGAAGGATAGTGACCTTTGATTAAGGAACAGGGGTGTATATCCGAGCCATTTATGCTAGATGCTAATTCAGAACCAACCGATATAAAAAAATCATTAAAGCCATTGGCAATATCAACAGGGCTGGAGAGAACCCCATTCTCACTGTTCATTACCACTGGGGCAGTAAATGGGGATTTAGTACGGTTCAGTAAATGATTAATAAGGTGCCATGTTGTCTTAATGTTTTTAGAAGCTTGTGCAAATTGATTTGAATAATATGCTTTCTTTGTTTTTCTTACTAAAGATGTGAAGTGATTTTTACATTTCTTATAAATTTCAATATTAATTAAGGAAGGATTAAAAATAGACCTCCTATAAAGTCTATTTTTTTTCCGGGAAAGCTTTTTTAATTCATCAGATATCCATGGCTTCCCCTTAGAATATTTATTTCTGGATTTTGTACTCATCAATGGAAATGATACATCTAAGGCCTCATTAAAAGACTTTAAGAATAAACTGTATGCACTGTTGACGTCTTGTGATACAAGTACCTCATCCCATATGATATTGCCAATGGCAGACTTGAAATGATCAATGCTGTTTCTAGAGAACTTACGATATTTATTTGGCCCATTCTTAGGATAAGTAGACATTAATTGACGGGATTGAACAAACTGGAAAACAGGAAAGTGATCAGAAGCATCACACATCAAGAGGCCTGAAGTGACCTCGAAATTATAGGAATTAAACAAAATATTATCAATAAGAGTAGCAGATGAGGAGGTGATTCTAGAGGGTTTAGTAATAAGAGGGAAAAAATTAAAAGAATGGAGTGCATTTAAGAAATCAACTGTTTGTGTTAAATCACATTTAAGTAAATTAATATTATAATCACCGAGTAAAAAACATAATTTACTTTCTTTGGTTATCAACTCAAGAGTTGATTGGAGTGCATCAATAAATGTGTTATGGTCTGAATCTGGTGGTCTATAAATGCATCCGATCAGAATGGTCTTTCCATTAAATTGCTGACAAGAAGGAATTTCAATAAATATGGACTCTGTGTTAGTAGTATTAAATTCTGCACTAAGATCATCTCTAGCACCAGCATCAAATGAATTCAAAACATATAGGGAAACACCCCCTCCTCTTTTGTTTTTCCTACAAGAATGAAATGATACATAATTAGGTAGGGGGAATAAAGTAAATACATCATCAGTCATCCAAGTCTCAGAAAAGGCCAAGACTGAGAAAGAAAAACTTAAAGTAGACAGAAGAGTTCTCAATTCATCATGATTTTTAGACATACTACGAATATTCCAGTGGAAAGTAGAGAAAATATTTTTAGAAAAGTTTATGGTTTGATGCAGAGAATTGACTTGCCGTTCAGAATAGTAATTACAGGACAGTTTTAATAAGTTTAGACTAGAATGATTTACATCAGGATTAAAAAAACTATCATAGATACCACAACTGTCCATGTTCTGCTCAAACGGGTTGAAAACAAAAGAGTTATCGTCAGCGATGGGCAAGTCAATTGAAGCCATAGAAATTAAACTGGCAAAAGAATCGACACAGACTCACGTGAAAAAAACTGGCTGTCCCCTGGTTGAGAAGGCCTCCTACTTCAAAAAAATTAATAACTAAAGTTAACTGAATATTCCATCTGTCCCAGAGAATTGGAAAATCATCGTCCACAATCCACGACACAAAAATAAATAAATAAATAAATAAATAAATAAAGTAATAGTTCCGCACATCCACAGCTCATATTGTGGCTCAACTCTAATCATCATTTGTACAAGTTCAGTTCGTCCATTTCTTTCACCAACACTGCTCTTTCCTCTTCTGGTGTTGCTCCAATCGATCGGATATATACTTTACCATTCCGAGACCAGGTCGCTTTGATCTTTTTTGCCTTTTTCAGTTGCCGCGCTGCATAAGCAATATTCCCGTTCTTCCTCGTTAAATGTTCATTCACGAACACTCCCGTGCCTTTTAACTTGAACCCCTGTTGCAACAAGCCGATCTTGTCCTTTCTGTTGACAAAGCGGACTATGATTGCCGGTGGGGTAGGAGTATTTTTGTTATTCCGAGGTAGTGTGTGGCAGGCCGAGATCTGATTACTGCGAATGGGAATATCCTTACTACCGAAGAATTGAATAACCTGGGATTCCAGGGTCTTCATCTCAGCAGTTGTGTCATCAGCAGTGTTTCCCGCAGCGACATTGGAATAGGCACGGTGTCGTGTTTTCAATCCAGAGATAATCAGATCATCCATACGGTAATATTGTTCTACATCATCCAGTCTCTTTTCCAATTCTTTGATCTGATCGTCTTTCTTCTTTAGTTTAACTTCATAGCCGCTCACCTGAGCTTGTAGTAGATTCACCTGTTTCGTGAGCTGCAAGATCTCCGTTTGTTGCGTTGCGATTTTGCCGACCTCTAGTTGGATTGAGGCCAGAGTTTTTTTAATATCTTCCATATTGACGATACTCGTAAGCTTTCTCGTAGTTGTAATACCGAACAAGCACTTCGATCACTTTTGCTTGGTTTCTCTGGAGGATCAAAACCTCAACAGAGAAAATACTGCAGTTGGCTCAAACATGAGCTGAACATAAACATGAACACACACTCGCTTTACGAGCTCCATCTTTTTGGGCGCAAAAAAACTCAATCCAAGTAACTTAAGCAATTAACTAACAAAACACTTGTAACTTCTGGTACAGCTATTGAGACATCAATTAAGCATGGCTGATACAAATGAAGGTTCCCTTTCAAGGGAACTCGAGCTGCGTCGAGACGCGGTGGGAACGCCCTGCGTGATTGCGTCGTGAAGCACGTGTATAATCAGTCCAATAGAAAGACAAGACGTCATAGGCGGGTGACGTCATCGACCAGGAAACTATAAGGCAGCCCCGCTGACACAGATCGCGTCAGCTTCTGTGCCTTCAGCAAGCGCTCTCTGTATATCTGTCCCTGTCATATTTATTGTTGTCTGTCAAGTTGCAATATATATATATATTATGGCAAAAAAAAAAAAAAAAAAAAAAAAAGGAGAGCAAGCAAGCGTTGTGTTGTTCCCTGCCCACGTTATATCACGGGTGGGGACACACACTCCAGAGTAAAAGCTTTGTGTTGCTTGTTTGGGAGTGGAGCATGCCAACAGTCAGTTCTCGAGGGGGCTGACTGTGAGCATTGCGAGAAGCTGTCCGTGAGGACGCTCCGCTCCCGCCGGCTGTTCTTCGAGGAGGACGGTTCGGTGCGCGCCCCCCGAGGCGCGGGTCCCGCTGCTGCCGAGGCACGGCGTCGACGCGCATCTTGGGGATCGCAAATGGTTAAACTAACAAACACCTGTTGGATCCAGTGCTTTATCTCGGGGAGAAGCACGCTCTGCGGTTTCTCCTCCCCGGGAGTAGGCATTCATCCTGCGATTTCCAGTTCCGAGGAATTGGTATCGTTAGTGTTTTTGTTTAAAAAATAAAATAAAAATAAAGCAGATGTTTATGAGTTTTCAATAAATAAATAAAGTCAGCTCATAACTCTGTTGAATAAAGAGGAGCTTATAAAAGGAGGTTTTATCTAGTGCTGTTGCCAAGTTAAATATTACTGGCCAGCCGAACATATATGAGAGTGAAAATATAAGGAAAACTCTATATTTCAAGCCTCCTCGTCGGGGAGTGCCGTTTTTCCCTATCTCCACACTGAGGTGTCGAGATCGTGGAATAAACCGGTTTCTATTTGTGTTTAATAATCCCTAAACTTTTACTATTGTAATGCTATGGGTATTAAGTATCTTGGTATGACAGTGCCTCGGGTTAAAGAGACGCTTGCGAGCTATCTCTCTCCTGGGTCGGCGTCATCATAACCCCGACGTTACCCACCAGCCATCATAAAATAATAGATAAATATTATTAGGCAGCACTGGTGGGTAAAGTATATAAGGACATGGATGAATGTGAGGATGTCAGCACTGATGCTATTCGAGAATTGCGTTGCGCAACAGATATTTATAAATATATATATATACACATATATATATATAGTTTTTCTGGTGTAAAGAAAATATAATAAAATATGTCTGTTCTTCTGGATGCCTCGCTTTCAAAATAACGAAGAAATAAAATCTTCAGGGGCGTTCCAGAGGTTTCTTCCTCACCGATATAATGTTCCTGAGACTGCTGGGCGGGAGCAGTCTCAGCCTACTAAAGCTCCTCGCAGCATAGAGTGCGGAAAAACAGAGATTCGCCATTCGGGTTCATCCACAATCGAAGGTGACTTGGGTGGCGGTCGCGGTCTAGCCAGTTAGAGATATGCAAGATCTGAGGACTGTTTTATTTCTAAAATAGCTTGGAAGAAGAAGCCCTGACGCCGAGGCTGCAGGCTTCTGAGGGTGGTCCCCTCCGGGGTAGGGACGGTTTTGAGAAATCGTTTCTCCTCGGCGCCCTCTGGGGTGCGACTCTCTGAGGAGGGTCGCAGCGCTGCCAGTTCGGTTTCCCTGCCAGTTCGCCGTTTCAGGGCACCGAGGTGTCAGCGTCCCCATACGATCCTCCGAGGAAGGTCGTAGAACGGTCAATTCGGTTGTTCCCTGCCGGTTCGCCGTTTCAGGGCACCGAAATGTCTGTTCAACCAAATCCAGAGGCCAGTCTCGAGAGACTGGTTCCCCATAGTGGTGGACTCATGGCAGCTGCGTCCAACGTAATTACTTTTGTCCTTCTGTACATGAGACCTCTGCTGTTGTGGCTCAGGACCAAGGGGTTTTCTCCGAGGGGAAATCCGTTTCACATGATTAAGGTCACGCGGCGATGCCTTCGTGCTTTGTTTATGTGGAAGAAACCTTGGTTCCTCGCCCAGTGTTGGGGGGCTTCTTGTCGACAGTGGTGGACCCCGAGCAGGCTCTGCTTATGGAGCAGGAAGTACTGACACTTCTGCAAAAGGAGCTATAGAAGGGGTCCTCCTCCCAGCAGACAGTCAGGGTTTTACAGCCGTTACTTCATTGTTCCGAAAGAGGATGAGGGGATGCGTCCTATTCTAGACCTGCGTCAAATAAACAGCAGGTTTCAGAATCTCAAGTTCAAAGTATGCTTAAGCTAATATGATTGTGTCACAGATTCAGTCCGAGGACTGGTTTGTCACAATAGACTTAAAGGACGCTTACTTATCTATCCATCCTCATCACAGGAGGTTCCTGAGGTTTGCTTTCCGGGGCAAAGCATACCAGTATCGGGTTCTTCCATTCGGCCTTTTTATCACCCCGCACCTTTACAATATGCGTGAATGCAGCTCTGGCTCCTCTGAGACTCCAGGGCATTCACGTATTATACTTTATCGATGATAGGTTGATCCTAGCTCAATCTGAGCAGATGGCAGTTCGGCATCGAGATGTCGTTCTGTCTCATTTAAAGATGTTGGGGTTGCGGCTTCGCGTAACTGGGGTAAAACTAGGCCAGTCAGACTGTTGGGGCTCATGGCAGCTGCGTCCAACGTAATTACTTTTGGCCTTCTGTACATGAGACCTCTGCACTGGTGGCTCAGGACCAAGGGGTTTTCTCCGAGGGGAAATCCATTTCGCACGATCAAGGTCACGCGGCGATGCCTTCGTGCCTTGGTCATGTGGAAGAAACCTTGGTTCCTCACCCAAGGCCCAGTGCTGGGGGCTTCTTGTCGACGCGTAACGCTTTCAACGGATGCTTCCCTCACGGAATGGCGGGCGGTCATGAGTGGCCGCTCGGCGAAAGGTCTTTGGTAGGACCATTAACGTTCTGGCATATAAATCGGCTAGAAATGATGGCGGTATTTCGAGTTCTCAAATACTTCCTCCCAGACCTGAGAGGTCACCATGTGCTTGTCCTTCCGGACAACACACTGATGGTCTCGTATATCAGAGCAGATATCCTGTTGAGGCAGGGGCTGAGGCCTGGGGAATGGAGATTTCACCCCGAGGTGGTGGAGCTCCTTTGGGAGAACTTCGGTCAAGACTCAAGTCTATCTTTCGCATCGTTTATACAACACTTTGCCCTATGTGATTCTCCCTGACGCATCCAGCTCTGCTTGAACTGGATGCAACGTATGAGGTGTGGTTGAGGCTACACCTGTACGCATTTCTCGATATCTTTGCTCCTGGGAATTACTCTCATCCGGAGTTATGGATACTGTGGGCTCGGCCTCTGAGGGGGCCCAGCTCATAGATTCAGGTCTCTCGACTGAGGTCGTGGAGACCATACTCCAGTCTAGAGCTCCCTTCACGAGAAGACTGAATATGCATTGAATGGAAACTGTTCTCTGCTTGGTGCGGAGAACGCCTTCTGAATCTTGTTATCTGCCCTATGGTACAGTACTTGATTTCTGCAATGAATGTTTCTTTGCTGGGTTATCTCTGAGGAGAGATCCTTATTTCGTCTTCTCCGTGGTACATAGAGGCTAAGGCCTGCATGTACTTGGATTTGCACCTGGTATGGTGATAGTCTTTCTTCACCCCTTGCCGGGTTGTATTCCTAGGTCCCTACTAAATTTGCGGGTCATTTGTGCTGCGGGTCTTCTGTCCTCCACCTTTATACCCCAGATCAGGAAAAACTTAATCTGTTATGCCCTGTCCGGGCTTTGGGTGCTTATATCCACAGAGCTGCCCTGTGGCGTATATATAAAAGCGTATAAAAGCAATTATTTGTCTGCTTCAGGTTACCTACATGTGAGATAGGTTGCCCTGCATCTAAACAGATAATGAGCAAGTGAGTAGTTGAGGCTATCTCACTTGCTTATGAAGTGGCCGGACAGCCTTCACCTTTGACTGTTCGGGCCCATTCTAAGAGGAGTATGGCTGCCTCTACGGCTTTAATTTCGGGAGTTTCCCTTTTTTGACATTTGTAATGCGGCAGGATGGTCTTCTCCGCATACATTTGTGAGATTTTATGACTTGGACCTCTCCACTCCTGGGGTCAAGTTGCTTGCTTCTTAGTATGCGCATGGTACTTCATACAGAACAGGCACATCGTCATTATGGCATAGTGGGTATGGGGTTCCCACCGCGTCTCGACGCAGCTCGAGTTCCCTTGAAAGGGAACGTCTCAGGTTACGTATGTAACCCTGGTTCCCTGAGAGGGAACGAGACGCTGCGTCGCCTTGCCATACTTCCTGCATGCCCTGACCGACTTGCTTCAGGCTTTTTCAGAAGCTAACGCGATCTGTGTCAGCGGGGCTGCCTTATAGTTTCCTGGTCGATGACGTCACCCGCCTATGACGTCTTGTCTTTCCATTGGACTGATTATACACGTGCTTCACGACGCAATCACGCAGGGCGTTCCCACCGCGTCTCGACGCAGCGTCTCGTTCCCTCTCAGGGAACCAGGGTTACATACGTAACCTGAGACGTTTTCAAATAAAATATTTTTATAAAAGTTGCCATAAAGGTGGTAGCGATTCATTACTGAACTCTGGCGAAGTCGCACTAGCTAACTAGCAAACAGGCAATGCTAGAAAATTGGTTGAAACAACCAAGATAAAATATAAATAATTATGCTGTGCATGTACAAATGAAGACCAGTATAAGCATCACAAATGGCCTCTGATACAATATAGACAGTTGACAATTCAAAAGCGGTCGATATTTCAGCAATTTACCTCTGGAACAACTCAACCCGCAGCAATATAAGTGAATGGGGTCCAACGCCCAAATGACAGTGTTTGGAACTAATCCGATCTTCAAATCCCAGAAGTAGAAGGTTAAAAGCGCCGCCATTTTTTACAACTGAGGTCTATGGGAGTGTCGCAACTCTTTCTCTCTATGGCTCTGCACACACTCAATCACACACACACACACACACACACACAGAGACTCTTTTACTCTCTCTCTATCTCACACACACATGCCTTTTTCTATCTTTAGTAATTGTTTTTAGTAATTTATATTGAGGTTTAGGATATATTGGTGAGGGAGGTGGTTGTTTTTGGGGGAGTTTTTACTCCCAGTCGGTGTGCTGGGAGAATGGCAGCTCCAGGTGCGGAGACCTTGGAGTTTCTAACGAGGCGTCATGGTGTGAAAATTGATGTTACCGCAAAGAGGAGTGTAGTTTAGCGGTGAGTGCAGTAGCTGGTCATGAGAATGTTTTGTCGGCGTCGCGAATGAACAACGCGATTGTATTGTTTGTAAAGACGATCGAATTGGCGAACTTGTTAGTGGAGAGTAGGGTAAAGATTGGTGGTATTTTTACCTCAGTGTTGCCTCTTTCTACGCCGTCTAAGAGAGTAAGTTAACTTTATCTAATGTGCCGCCGTTTATTAAGAACAAAGTTTTAGTTGGAATGCTCGCTAGGTAAACTGGTCTCTTCAATTAAAATGATCCCAATTGGAAGCAAGTCATCTTTGTTGAAGCATGTGGTGTCTTTTAGGCGTTATGGTAAATGGACTGCATTTATATAGCGCTTTCACAGACCTATGGCCACCAAAGCGCTTTACATAGCCTCACATTCACCCATTCACTCACTCACACACCGACGGCGGTGTTAGTCATGCAAGGCGCCATCCAGCTCGTCGGGAGCAGGTTAGGTGTCTTGCTCATGGACACCTCGACACTTGGTCAGGTGGAACCGGGGATTGAACCCCGGTGATTGTTTGTAGACAATCTACATGAACCACTGAGCCATTGCCACCCCATGTTATGTTTACATTGTATTGAAAGATAACGTTGAGGAACTTGATCTGACTCTAAATTTTCGGCATGAAGAATTTAATTATGTGATATATGCCACTACTAATACAATGAGGTGCTTTGGTTGTGGTGAAAATGGACACCTGATCCGTGCTTGTCCAAAAAGAGAGGATAACACAAATAAAACTGCATCAACTGTTGCTTCAGGAAATGTAACTGAAGTGCAGGGTGAAATAGCCACAGTTGTTGAGGAGGTGCCGGGTCCAAGTAGGGTGTCGGCGGGTCCAAGTAGTGTGTCGGTTGCTCCAACAATGGTGGAGAGTGTCTCTGAGACTATATAAAAAGAAGTTGTTGAAGAAGTCAGTGTAGCTGCAGCTGAGGAAGAGGAGGTCATAAGTTCCCAGAGGATAGAACAAGCAGAATGTGATTCAGATGATGGTACCCAGACAACAAATTAGGTCTTGCCGACGTCGGGGCGCGTGTGCCTGCCCGACATAAAGTGCCTCGGTGAGATGTCTTATGGAGATTGGTAGCTAATCGGCAAGACATCGGGAAGATGGTGGCATTAGAATGATCGCCGACCGTGAGCCAACGTAAACCCGAAATAATTATGACCTATGCGGCGCGATCCCACTAGAACTGCGAAAAGCATTCTGTCGCCTCGCTCCCTTTGACTTAACACTGGAACAGCTGATTTTCGGCTGCATCGCTGAAAACGCCACAGCATGCTTGAAAATCAGCTGTTCCAGTGTTAAGTCAAAGGGAGCGAGGCGACAGAATGCTTTTCGCAGCTCTAGTGGGATCCCACCGTTATATTAGGTCTTATTGATTTGTTTAGGCTAACTGCTGTCAGATTGTGTTCCAAGGACACAAGTTTCCTATTGTGTATCAACAACACTCAATAACAGTTTGTGTTAATCATAAAATTTCTTCCCTAACAATTTGACAAGAGCTAGTTGAGAAGTAAGCAGTTTAAATTTAAGTTTAAATTGAAAGTAAGTGATTGTTTATGTGTAGGGTGTATTTCATACACAATCTGACAACCTGGGAAATGTCAGTCTAACAGAAAAAAGAATGGATCAGTGATTTTAAAATTAAGTTACAGGAGTTTTCCAGGAGAAATAACAAAACAGGAGGGCACCGGGAGATGGACCTTGACAATTTATTTTTTACTTTGTTTTTGCAAAAGCAGTATAATTTATTTTAACACTCCACAAATCACACATAGAATGAATGAAAGAACCTACAACAAAAATAAGAAATTCCCTCCAAAATAGTCAAAAAAATAATAAAAAGAAAAATCAGTCCAATCAATTATTTCACTTAAGATGCGTGCACGCCCCGCCTTTGCCGCCCCCCATTCCTGTTCCCGCTCAGCCGCAGCCAGTTTCTCACGGTCATCTCTATGTCAGCCTCAGTGGAATTTTGTTGTGAAGGATTTCTTAACACAGCACCTAAACAAAAAACTAAAATAAAGCAACAGGGGGAAAAAATAAGACAGTAGCACAAAAGTCTATATCTTCGTTTGATTGTTTCTATAAAGACAATTCAGAAAAGTCAGAGCATTTTACAAAAAAACTTAAAAGACATTTGGTTGAGAATAGTGTGAGGACAGTATATAAATATCGAGAACAACTGATACAGACTATATGGGATGAATAGTGACAGAATTTTGCTTCAACACATTGTAGGACTTACTCTGGAGTACCTGATGAATAGGCCGTGATTTAAGGTCTGTCTTCTGACAGACAGAGAGAGACAGACAGACAGACAGACAGACAGACAGACAGACAGACAGAGAGAGAGAGAGAGAGAGAGAGAGAGAGAGAGAGAAAGAGAGAGAGACAGACAGACAGACAGACAGAGAGAGAGAGAGAGAGAGACAGACAGACAGACAGACAGACAGACAGACAGAGAGAGAGAGAGAGAGAGAGAGACAGACAGACAGACAGACAGACAGAGAGAGAGAGAGAGAGAGAGAGAGAGAGAGCCTCTAGCCTACCATAACACAGAGTAAGAAGTTCAGACACTAAAATATGTCTTACTTTGAGGGGTCCTGTGTGGAAGGCCTGGATGGGATAGAGGGATTTCACGACACTGCAGCATGTTTGTGTTCACAGACACTTGAAACACAAAGATTAAAAAGGTTAAAACAAAGATTAATGATTCTTTCAGGTAATCAGTGTCAGATCATACCGGATTCAGTCAGAATGACCGTATGAATGAGGGCAGCCTTTGTGCACTCTGCACAGCCTAGCCTACGAGAGAGAGAGAGAGAGAGAGAGAGAGAGAGAGAGAGAGAGAGAGAGAGAGAGAGAGAAGGAGAGAGAGAGAGAGAGAGAGAGAGAGAGACTTTTCTTCCTACCCTTAAAACCGAAACAGGCTACTCTAGTGACTACCAAGTGCAATCTCTGTCTCAGCCTAGTAGTAGAAACATTGTCTTTAATCTAAAGATACCTGCTAGCTAGCCACCATGCTCTTGGGTCAAACTAACTTGACTGTATGTAGTTTTAGACTAAGACAGCTCTAGTCTGATTGCAGGAGAACAGACTAGATGACTAGACTAGACTGGTCATGTAACTGCACTGAGTGTCTGTGTGTGCCACAGCTTTAATTGCTTACAAAGTTGTTTTACAGACTCTGTTCTGTGTTTGTGTGTTAATTAACTTACATTCAGGAGAGCACATCCCTTCATCACTGGGTGTGTCTTGCTGCCAATCATCTTGTGGCACTAGGAAATACAGAAAAAGGCCCGTTACACAAAGAACACAGGTCTAGGGCTGTGCCGGTAAACTTGACAACCGCACCACCGCGGTTGTAAAGCGCCACCACGGTGGCTGAGTAGTACCGGCGGTGGTTCGCCTAAAAAAAAAATTTTGTATATGAATGCTGTTTTACATTAATATTATGACACACAAAGCTTTGTTTACAAAAGAAATAATAGGTTAGCAATTAAATGTTATATCGCAGCCATGGAAAAGTTTGAATTCATGACGAATGAGAGAGTTGTACGTGAGCCCATAAACTTAAGCTTTGTCGGCTTTGAATTCTGGTTTGCGATCACCCGATTATCAGCGAATTTAAGTTAGTTATTCCTTATAGAAAGCTTGAATTGTCTACTTTTAAACAAAACAATTTATGTATTCCGTATGAAGTGTGCATTTCTCTCTAGGCGCGTTCACATCGTCAACTTCATCTTTGCAGCCCGACACTGACACACACACACAAAAAAAACACTTTATTAATAAACAATTCAAATGTCTCCTTGCTATATTTGACACGTTCATAATCATTACTTTTGCCGGCTCTTTGGGACAGCTGTTATGTGCGTTATTGGCAGCGTCACCCTCCGGTTACATGAACTCGTCACCACCGCATCAGCACCAGAACATGGAGATTTTATTTTAGAGAATGATCGCACAACAGACATTAGAACATTAGATATTCTATAATTAAATCAACTAATCGAATATTCAAAAATCGTGACTCATCCCTGCATGGAATCTCTTGTTTCTTTTCCCATATCTTCACTCGCGTCTCACCCAAAGACGCGTTATAAACGTTTCTTCCTTTGTTCGCTTTTAGGTAGATTATTTTCGTATTCTTTACTGTGGTAAAGTAGAAAAAACACTGTAGGACAGATAGCCTACATTTTTACTTGTAGGCTACGTCAAATTCTTTTTAACACAGCTTGTGCTTGTTATTAGACATAATTGGTAAGGCGCGTCAAGTTCATTTTGTAAAGCGCGTTTCACACGCGCGGGTGATTTTAGTTTGGCTTTCTCTGGCAGCGCGCAAACAGCCTAAATGTCTTGCCCTTGTAGAAGATAAAATTCACTCTTCATACCTTTTACAAGTAGAAAACATGAAGATATCAGAAAAGAGATCGATGGTCTCTTTCCTGCTCGTGTCCCACATCCCTCTCGAAGTGCAGAACGGTAGGCTGTATCATGCGCCTTTGTGTGGAAATATTAAACAAAAGTAAAAAAAAAAAAAAATTTTTAAATAGATTCAACTTTATTATATTATGTAAGTTACCAGTATTTACTGATATTTATTTCAATGCTTTACAGGCTTTAGTGTGTTGTTTCTTTGTTTATTTATTTATTTATTTATTTCAAAACAGTTGTTAGTTGTCTTTGAGGTTACTTAAAACATACTTACTGTACAAAGGCAAAGACGCTGTGTAAAATGGTTCTGAACAGAGCCTTTGGGGTGTATGTAGCTCCTGTTGAGAAAAAGAAGAAACATGAAAAGGATTCAAATATATTGCAAATGCCTTTGTGAATTAATATGCACTCAGTTTTAATTTATCTTTATTGACTAAAACAGTATGTTAAGAACATGGCAAATCAGAACTGTAGGATGACTTTTAGTTTGATCACTTACAAAAATCTGATGAAAATCGATCACTGAAAAAACAGAAAAGACAATTATTTTATTTTGTTTAAGTTACAAAGGTTAATAAAGGCTCTATTTTATGAATAGGTGTGTGTCCAAAAAAACACTTACTTCACTTACTATCACTTTACTACTTCATAACCACTTCTTTGTCTGACTGTCTGCGCGCTTGTAACTAAACTGAGCTCTTGACAGGTCTACTTTTAAAGGCCGTGTTGCAGGGGTTTTTGTTTCATCGAATTTGTGCAATTTACTTGTTGGTAATAAACATTTAAACTGTTATCCATTGTATTTTATGTTGTTGGGTATCACAAAGCGGAATATAATACGAAAAAGTAGGTACTATCTTACAGCGGTTTGCAACAATTCTCCTTTCCCCCACAATGCCATTACGTCACGTTGGGGAGAGAATTTACCAAAGCCCGCGGCCCGCATTGAGAGTGACTAGAGAGACGAGTAGCAGACGAGAGTATTCAGATAACGTTAGCGCAGATTATAGATAAATAAATAGATATAGATAGACAGACAGATAAATAGATAGATAGATAGGCTAGTATAGAGAGATAGGCAGACAGCCAGATAGCATAACGTTAGCATAGATAGCTAGCAGCTAGATAGATAAATATATAGAAATATATAACGTTAGGTAGATTGACAATGGTGAACTACTGTTTGTGCTGGGTGTAAAAACTCTGGATGCTGAGTGAGGCACGTCACATCTGGTCGCGGGGTGAGCTCCTCGACCAGCGACCAAAACACACTCACTTCCCTACAGCACAAGCTTTCCAACGCAGTTTCCATGGGACGGCACCGCCGGCGCCCACACAAGCACCTGCTAAACACAGCGACAGACACGCGGCGGCTACGTTTGCAACAACATTTTCACCGGAGAAAGAGATAAACGCTTAGAACACCCATATAGCTAGCATGATGCCTTCTATTTCTAGATGAAAAGAAAAAAAAAGTGTCGTTATTGTGCACTGCTGCTCGTAGACTAACTCCAGTGCTCATTGCTGCGTTGCTAAATGAACTCACCAGGACACTTCACCAACTCTCCACTCATTCTCCTCGGACCATGCATTTAATTATTAAGTATTTACGACATTGTGGTGGCGTTTAATTGCGTTCAACTCGTAAATACGATCTATACGAGATGACTTGAACGCACCATAATACTAGGCTGAGGCTACCTTTCCTCCACTTCTCCCCAACGTGACGTCATCACCAAACTGCGTAAAAAAAAACGTTAATACCAAAAACGTAAAAAACTGGTCTTTAAGGCCATTTTTGGGCCATTTTAAAAATGATATACATATCTTGCGTGATTTATGTACCCATTAATCGACAGTGGTGGTTAATCTGCAACATGTTTAACGTTACCATAGAAACGCACAAAAAAAGAGCTGCCTTTAATTTTAAGCATGTCACTTAGACAAAATCATTAAAAATGCCTTCAGAGTGTAAGGGGTTAATATTATAAAAGGACAGATGTCATTTTTGTGTGGAAAAAAGACAGTCCGTAAATTTTATGACCGTTTATTAGTTTAACCTGGCTGTTTACCGAACAATTCTCCTCTGAAAGAGAAAAACGAGTTCCCCTCATGTCTAAAATAACTCCCTGAAAATATTTAATACGAGAACATATAACAGTCAGTTAATAACAACTAGCAGCTAACCAAGTCTAAAAACACGTAACGTTAATCCTCCGGCGCTAATTTCTGTCATCTGTTTATCGAAAACATTTCTCAGAAAACTCGACGTTTTTCTAACAAAATAATAATTTTCAATAAAAAAAAAAAAAAAGTACACAAAACAAAATGAACACATACTGGCCTGAAAATTGTGTGTTTGAAATGGATAAACATACCTGATCACAAGAGAGTCCGTTGAGTAAGGCGATGCTTCTGTGTAGACTTGATCACGTGCATAAACGTGCACGCGCCACCTAACGGTAGATCTAGTAGGCAGCAGCATTTGTGAAAAAGAAAGAAAAGAAAAAAAGAAGCGGGATCAGCAAAATGGTTCCTCACAGTTCCTCCGCCGATCTCCGGAGTGTGCATGAATTGGAGTGGCTGTAGACTCATCCCGCCGATGGTTTACCCACCTAAGTTTTTTTGGTGTGCAGGGGAAAAACCCCTTCCGATACTTTGCCAACGTTGGTAAGACGGAACGTGCTGTCTGGGTAGTAACAGTGGAGACGAGGCTAGGGTAAACCCAGAGGATGGGGGTTCTGTGTTGGAAGATGAATTATGTTTTTTTAAAATCCCCCAAAAAAGGAAGTTGTTGGAATGCCCTGCTGATAAAAAAGCAAAAAGAACAGATGGCATTCACATGAGCCAGACTGACACTGAGAGTGAAAGCGACAGAATGTAGTGTCAATGTTAGTCTTCCCCAGAGTGGTTTCTCTAGCCGTACATATACTGTTGGAGATTTTAAGTCCTTTTTGAAAACAACGAAAAAATGTGAAAAAGGTCAAACTAGAGGAGTATTTTCCTGACATAGTACAATTCATTGAGAAGGTAAAGATTTTTAGAAGTGAAAGTTGTTTCACCAATCAAGAGGTTTACCGTCTTAAGAAAATTCTTACGAAATTAAGTAGTCAGTCAGGTGGGCCCAGTGAATCCAGCCAGAATGGATAAATTGATGCATCTTTTATGGCTTTATTATTTCTTTTGCTCTCTTTTTTTATCCTTTATGGGGGAAATAAATCTTGCTTCCTTGAATGTTAACAGAGCAAGGGATTTTAGGAAGAGAACTCAAGTATTTGAATTAATGAAACATAAGAGAATTGATGTGTTGTTCATACAAGAGACCCATAGTGATGTATCAAATGCTGTAGAATGGGTTAAAGAATTTGACGGATTAGTGATTTTAAAGGGATAGTTCACTTTGAAATAAAATTTTGGTATGTTTTAGCTTACCTCAAGGGCATCCAAGATGTAGGTGTCTTTGTTTCCGCAGTAGTTTCAATTTTGATATTTTTAGGTCAAACCGTTCTTGTCTGTCAGTCATTTCATGCAGGTCTATGGTCACTGTCTCAAAGAGCATGCACAAAGTCCAAATTAAAACAATTCCCCATCGTCCAAATTAAACAATTCCCCATCGTAAGTACACATTGATGGCCTAAGACACGAAACGAGCGGTTTGTGTGAGAAAACGAACAGTATTTATATCGTTGTTACCTCTTGAACACAGCCGCGTCCAAATGATCTGAGGGCGCGGGCGGGTATAGATATATACACTAGACGTCGCCTTGGCTACTGCAGTTCATTGGAACGAAACCGTAGCCAAGGCGACATCTAGTGTCCATCAGTGACCATAGACCTGCATGAAATGACTGACAGACAAGAACGGTTTGACCTAAAAATATCAAAATTGAAACTACTGCGGAAAAAAAGACACCTACATCTTGGATGCCCTTGAGGTAAGCTAAAACATACCAAAATTTTATTTCGAAGTGAACTATCCCTTTAAGTCATTATACTTCATTGAGTGGCGGAGTTGCGGTGTTATTTTCTATAAACTTTACTCCATATTCCTATAATGTAGAGGAAACAATTAAAGGAAAGTTGCTGAAGATCAAAGCTGTATTTGAAAATAGTTATTTTGTTTCTGTCTGTGTATATGCTCCAACTATAGCTTTGGAAATAATGACTTTTTTGAACACTTTGGATGATGTTTTAAAGGATTGTAACAATGATGATGTGTTAATGTTAGGAGGGGATTTTAATTGCACTGAAAATGTCATAGATCGGAATCATGTTGAACCACTTATGGAGTCAAGAAAGAGGCTAATTCAAATGAAAAAGTCTCATAGCTTAAGAGACAGTACAGTTGGGCTCACGCTCACGATAATCAGCTATCGCTGGCAAGGCTTGATAGATTCTATGGTTTTAAGCATCAATTAAGTATGTTTAGAGAATGTTCAATTAGTCCGGTTTGTCTTTCTGATCACAGCTTGATAAAATGTGTTGTAGCAAAAAGTTTTGTGAAATCAAAAAGTGCTTTTTGTCATTTTAACAGTAATTTATTATGTGACACTTTTTTTAGAGAAGTTTTTAAAGAGTTTTGGACAAATGCTAAATCTATGAAAGCTTCTTTCTTAACTTTGCAGCAGTGGTGGGATTTTGTGAAGATACAAATCAAACAGTTGTGTCAACAATACACTCACAACGCCACAAGAGACATAAATAGCTCAATGAGTGTGTTAGAAGAAGAGCTGATGAAGCTACAGGAGCTTGCAGAGTCCACAAAAGATGCCACATATATGTAAGCAATAAGGTACGAGAGGCTGTGCTGTATCGTGAATAAGTAACGGCTGAAGGGCGTTGTTAGGCTCGACGCGAAGCGGAGTAACCCCTTCAGCCGTTACTTATTCACGATACAGCACTTGCCTCTCGTACCTTATTGCTTTTTTAAAACGGTTACCACACAATATTAAAGAAAAAAAAAAGTATTAGTGCAACTTTCATGAAGTTAAATCAATAAAAGCATTCCTTCTGCTAGAAAAAAATAGTCCCTGACCGTGAACAGCAACGTTCCAATGTTTAATATGCATGAAAGCTCAAATAAAAACAACAAACCGTTCTCAAACTTTGTCTCATTCTTTTTGCTAAGGGCGCAGTGATAAATAGAGCCGTTGGGTGAAGCAGTCATAGCCGTGTTTTATCGTGAATAAAGCACAGCTATTGACCAATCATAATCAAGGATTGGAACTAACCGTTTTATAAAGAGCACATAAAAAAGAAAAATAATTTGTTAGTCGATACGCTTCGCGCCCTCCTTGCCACTTCCCGCCGAAACGGGCGTGGCCTAGCCCTATAAAGGTAGCTCGAAAAGGCTGACTTACTTGATTTTTCATCTCTTCAGCGAAGCTCACGCATCGTTGGATCACGAGAGAAGCAACGCGTCGTCTGAGAAGCACTTCAGTGGGACGAGCCACTTGAAGCCGCTGGCCAGCGCCACCTTCCACTGCCGTACCTGCTGCGCATTCCGGCGCCTATATCCTTATATATTCTGTGTATAATGTGTATTGTATGTACCTTTTACACTAAAAGAGCCGGGCGTCTTTTTCAAGACGCCCCCCTTTCCTAGAGGATCTCGCAGCTCTCGCGCTCGCTGACAGCGACCGCCCTCACTCTGAGCCGATTGACTCTGAGGACTCACCTGGCATCCTTCTCCGAGGCTGCTCCTCCTGGAAGCGGACGGTCGGGGTTAGTTTTTCTTTACGTTACAAGAAAAACTACCCTGCCTCTGCGCGGCATTCACCGGCAAAAGGAGAAAAGTGTGTTCGTAGTTACTGGCCTCTTTTCTCTTACATTTCCCAGTTCCCTGTCGGCGACTGGAAATGTCATTTGCAGCAAGCGCCGAAGAATACATGTTGACGCTCAACGCATACCAAAAGCCTGTATCCCCCTGTGGCTCAGTGGTGGAATGATAGGTTTGTCGCATGGGAGACCGGAGTTCGTTTCCCGGTCTTGCGGCATATATTTATGCCGCCAATGCTCCGCTCTGTCAGTCCCCCGGGGGCGACTGCAGAGGTGCATTTTTGCAGTCAGCAAGCGCGTAGTACCCGCTTGCCTGCAACCGAACACCGTTTCTACGGTTCCCGTGCGTCACTGGCGAAAAGAGAATGGAGTGTTTTAGCCCCGCTGAAACCAGGCGATATCCACTCTTCTCACATTCTGACACTTTCCAGGCGTCTGAAAATGTCAGTATTGCATGTTGTGCTACACATGAAAGTAACTGAAAGCCTATGTGTCTTCTTCTGTGGTCCAGTGGTAGATTCATAGCCTTTCACGCAGTCGACCAGGGTTCGATTCCCAGGTCCGACGGCAGAAAAATTCATGCCGTCACATACAATTCGCTCTATCAGTCCCCTGAAAGGCGACTGCAGATGTGAATTTTTGCAGCCGACGAACACGTGGTACAACCCGTGCCCGCTTGTCTGCACACGAAAGCCGTTCTACGGCTACCTAGAAAAATCCCATTGGGATGTATTTCTGGTGTTCCGGCCACTGCCGATGGTGCTATATGTGTAGAGAAGATGCCCACTATCTAGTGCCCATCCCTACACACAAGCACAGCCCTTCATACAGGGCCCGCGCTCATAGAATCGACTCAGGTCGATCGCGCTCACAACATAGTAACGTGCCCGCTGCTGGTGCCCACAAACACTATGTTCTGCATGCCTCATGGTTTTTCTATAAAAGAAGCCTGTCCGCATTCGCTCTGCTCAGGCAGACAGTGCGCTCAATGCAGTAAATGTGTCCGCTCTTCCGAGCCCACATTCACTCACAGACATTACATGTCCTACGGGACTCGCCCAGCCCTCCCTCACTCGGTTAAACACCGCGGCGAGGTCGAGTGCGTCTGAAAATGTCGATATTGCTTGTTATGCAAGTGGTAGATTATATGGCTTTCGCGCGGGCGACCCGGGTTCGATTCCCAGGTCTGACGGCAAAAAGTTTTTATGCCGCCAAATACAAGTCGCTCTGCCAGTGCCCTGAGAGGCGACTGCAGATATGTATTTTGCAGCCGACGACCACGTGGTACAACCCGTGCCTGTTTGCCTGCACACAAAAGCCGTTTTACGGCTACCCAGAAATATCCCATAGGGATGTATTTTCTGGTGTCCCGGCCACGGCCGATGGTGCTATAAATGTAGTGCTGATGCCCAGTGCCCATCGCTACACACAAGCACAGCCCCTCACACGGGGCTCGCGCCCATAAATTCGACTCAGGTCGATCGCGCACCCAACATAGTAAATGTGCACATTCCCCAGTGCCACAAACACTATGTCACACGTGTCACGTGGTTTCTGTAAAACGAAACCTGTGCACACTCGCTCTGCTCAGGCAGACAGCGCGTCAAAAGCAGTAAATGTGCCCGCTTACACCCACACTTACTCACAGACAACATGAGTCCCACAAGACTCGCTCAGCCCTCCCTCTCTCGGTTAAGCACCGTAGTGGGGTCGAGGACGAGCGCTCTGCCCACTGTGATCAGCGCGCTCCCCGCCTCGAATGCCACAGGCATAACGCCTACGTTACAGCACACCAAAGCACCTCTGTCGCACAGAGGTTTCGGAATGGGTGCTAGACATTATAAAGAGAGGCTACTCGCTACAGTTTTGTCGACGCCCTCCCCGCTTCACAGCGCGTGTCGAAACTACGGTGAATTCAGAAGTAGCACACCTACTTCGTGCCGAAATATCAAAACTGATGAGCATAGTTCTGATAGAGCCTGTATCTCAAGCTCAAAGCGAAGATACTGTCTGGCAAGAAAAGTGAAGCGCATAGGTGACCTGCACGCGCTCTCGGTGAGCCCGACGTGCTTGGAGTTTGGGCCTAATGACTCAGTACTCAAACCTAGGCACGGTTATGTGCCAAAATCCCTCAACACACCGTTTCGGGCTCAGGTTATTTCCCTGTCTGCCCTGCCGGTGTCGGAAGAGGAAGGAGACTTAAGTTCTCTTTGCCCTGTTAGGGCTTTAAGAGCTTATGTGTCTCACTCTGCTGTCTTCAGACAGACTGAGCAGCTGTTTGTCTCGTTCAGTGGACGTTCCAAGGGAATGGCTGTTTCGAAACAAAGCCTATCCAGATGGATAGTTGACGCCATAGCGTTAGCTTACACTTCCAGGGGTCTTCAGTGCCCACTGGGTGTCAGAGCGCACTCCACGAGAGGCGTCGCCTCGTCGTGGGCCTGGTCTAGTGGGATATCCTTACAGGATATATGTATGGCGGCAGGTTGGGCCTCGCCGTCTACATTTATCAGGTTTTATAACCTAGAGGTTCCCGCCTTACAGGCTAAGCTGTTGTCGGTGTAGCTGAATCAGTAGTCTGATTGGAACACTGAGATCGCAAGCGCAGCGCGCTGCCGACTGTCATATGGGCAGTATTGCGTAAGACCCACATTCCCACATTAGTCAGGCTCTTGCCTTAACTATGTGATGTCATATTATTGCGTCTGCGGACGCTGCTATATATGGGGACGGAGGGTTCCCCCTCCTGTTCTAGGACTCTCTGTGAGTCCCTCTAGTGATTGTGCACTGTAAATCCTGGGCTTCGCTTCCAGGTTTATTGGTGTTTGATCCCTGCACGCACGGTGTTTTACATTGGGTTCCCGCAGCGTCTTAGCTAAGACGCAGTACGAGAGATTCACTCTGGTTCGCTTCGGCAAAGAAATAAATCAAGTGAGTCAGCCTTTTCGAGCTACCTTTATAGGGCTAGGCCACGCCCGTTTCGGCGGGAAGTGGCAAGGAGGGCGCAAAGCGCCCTCATTGGTCTGATGTTGCATCAGCCCTCGCTCGATAGGCTTATGCAGTTGCCGCAGAGCAGCCAATGAGCGAGCGAGCCGTCTCGCCTATGGCTGTATGCTGCTGCAAATGCGCTTTACAATATTACAAAATTAAGGATAATTTTTTGCTTCAGTATTTCGTGAAAAGAGACTTTTCCCGCAGCGTCTTAGCTAAGACGCAGTACTCGTTCCCTCTTCTAGAGAGAACCGAGGTTACGTTAGAAACCGAGTACGTTTTTTTGACAAATCCCTCAGATATTAGAAAAAGAGCCGTACATTTTTATAAAGATTTGTACAAAAGTGAAATTTCAGAAGAATAAGATGGAAATTTAGATTTTTTTGAACATTTACCACAGATAACTAAAAATGCATATGAGGAAATTAGTAAAACTTTGAGTTTAGTTGAGCTTGAAAATGCCCTTAAAAAATGTAAAATGTAAAGGCACCAGGTATTGATGGCATTACAACTGAATTTTATATATCTTTTTGGGTAGAAAACTTGGGTAGACTGTGGAAACATTTTTGACGTAGATTTTGGTATGATTTTAATCGATCAAGAGAAGGCTTTCGACAGAGTCGAGCATATTTATTTGTGGAGCGTTTTAAAAGCCTTTGGTTTTAGTTCAGATTTTATTGCAATGATTAAAATGATGTATTGTGGCGTTGAGAGTATATTACAGATTTGTTGTTTTCTTTCTTTTAAGTCTTTCAAATCTCTCTCTCACACACACACACACACACACACACACACACACACACACACACACACACACACACATTCTCTCTCACTCTCACACAAACACTCTCACTCACACACACTCTTTCACTTACTCTCTCTCTCACACACACATTCTCTCTCACTCGCACACTCTTTCGCTTTCTCTCTCTCACACACACACTCTTTCACTTACTCTCTCTCTCACACACACACTCTCTCACTCTCACACATTCTCCCTCTCTCACACACACTCTTTTACTTACTCTCTCTCTCTCACACACACACACACTCTTTCACTTACTCTCTCTCTCACACACACACTCTCTCACACAAACACTCTCACTCACACACATTCTCTCTCTCACACACACACACTTTCGCTTACTCTCACTCTCTCTCTCTCTCTCTCTCTCTCTCTCTCTCTCTCACACACACACTCTTTCACTTACTCTCTCTCTCACACACACAGGGCCAGATTAACACTTTGTTTTACCCTGGGCAACAATATTCAAGGGCCCCATCATCACAACCCCAGGATCACCATAATATGGTCATATACAGAATATATTACTGTAATATACAGTAAATATACTCAATACTTCAAATTCTAACTGTCATCAGATTTACAAATATTTAAATGCTCATAGAACTACAAATGCACTACTATGTCCCCTATCAAAGACATTCACTCACATATGATGCTATGAAAACAAAACAGCATCTGTATAATCTGGTAAAATTGACCCACTACACTGAGAGGGAGGGAAATATCCTCCATTTTCACAAAAATAAATAAATAAGCAACCACTTTCAAACCATCGTTTATTTAACAACATTTATTCCCAATAGAAATGTATTGAATTGATAGAGCTATAACAGAAGACCGCAGACAACACATCAAGAAACATTTTGGTCCTCAGCTCATTTTAAGCAGAAATCACCCTGACAGGGTGACCCTGTCTCCTCAGAATTCAACAAGGCAATCAAGTTATCTAGTCCAACACAAACAATTTGAAATCTGCCAGATCCCTCCACAACAATTTACAGCATTTAAATAAAGCTGGCACCTCAAGAAAAAATAAAACGCAGTATCACTATTATCTGCTCATAAACATTTTTATCCTAAGCTCATTTTAACTTGTTTTAAAATAGAACAACAACATATCACAGCACAATTAACCAGTTAAACATTTTAGTGCTACATAAACATTTAGAAATCTGTCAATTTCTCTGAAGAAGACAAGACAGAAATAAATGCTACATAATCTGGCAAAACACACAATTTTAGTCCTAAATAATGAGGAAGTGCATGTTTGAATTTGAAATGCCTTCATTTGGCAAACACATCTTACAATGGCTTTTTTTCTGGACTTTGACTGTGCAAACTGGTGTATAACATCTTCAAAATCAAGGCCACTAAGAAGTTCATGTCCAATAGCTAAAATAGAAAGTGCAGAGCCGTGTCTGTGACACAATTTCTCTCTAGAAGACAAGATAAAAATAAATACTATAAAACCTGGCAAAACACACAATTTTAATCCTCAATAATGAGGAAGTGCATGTTTGCTTTCATTTGGCATCTTATACTTGCTTTTTTCTGGACTTTGACTGTGCAAACTGATGTATAATATCTTCAAAATCAAGGCCACTTACAAGTTCATGTTCAATGGCTAAGAGAGAAAGTGCAGAGAGCCGTGTCTGCGACATTGTGGTCCTCAGCTCATTTTTAACCTGTTTCAAAACAGAAAATGACCTCTCGCCCTCACAGTTAGACACAGGTAAGGTTAAAAACAGTCTTAGTGCAACATAACTAACATCTTAGTGCAACATAAACATTTGGAAAAGCTGTCTTAAGTCCATGTCTGTCAAGAGCTTGCAGCAGCTGTACAGGTGAAGTCCCATGCTGCACAAAGTGTAGTTCCATATCAGTAGTTAATCCATATCACTTTTTTGGAGTTGGTCACTTGTTGCCTTAAATCTATGCAGTACCCGGTCCCACAGCATAGTCATTATTACCGTCTCCAGTTTATCAAGTTTTGCGACCAATGCAGCAGCTTCGAGTTTAGTTTGTGTTTTCTCATCACAGTCTAAAGCTATTTTGGCTAATATATCTCTAATTGCCCCGTAATTTTCTTTGAGAGCTTTTGTGGAGTCTGCTCTGCAATTCCATCGGGTGGTGCTGAGGGATTTAAAAGTGTATTTAATGTTATGTTCGCTGTTATTGAAAACTGTATTCCAGCGATGTGTTGATGCACTACAAAATCTATACATAGACTGCAGCAGTTCAAAAAAAGAGTTAACCTCTCACAGCAATTATCAACGCAGTTAACACCTACGAGGTTCAGAGAATGGGCAGCACACGGTGTATAATGAATTAGCGGGTTTTGTTTTTTCCAAGTGCGCCTGGAGCCCGCTGTATTTGCCAGCCATGTTGCTAGCATTATCGTAACTTTGGCCACGACAGTTTGACAAGCGACGCAAGCTAACCCCAAGCGACGCACCATTTCAATCACAGATTCAGCTAGGCTGACACCTATGTGGCTGTGGATGGGCTCAAACCCGAGGAATCTTTCCACTACTCTGCCATCTGCACTGACAAAACGAAAAACAAATGTCAGCTGATCTACATGTGCTAAATCTGGTGTTGAATCAACGATTACAGAGAAATATTTTGCATGTTTGATTTCCTCTGCAATCACTTGCTTAGTTTTTTCACCCATTAAAGAAATAAATTCTTCGCACACAGTTGATGACATGTAAGATGGCTTACCTCTACCCTTATTGCCATGTTTCTCGAGATGCTCCTTTAAAAAGGGGTCAAACTCCGCTATCAATTCAAGCAGTCCCAAATAGTTCCCATTGTGCGCAGAGCCCAGCAGTTCGTTGTCGCCTCGAAATGGCAGTCCTCTCGCTCCCAAAAATTTAACAACAGCCACCACACGTCTGAGGACTTCTTTCCAGTACTGCTGTTCTGACTCACACTGTCGGGCAAGAGAAGCGTCCACTCTGCATGCATATTTAGATCTGTGCAATAAAGACAGCATGTTTTGTCTATGCTCTGCACTCTTTTCGTGATCACTAAGCCTCTCTGGATGTTTCCAATCACAGAATCCGATGCTAAATGCATGCTTTTGGGATGACAGAAGTTTGCAGGCATAACAATAAACTGATCCAGTTGATGGCGAGTAAAGAAGCCATTCCCTTGGCACAATTTGATTGTTTGGGAGCCGGCAGTGAAGCAAATTGTTGGTGAGGGAGCGTGTCCTACTTCCAAGTCCGGACTCCCTTACCGATGCAGGATACTTGGCAGCCCGGTTCTGGAAAGCTGCAGGCCCTCGGTAAATCGCTTCTTCCCGGAGCCGCTCCGTAACGGCCCCCCACAGTGCAGGATCCCCAGGGAGTAGAGGCGTTTAGAGGCAGGGGCTGCTCCCAGACTCGACAAGCGGCTCAGGTGGCGCCGGCGGTGCACTGGAGACCCGCCATCACCGCTTCCCTCTACGATCAGACTCGCCGCCTCTGGGTTGTTGCTTGAAGTTGCTGCTGGCTCTTCGCTCTCCGGGCTGTAAACGTAAGCTGGCGGTGTAGAAAAGTCCTGGCTAGCTGAGTTGTCCTCGTCGTTGACGGAAGCTGACTTAACAGAACTGTCAGCAACATTAACAGGAGTGAAGAAATTACCTATTTTAGGTATATACTTTAAATTTTCTGCGTTTCTGATGTCCTTTTCCTTTTTTAATTTCCGCTTCGCACTCCCACTTAGCTTCTCCATGTCTGATTTTTTCTGTTGTAGCAACGCCTGACGTCACGTAACCCGCTCGGCGTAACATTTGACCCACCTCATGCGGACTGACCAATGAGGAGAGGGTCTTAACTTGAGGCCCTCTCTTCATTGGTCAGTCCGCATGAGACTCTCAACCGCTCTCAACTTACGTTCAAAGTCATAGGCAGCGCAGCGTCTCTCTGTGCAGCGCAAAAGCCCGTGTTGAAAGCGGGAGATTACCAGATACAGTATTTTGCTCGTGTCCTTGCTGCCTTGGGCCCTTTAGAGGTCTTGGGCCCCTGGGCAATTGCCCAGTTCACTGTGAACTGTTTTTGTGAATACAATCCTTCCGACGGAGCACTGTTTGTTGTTTTGTTTTGTTATTTTGCCTTTCTTGTTTTTGGAGGTTATCCTGGGTGGAGATTAACTCTCTGTAGGGGGTACGCTTCCGGACTTTCAGTTTGACTGATTGTCGCGGAGCTCAGCGTTTAATGCCACCCCGAACCCGGTACATCTCTGAAGACCAGGTAGGATTTAGTTAGTGTTTTCTGAGTTAGGAGCTGGAGTTTTCTCATATTGTAAACGGTAAATCCATTCTACAAAAAGAAATAAAGGTAAGTCATTGCGTTTGTATGTATAGTGCGGTTTATTTTCGCGCTTACACTGTGTTTTGACTTGTGGGAAGTCTTCGGAAGTTTTTGTGAATGAGCATAGGTTGCGTAATATGGTGACGTAGTTCCTTTTGAAGTAGTGGCTTATGGGAGTTGTATTTCGGGTAAATAGCGTCTCACGTGTGTTAGTAGTAGTTTCGTTTGTGTTATTGTTTGTATATATATGCGAACAAAATGTCTTCGGTGCTCGAAGATTTCTTTGCGTGTCCATCAGAAGCTTTGCTTGAGAGTTGTACAAAGGAGCAGTTAGTGCAAATCGCCGAACGCTTCAGTGTTGATCTTACTTCTCAAGAGAAGAGGCTGAAGGAAACTATCGTGACTACTTTGAAGCGATCACTTGTTGTTGATAGAGGAGTTATAGAGGTAAGCACTGAGTTAATTACTCCCAGTGAATCGTTTGTGTCTACTCCTGCTGATGTTTATAGTGAAAGTGAGACAAAATTTCCAGAATTGTCTTTTCAAGAGAAGCAATTGTGTTTAGATGCCGAGAAAGTTCGTGCTGAACGTGACGATCGCGCTATGAAAGAGCGAGCGGTAGAAAGAGAATTTGAAGCTAGAAAATTGGATCATCAGTTAGCTATGCGAAGAATGGAGCTTGAGTTAGAGAAGGAACAAGAAGAGAGAGCGTTTCAGATAAAAAAAGTTGGAGTTGGAATTAGCAGCAAAGACAGCTGAAGTTTCGCAAGCAAATGTGCCTCCTGTTCTACAACCGCATGCGAATGCAGGTGAACCTGTGTTTGATGTTCACAGAAATATGAGATTAGTGCCGCCATTTTCTGAAAAAGAAGTGGACAAATATTTCTATCACTTTGAACGTGTTGCTTTATCCATGAAATGGCCAAAAAGCTTTTGGACTTTATTGTTACAGTGTGTGTTCACAGGTAAAGCTCAGGAAGTTTATTCTGCACTCTCACTGGAACAGAGTGGTGAGTATGATGTTGTGAAATCTGCTGTGTTACATGCATATGAACTCGTGCCTGAGGCATATCGTCTAAAATTTAGGAGTTTGAGTAAATGTACTCATGTTGAATTTGCAAGAGAAAAAGAGAACTTATTTGATCGTTGGTGCACTTCAATGAAAGTTACAACTAAAGAGCAGTTAAGAGAATTAGTGCTCTTAGAGAAGTTTAAACATTGTGTTCCTCATGCTGTAGCTACGCATCTCACTGAACACAAGGTGAATACACTTTCTGAAGCTGCTATCATGGCTGATGAATTTGTGTTAACCCATCGTGGGTCATTCAGTTCAGTCGATCTTAAAACCAATGATATGAGTAAGTCTAAGTTTTGCTTTCAACCTAAGACGAAGTCTCCTGTGATGAGTAGGAATATTAAGGCAACAGTTGCTGAACATTCTAGTAAACCTGTACTCTCATGAGACATGGTTTGCTTTTATTGTAAAAAGCCTGGTCATAAAATATCTGACTGTCTTATTCTCAAGAAGAAAGAGAGATTATCGAAACCTGTGGCTTTGGTTTCTACTTCACCATTCACTATTGATACTCGTGATGAGAAAGATCGTAATTTATCTGGTTCTAGTGATAAATCTGTTGATCAGTGTATAACTTCCTCTGTTGATTATACACCCTTTATCACTGAAGGAAATGTGTCATTGCCTGGTTTAAACGAAACGGTGCCAGTAACTTCCTCTGTTGATTATACACCCTTTATCACTGAAGGAAATGTGTCATTGCCTGGTTTAAACGAAACGGTGCCAGTGCGTGAATCTTCTGTATCTTCTTCGAGATACAGGAGCCGCGCAGTCGTTTCTTCTAGAAGGAATTTTGCCTTTAACTTCTGAAACCGCTACTGGAACTCATGTATTAGTGCGAGGTTTTGAGATGGGGTTTGTTGAAGTGCCTTTGCATCGAATCCATCTTTCCTCTGCCATTGTACAGTATCTGTTGATGTAGTAGTTGGTGTTCGTTCTGCACTTCCAATCCCTGGGATTACATTTATTCTGGGAAATGATTTAGCTGGTGGGAATGTTTGGGGACGGAGTGGTGTGGCAGCTCCGCCCATAATAGCATCTATACCGAGGAAATCTGATGTTGAAAATTGTAGAGAATTTCCTGATTTGTTTCCAGCTTGTGCAGTTACTCGATCAATGGCTAAACCATTATCTGAAAACCAAGTTGAAGTTCCACTGCATGACACCTTCTTTTATACTGTTAATACAGGTGAGCCAGGATCTGATGTGTCTAAATGTCCTGAGCAAAGAGACCTGAAATCCTGTTCTTCGTTGTCTTCTGACCAGAAAGATTCAACAGTGCTGCAAAATGAATCTGCTGATACATCTGAGGTTCTGTCCACTCCTGAGAAAATCAATGTTGATCTCTCTGATGTTGATGACTGTTCTCTGACTTTGTTACAGATCTCTCGAGAGGATTTAATTAGAGCTCAACAAAGCGATAACACTCTTAAACCTTTATTTTCTGCAGCAGGGTCTAAGAAGTGTTCTGATCCTCTGTCTTCCTCGTACTTTCTTGATGATGGTCTGCTTTGTCGGACAGTGGTCCTGCATAAAGATGTTTCTCTAGAACCTAAAACTCAGATTGTGGTTCCTTTTACAGTGAGAGACTCCGTGTTGCATTTGGCTCATCAAGGACTTGCTGGTCATACCGGAGTTCGTAAAACCTATGATCGGGTTTTGCGACAGTTCTATTGGCCTAAGGTAAACCGAGATGTGGCAGAACATATTAGATCTTGTCATACATGCCAGATCACCGGTAAGCCAAATCAGAAAGTACCTGTTGCTCCGTTGCAGCCTATTTCCGTCGTTTCCACTCCTTTCGAGCATTTGATAGTTGACTGTGTTGGTCCTTTGCCCCGGTCTAAGACTGGTCACCAATACCTTTTAACTGTTATGTGCCAGACTACTCGTTATCCTGCTGCTTATCCGTTAAGGTCCATCACTACCAAATCTGTCTTGAAGGCCCTCACTAATTTCATGTCGACCTTTGGAATTCCCAAAGTTATTCAATCCGATCAGGGTTCGAACTTCATGTCAAAACAGTTCTCAAAAGCCCTGCGTCAACTTATTAGTAAACCACAATATTTCTAGTGCCTATCATCCGCAGAGTCAAGGAGTTCTTGAGAGGTTTCATCAAACCCTGAAGTCCCTTTTGAGGTCATATTGTGTGGAACTCGATGCGGATTGGGAAGAAGGTCTGCCGTGGATGTTATTAGCGATACGTGAGGTTATCCAAGAAAGCCTTGGGTTTAGCCCAAATGAATTAGTGTTCGGACATGTAGTGCGAGGACCTACGGCTGTGTTAGCTGAGGAGTGGTGAACGTCTAAACCTTCTGAAAACATTTCAGATTATGTGAGTGGATTCCGGCGTAGGTTGTATGAGGCACGAGCTCTTGCTAAAAAGAAGTTGAGTAAGTCTCAAATAAAAATGTAACAACATTTTGACAGAAAAGCTAAGTTAAGAGAGTTTCAGGTGGGTGATCAAGTACTGGCTTTGCTGCCTCTACTTGCCAACCCATTTCAGGCTAAATGTACAGGCCCCTACAGTGTAGCTAAACGTCTTTCCGGTAATAATTACCTGTTGAATACTCCTGACCGGAGGAAAAAAGTACAAGTCTGTCACAGTAACCTGCTGAAATTGTATATAGCTCCTATTCGTTCTGTTACTATTAATGTGGTAAATTCTTGCGACTCTTTTCCAGAATCATCTCCTCTCTTTCGCAGCACGAGTGGGGATTCTTTAGAGAATGCTGATGAGGATGAGAGTTTTCTTTCTCGAGAAAAAGTCGACGGGCGACTTAAAAACTCTGAGATTCTTCTTAACCTGTCCTCTCATCTTTCTTATTTGACAGAGAAAGAGAGGAGTGATGTCACTGAGTTGGTGATGTCATTTCCCTCTCTTTTCCTTGATGTTCCTGGTCGCACTTCTGTCATCGAACATGATATCGACGTAGGAACCTCGAGTCCAGTTAAACAGAACGCCTATCGAGTCAATCCTTTTAAAAGAGATTTGCTGAAACAAGAGGTGAACTATCTGCTTGCTCATAATCTGGCTGAATCTAGTTTCAGTTCATGGAGTTCTCCTTGTGTTTTAGTCAATAAACCTGACGGCTCATATCGATTCTGCACAGATTATCGAAAACTTAACTCTGTGACAAAGCCGGACTGTTTCCCTTTACCTCGAGTTGATGACTGCGTCGATCATGTTGGCTCTGCCCGTTACGTCAGTAAATTCGACCTCTTAAAGGGGTATTGGCAGGTGCCCTTGACTAGTCGTGCGAAGGAATTATCTGCCTTCGTTACGCCTGATGCCTTCCTGCAGTATACGGTAATGCCTTTCGGAGTTCGAAATGCACCCGCGACGTTCCAGCGACTCGTAAACCGTATACTGTATGGAATGTCAGGATGTGAGGCATATCTTGATGACGTCGTGCTGTATAGTTTCTCCTGGTCTGAGCATCTTAACCAGATTAAAGAACTTTTTTCTCGTTTACCAAAGGCTAATCTTACAGTTAATCTCGCTAAGTCTGAATTCGCGAAGGCAACCGTTACCTATTTGGGTAAGGTAGTGGGGAATGGTTGTGTAAAGCCCATTGAGCCCATCGTGAATTGCGACGATTTCTCGGCATGGTGGGATATTATCAGAGTTTTTGCGAGAATTTCGCTAGTGTAGTCTCACCTCTTACCGATTTATTGAGTCCGAAAATGCCTTTTTGGTGGTCTGAGACATGTCAGCAGGCTTTTGAAAATTGTAAGGCTTTGCTGGCATGTGCCCCTGTTTTGACAGCTCCGAATTTTAAAAAGTCTTTTAGTCTTGCAATTGATGCGAGTGCTTGCGGTGCGGGCGCTGTTCTCTTGCAGGAGGATTCGAACCAGGTTCAACATCCTGTAAGTTACTTTTCTAAGAAATTTAATCGACATCAACAGGTATATTCCACCATTGAGAAAGAAGCTCTTGCCCTGTGTTGGCCGTACAACATTTTGAGATCTATCTAGGGTCAATTGCTGCACCGATTATCATTTATACGGATCATAATCCTTTGGTCTTCTTGAATCGGATGAGGAATCGAAATCAGCGACTTATGCGATGGAGTCTCATTTTACAACCTTTCCATCTCGAGATTAAACATATTCGAGGAAAAGATAATGTTATAGCTGACACACTTTCTAGAGCGTAACATTATTTCTGCGTTGTCCGTTTCTTTTTCTTTGCATCTCTAGGGCCCAGAGGTGTTGAAGAGTGAAGAGAAGACGACGTTCCTCTGGACCACCAGAACTTTTATTGTATTCATTCTGGATAGTGTTTAACTGTCTTTTCTTTGTTTTGTTTTTTTTGATTCATTGCCGAATCTTTTTTGAGGAGGGAGGTGTTACGACCCTGTGTTCCACTTACTTGCCTGCTGGTGGCGGGGTTCTTTCTTGAGAGCGCACGAGATTGCAAATCTCCTTGTGAAAGACTTGCTTGTGAAAATAAAATAAAAAAACAGTAAAAGATCAGACAGTTTCATAATTCCTGATTGCAGATATATTTGAACACAAGAATCCTATGTTTTCTGTTTGGTAACCATGGCGATTTTAGTCAGAACCTTATTCAGGACAAAAGCTGTTACAGAATGATATTTCTTTAGTGCTTTATTATCATTGGTTGCTTACAATCCTAAATGAACGAGTCAGATCTGAAATGAAGACTCAAGATAGAAAGTTTCTGTAATTTACTGATGTGTTTTCTCTCCATCAGATTCTCATCAGTTCACTCTGGATCCGAACACAGCGAATAAACACCTCCGTCTGTCTGAGGAGAACAGAGTGATTACATTCACTTACCCAGAGCGTCAGCCGTATCCTGATCATCCAGACAGATTTGATCATGCGTGGCAGGTGTTGTGTAGAGAGAGTGTGTGTGGACGCTGTTACTGGGAGATTGAGTGGAGTGGGAGAGGTGTGTGGATATCAGTGTCATATAAGAGCATCAGCAGGAAGAGTGATGAGTGTCGGTTTGGATCTAATGATCAGTCCTGGAGTTTGTTCTGCACTTCCTCCAGATACTCATTCACACACAATAACATAGAGACTAAACTCCCTGTAGAGCCCATCAGCAGTACAACAGGAGTGTGGAGAGTAGGAGTGTATGTGGATCACAGTGCAGGAACTCTGTCCTTCTACAGCGTCTCTGACACACTGAGCCTCATACACACAGTCCAGACCACATTCACACACACACTCTATCCTGGGTTTGGGGTTTATTATCCTGGATCATCAGTGAAACTGTGTTGATGAATGAGAATAGACTGATGAGAAACTCTACCCATAATGCTTTGAGCTGCATGATAAATCAGTGACAGTGAGATGTTCTAGAGTCTCTTATTGTCTCTTCATTACATTAATAACACAGCTGAACTTCTGTCAGTGAAATAAAGAGAAACAGACAATGATACACAGAGAAGAGAGAGGAATTTATAATTTTTACAGAGAAATATGAGACACAATGAGACTCACTGAAACATGTCTGGATGATACGAGCAAAACTAGACTTTCAACTCTAAACTCAGTTTAAGACATTCAGAGATGTTTTATCTCAACTTCTCAGATCTGTTCAAAACATGATTCCTCTGCTTTGGGTTATGTGTGTATTTTAAACATGATTCCTCTGCTTTGGGTTATGTGTGTATCAGTGGCGGCTTGTCCATAGGGGGCGCTGGGGCGCCGCCCCCATCAACATTTCAGAAATTAACATGTGTAAAAACATTATATTAAAATGAAATAAAAAATAATAAAAAAATAGTTTACTCATGTGCCGGCTGGTAGTAAGAGCCTCAGAATTTAATAAAAACTGTCTTTAATCGATTAACTATTTACTATGTTTTTCAATACGTTTCATGGGCGAGGGACGCCGGACACATGGGTGTCTATGTGAGTACACAAATTCTCGGGCAGCATGTGACCTGATGCTGGTCTCTGATTGGTTTCTTAAAGATCCTCCTCGGGGCGCAAGTCGTTGCGTCCCTGGCCAATCATAATTGGATACATGTTATTTTATCCAATCTGATTGGTTCTCGTCACCTGTCATTCCACTGTACGCGGCGGGAAATAATCTTGCTTGCTACTAGGCTGATCACTTTTAAAATACGCAATGGCAGCAGTTAATCAAAATGCTGTTATTTATTTACAAAAAAACCCTTTCTCAAGACTTTCACTTGAAGAAAAAAAAAAGATTAAGGATCTCGGACCGGAACAACCAAATTTAAACATCCAGCAGCAGGCAAGTGACAGAGGACGAAGCTACAAACGGAGTTTTACCCGCGCTTGTTACGAGAAACGGAGCTGGCTGACTGGATGTGATGTTAGCAACGCCCTGTTTTGTTTTCCCTGTCTTCTTTTTCAAAGTGTCGGCACTGAAGTTTTGTGGACAACTACGGGGGTAAGCGACCTCAAACATCTATCTGACAAATGCAAACGTCATGAAAGTAGCCGCAGCCATCTTGAGAATAGCATGAAACTAAAGTTTTTGGGCAAAGTAAGCATTGCGGAACAACTAGACGAAGGCTACAGGATTGGCATTAGGAGGCACAACGAAGAGGTGACAAAAAATCGACACATACTGTCCAGGATAATAGACTGTGTAAAGTTTTGTGGAGCATTTGAGTTGGCTTTACGTGGTCATGATGAGAGTGAGAGCTCAGATAACCCTGGTATATTTCGCGGATTGGTGGATTTTGTGGCCTCTCTTGATGGAGCATTGAAAGAGCATCTTGACAGTGCTACTGTATTTAAGGGAACGTCGAAAACTATACAGAACGAGCTTCTGGACTGTATGTTATCTGTTACAAGAGAAGAAATAATCAAAGAAGTCCAGACAAGTAGTTTTTTATCAATCCAGGCAGATGAAACCACAGATATCGCCACACTGGCCCAGCTTGTGCTTGTTTTGCGCTACATCGACGACAAAAATAACGTGCAGGAAAGATTTTTTGAGTTCATCCCTCTGCAGTCAGCTACAGCTGAGTCCATTGCTACTGCACTAAAAGAGCGTCTTGCTTCTATCCTCCCTGAGGATCAGAAAAGTAAGCTCATCTGCCAGGCATATGATGGGGCCAGCGTGATGAGGGGTGCCACTGCAGGTGTACAGAGAAAAGTACAAGATGTGTATCCAAATGCCCACTATATCCACTGCTACGCTCATCAGCTCAACCTGATTATGCAGCAGGCCACGTCTCACATATCCAAGACGAGAATTTTTTTTTCTAACATTGGTGGATTTGCCAGCTTTTTTTCTAAGTCACCCAAGCGTACATGTTTCCTGGATAAAGTGGTTGCCCATAGACTGCCAAGATCCAGCAATGTCAGATGGAACTTTCATAGCCGTGCCATTAATACAGTTTTTGAGCACAGAGAGGATCTCATTCACTGTTTTGAGAGCATACAAGACTCAGGTGACTTTGACCCCAATACTGTCAGAGAAGCAGGTGCCCTGGCCATGCTACTGGAGGATGATGATTTTAAGTTCTTTCTGGAACTTTATCACCACATCATGCCACATGTAGACTTCCTCTATGCCAAGCTCCAGAAGAAGAACATTGATTCGGTCCATATCAAAGTGAGCATCCAACAGTTCCAACAGGAAATACAAAGGATCAGGTAACTGTATTCCTGTAATATGATCATTATTTGGTTTCTCTTTCATTATTAACTCTCTCTCTTTTGCCAATATTATAATAAATTAGCTTTGTCCTTTGCAGAAACTCTCTCCACTCCATTGGTGAACAAAGCAGTGGTTCTCAGCCAACAAAGAGACGCCGGGTGCTCAGTCCGGAAGATCGTGAAAGGATTGGAGCAGAGGTGAGTTTGTTATAGAAATCAGTCAAAATACTATTTTACAATATTGTTGTGCTGCAGAAATGTCCTGCCTGCATATCATATTCTACAGACTCAAGAAAACTATTTTAGTTTGGTATAAATCCTTACAAAAATCCTCATTTTAATATTATACAATAGCATCCCAAAAATAATAAATTTGCAACATAAATATAAATTATCAAATTAGGGATGCAAGTTATCGATTAATTCATTAATCTTTAGTTGATTGACCTTATCGATCGATTAACAATTAACTGATAAGTGGCTATTTTCCTGAGAATGTAAATTTCTTATGGTATCAATAGTGTCTTTAACATAAAAAGCTAAATATTGCTTATATACTGAATAAAAATGCATGTTATATTGATGTTTTATTGTAACAGTTGGGATACGGTACAGATAATGGCATTTATGTAGTTTAACAAAATAAATTTTGCACAAAAAATTAAAATGCATAAAAAATAATTGTGGACTGGCACCTGTTGCATGTGAAACATTAAACAACATAACATACATTTTAAATAAAAATCTATATGGGTAGGCTTAGCCTATACAATATTAAAGGGGAAATGAAGCAGTCAATCAAGTTTACATGATTTACTAGATGGATTTTCACTTTAATCAACAATTATATAAGAAACATGACAATGTAAACATATAAAAGAAAAACTTTATATATTTCGCGACCAAGGAGCCGACATTGTGCAGTATTCTAACCTATGACGTCACAGGGTTGGTTGGCTCAGGAATATAATAGGAATATGTAGGAATATCCCGTCATCAAACTGTCTACACCACGACACTTTGACCACAAACAACTAACGTTAGGTACAGTCATTATTAGCTTACAGCTGTAAGCATGAACTAACTCATGCTAACTTAGTGTTTTTAGGTAACTTAGTGAAGTTTATTAGTACCAGACAAAAACACAGCATGGTAAGTGTGTGCGCCATGGTGATGCAGGATTGACTGACAGCAGATGAACTCTGACACAGTGGGCATCGCAGTACAACAGCCACGTCACAACAAACACATGCTAACTTACGAGACGTTGAAGAGAGACAGGAATATGATGGCAGACATCGCAAACATATGTTTCAATGTGCAGTTTGTTTACATATAACGTTAGACGTCATCTTTTTGTCTGGTACTAATAATCTTCACTAAGTTAGCTAAACACTAAGTTAGCATGAGTTTTATTTATAATAATATTTGTCAGGGACAAATGCATAGAACATTGCTTTATAAAGAATACAAAGTAGATGCCATGCATACAGGTTTATAGCCATGACTAATTTGCAACCCCTGTCCCTGGTTAGGCTTGTAAAATTAAAACAGAAATTACAGAGTATTGATTTAAAAATGTATAACCATTAAAATACGTGTAATAAATACATCCCATACACGAAAATAAGATATGGGCTTAAATAGATGTAGAAACCAATATAAAACTAGTCTAGACACATTTAACAATACAAAAACACAAAAATGTGAATATGTCTGTGCATGCTAACAACTTTGTTTGTATGCATTGTAGTATCCTGTACAGTCAGTGTTCACACAGTTGTTTTAAATGTGTATTAAAAACCTTGAGTTCTGTCAATGTTTTAATTTCTGATGGCAAAGTGTTTAGTTCATGCTTACAGCTGTTAGCTAATAATGACGTTAGTTGTTTGCGGTCAAAACACAGTTTGATGTTGGGATCTGCTGAACAGAAAGGAAGATATTTAGAAGAACGTCAGTAACCAGACCGTTTTAGATACCACTGACATGGAAGTCAATGGTACAGTATCTAAAACTGTCTGGTTACTTACGTTCTTCTAAATATCTTCCTTTCTGTTCAGCAGAAGAAATTAATTCATACAGGTTTGAAAAAAAACATGAGGGTGAGTATATGATGACAGGCTGCTACCTTACATTTATATGTTGTTTAATTATCTCTATAGGTCTGTGACACAATCCTGGGACACACTAGGGAGCGTTTCTCCTTCACAGACCACCTTGTCTGTGCCACCTTGTTGCAGGGGGACAGGTTTGACGAGTACAAGGATACCTTTCCTGACGATGCATTGAGCAGCACCATCAGAGCGTACCCGATGCTCAATGGAAGCAAGCTCAAGACAGAGCTCAGTCTCATCTACAGCAAGCAAGAGTTCAGTGTCTGCCGTGGTGCTGTGGACCTATTCCAGCTGTTTATGGAGAATAATCTCGAAGAAGTTTTTTCCGAAACTGTGACTCTCCTAAAAGTTATCATAACCACACCCATGACCACGGCTGAAGCTGAGAGGTGCTTTTCAACCTTGAAAAGAATTAAAACCTTTCTCAGAAACACCATGACCCAGGAGAGGCTGAATGCACTGGCATTGCTGTCCATGGAAAAGAGACTTGTCACAGAGATGACTGACTTCAATCAGAGAGTAATTGAGAAATTTGCTGGCCAGAAAGAGAGAAGAGCTAAATTTATGTTCAAGTAGGAAAGATGCTTTTTGGTACTGATTTGTTGATCTGAAATGTATATAAAGAAGAGAATTGTTTTATGTTCAAGTAGGAAACATGCTTTTTGTTGCTGCTTTGTTGGTCTGAAATGTACAGACCCTTTCGTTGGAGATAACGTGAATTCACTTAAGAGACCTACAGACCCTTTCCAAAAAATTAGAATATCATGGAAAAGTTAATTATTTCAGGAATTCAACTTAAAATGTGAAATTAATATATAGGCTCATTGCTTGCAAAGTGAGAAATTTCAAGCCTTTATTTGTTATAATTTTGATGATTATGGCTTACAGCTTATGAAACCCTCAAAATCTAAATGTCAGAAAATTAGAATATTACATGAAATCACACTGTAGTTACACAGTAATACCATGGTCATTGAACCAGGTTTTGGTTATTTTGGCAGTGTGGGCAGGTGAAAATCCTGCTGGAAAATCATCTTCATCTTCATAAAGCATCTTCATAAAGCTTTTCTGCTGAAGGAAGCATGAAGTGCTCTAATGTCCTGGAAGTCCAGAGTCAATGCAGCCGTCTACCAGGACATTTAGAGCACGTCATGCTTCCTTCAGCAGAAAAGCTTTATGAATATGCTTTATGAAGATGTTTTTCAGCAGGATTTTCACCTGCCCACACTGCCAAAAAACCAAAACCTGGTTCAATGACCATGGAATTACTGCGTAACTACTACAGTGTGATTTCATGTAATATTCTAATTTTCAAAAATTTTGATTTTGTGGGTTCCATAAGCTGAAAGCCATAATCATCAAAATTATAACAAATAAAGGCTAAAAATATCTCACTTTGCAAGCAATGAGCCTTTTTTATAAAATTTGTTTCACATTTTAAGTTGAATTCCTAAAATAATTTAACTTTTCCATGATATTCTAATTTTTGGAAAGGGTCTGTATATAAAGAAGAGCAACATTATGTTCAAGTAGGAAACATGCTTTTTGTTACTACTTTGTTGGTCTGAAATGTAAATAAAAAGAGATCAAAATAGCTTTTTTGTTTCTGCCTTGTAGTTCAGCGCCACGCTGCGTCAATGACAACTCGAGGTATTATGATATTATCTATTCGTTCAGTTAACGGACGCTCTGAGGTAAAGTGTTCAGACTGCATACTTAGCAACGATTGTATTTAATTGTACAGTACAATCATAACATAGTACAGTACAGACATTATATTAGAGTTGTCATAGACGTGACACGACGCAATATAATGTAATTCTTACATTAACTGATTTGTTAAACACATTCGAATTATAAATAAAACGTAATATAATGTGGTAAACTCTTATTGTCATGCTTTCTGTCTGTCAGCCTAAATTCTATGGATATGCTACACTCAATGAACAACATCAACACTGAATTAAAGGCCTGTCTCTTATAGACGCCTGTCTCAAATACAAGCCGGTGCAGTTCGGCAATTTGGGAAAATAAAAGCCCGGGCTATTATTTGAAGTTTTACGGCAATATCACAGTTTGTTGATCAATTCCTGTGTGAATGAAGGATCTCATGATTCTCTATAGAAACTGATCATGCTGTAAACACTTGATCAATTATTGTAATATAATCCAGTTTACTCTAAATAAACCTCCTCCTGAACAGAACTGAATTACAGACCTGCTGTTATTGATAACATGTCTTATCTTGAAGTATGATTTTGGTCATATTGCCAAACCCACAATGACACACAATATTAACTTTTCTTTATTAATTCATACACTATTTTAACATGTATATTTAACTTGTTAACAACATTTGTAGCTATTTGCTTATTAATACTGTAATATCTGGTATAAATGGTTTCTCCATCCAAACATTACAGTTTTGCCTATTAGACAGAATCTCACACTCTTTCATTGACAGTTATTAATATTTTCTGGGATGCAAAAGAAAAACAGCATCATGTGAACAGGACTTTTATTTTGGTCTGGGTGTGTGATGTCATCAGGCTGCGCCGCTCCTGCGTCTGTTGGGATTCGGCTGCCGAAAGGTTTGTGTTTTTACGCATGTAAAGTGTTTAAATCAATGCAAACCATTCAGTCAATTCAACTGTTTTTACACACGCGAATTCGCCTCATTCAAATGAGCGTATTGAACTGGTATGGGTGCTGATTTTAAAATTTTATTATTTCTATTTTCTGCTATTGTTTTTTGATATCATTGTATCTACATACATTTTTAGCAAACTGATTTTGAATTTGTACATTTCTGAAATGCATAACTTAGACAGTCTCCTCTGATATCAGATCACTGTAAATTGTAATATGGACTCATGTATTTTCTGTAAAGCTGCTTTGAAATGATGTGTATTGTGAAAAACGCTGTACATATAAATGTGAATTGAATTGAATTAAACAAGTTTTATCTTATAAATATGTTACTTCTTCCACACACAGTTTCACACTGTCACACTCTCACACCACATGGACTCTTGGGCTGCGTCCCAAACCGCATACTCAATGAGGAGGGACTTAATTTCAATAAGTACTTACTGAACGAGTGCTAAAAGCGTCGGTAGTACCATATAGCCAGATCTCGTTAAGTATGAATCGGGGATAATTGAGCGCTTGATTTCCGTACCACCCCCGGGCGCCGCCATTGGCTAGCGGACCCCCACCTGCTGTTAGCATCCCATTGACTCCCATTCATTTTGGCGTCACTTTGACAGCGAATAACTTTACATCTGAGGCGTTTAAAGACTCCATTTGTCCATTATTTATTTCTAAAGAAACATAACAATGTATAAAAGGCTCCATTACCTTGTAGCTTCCGTTATGGCCCTGTAGAAGCAGTTTTTGTAAAAATAGGCTAACGATTGCGTCATAACCACACGAAAAAGTATGTATGAATCCAAAAGAGTAGGTGAGAATTACCTGGGTGACGTACTAATTATCGCAAGATTCGGACTAAGTGCGTTCGAATATGCCTACTTTCCTACTATATAGTAGGCGAAAACAGTACGTGAAGGAAGCAGTACGTTCGAAACATCAGTATTCATAAAAGAGTAGGCGAGAAGTTCCTGGATGGCTTACTGCTTTCGGCCAGATTTTCGAGTGCAGTCTGATGGATACTTTCCTATCCCAGGAGGCCACGCGAGATACGTCATAACAAAGAGTATAGAAGCCCAAGAGGCGAAACTCAATAGAACGCTCCATAGCAACAGTTGCCCCCATGACGTGACGGAGCAGCCGCCATTATGGACTGAAAACTGAAGGAAAACGCCGAAAAATAATGGGAGTCAATGGCACTGAACCAACTTAACATAACAAAACTTAACACAACTTAATTTTTTCTGGCCGTCATATCTAAATATGAAAACAATTTAAAATACATTAATGAGGATGACCGACGTTAAATGACGTTAAATGACAGAAAATGTTACGTCTGTGTTGGTTATGCATGGCCTAATTAAATAAAGGGTAACACTTTATAATAATGTTCAGTTGTAAGTCATTTATAAGTGATTAGTTAATGATGAACTAATCATTTACAAAACATTCATAAATGAGTAGCAAGTGACATACTAACATTTTATGTATGTTTTGTAAATTGTGTTACAAGTCATTTACAATTGATTAGTTAATGATTAACTAATCATTTAAAAACATGACTTATCATTCATACATTATTAATTAGTGATATGTTCATTATATGTTTTGTAGATTCAGTTATAAGTCATTTACAATTGATTAGTTAATGATTAACTAATCATTTACTAAACATGACTATGCGTTTCATAAATGTTTAATAAATGATGTTACATTTTTTTGCATGTTTTGCTCACATCAGGTGCACAATGGTTAGACTCCATGTGTTTCAGAGAAGCTGTCTATACCCTCACCAGTCAGCACTACACTGCAGTACACACTACAGTGTTCAACACCTGTTATAGATGTGTAAACGCATGAATAAATCATTTACAAGTGATGAATAGTTTACACTTTAGATTAGGGGATGCAGAAAGTATTGTAAATCATTTACAACACTTTCTGCATCCCCTAATCTAAAGTGTAAACTATTCATCACTTGTAAATGTGTTACATATACCTACAAATGATCTGTATGTGTATTCAAGGCATTTACAACACTTTTTGCACCCTCTAATTGCTACATATATACAAAAAAAAAAAAAAACATTTATTAAACATTTATGAAACACATATTCATGTTTTGTATATGACTAGTTAATCATTAACTAATCACATGTAAATGACTTATAACGGAATTTACAAAACATACATAAAATGTTAGTATATCACTTGCTACTCATTTATGAATGTTCTGTAAATGACTAGTTCATCATTAAAGGGATACTTCACCTCTGGGAAGATGAATGTGTATTTAAAATAGGTCATTTAAGTAGAAGAAATGTGGAGAAATTTTTGAATTTGGAGCTTTCTAGACTGAGAAAAGCCAGAAAATGTATTTTTGGCTTATGTGGATGAAAGACAACAACTCCCAGAATGCACTTGCTTCGCTGCCTTAGGAGGCCACGCCTACCGGTTAGAGAGCACAGTTGAAAACAACAAGGCTAGCCTCAGTAAGTGATGAGTTTGCCAGGGATTTAGAGACCCAAAATGTCCGGGATTCGGCTTTTGCGTTCTACAGTCGCCATTCATCATGTTTACTGTGGCGAGCAGGACGAGGCTGACGGCCGCGGGAGAACGGCGCGAGGCCGGTGGCGTCATTACTGAGACGCGCCGGGTCTCGCATCTCTCACGGAGGAGCGGAAATTTTCTTAGCAAGGGTAAAGCGCACATCAACCGATCACTTGTTTAGCGTTCATGTAAACACTACAGTCAGATTCACCAATCGGAATGAATTCAGTTAGATTGAAACGAGAGGTGTGAGATCACCGGCGCCACCAGTCCGCCCCCAGCTCGAGCCAGTCTGGGCTTCTCGTCCGCGACAGGCAGGTCTTCTGCCTCGGCTGCTCTTCGCTATGCGACTTGTAAAGGTAGCCACAAACACCTGATTCAAGCATCAGACTTCCGAAATCCTCTTCCTCTATATCATATTGAGCACTCTCCTCCGCTATTGTCATATCTTCACATCTGTCTCCACAGCGCCTGTTAGCTTAGCTTCCAAACAAGATGGAGGATATTGCTTTCAGTTTCAGAAAGTGAAGTCCCACCCACTGATCTGTAATAGGCCTGTAGCGTGAGCGGGTCCCTCCCCCTGGAATAATGAGGAGCCAGTGTTTGTAGTCTCTACACTTTTCAATGAAATGTGACTTCCTGCTTATTATGACGCAAAATGATGATTTTTACGTCATAATAAGCAGGAAGTAAAACACTTAAATCCTTATTTCTCCCATCTCAGGGAAAAATGAATGAAAAATCCACGTTTATTATAATATATGACTGGGTTTCTAACAATACAAAGCTTAATGCAAATGGGTGAAGTGTCCCTTTAACTAACCACTTATAAATGACTTACAACTGAACGTTATTATAAAGTGTTACCCATAGGGGATTAAAAACGAAGTCAAAAAATTTGCCTGCAATTTATTCTTTTTCAGTTTTAAAGATATTTTATTCAGTTTCAATTTATATTTCCATTAGTTTCTTGAAAAGCTACGTTCATTATTATTGGCACAAGAATAATTCCATACAATGCCACCCTGACTGAAGATGCCAATGAGAACAACGACATCTGTCAAGCTGACACTGCTGTAACAGTGGAGATTAATAATGATGATCATCTTTCAGGAAGATATCCAAGGGCTTTGAAATCAGGCCACAGAGCAAAAAAAAAACGGAAAAAGCTTAGAAGGCAGTGCCACAAGTCCAGACGTGTGAAGAACGTCTACTGATAAAGTTCTGGTTTAACAGGTTTAAGTTCTGAAGAAATCAACTCCACAGTCCTTTATGAAAATGCACGTTTAAAGGAGTTTCAAAGTAACTTCTGCTCAAGACAGTTCAAGTTCAGTGGAGGAACAAGCAACACCACATCGTCATTATTCATGGTTAGTAAATACTACTTTATAAAATACTGATAGATATAGATTTAAAAGTGTCATGTTTCCATTCACATTGAGACTTAATAAACAGCATTGACACATTGTTTATACAGTTTTTTTATTGCGTACAAAACTCAAAGCAATTCTTTGCAGATTTAAACAACAGTTTTCTGAAGCCTCATATGTCTCTGTTTCTCTTCATTAATAACCATATTCATCTCACAACCTTTATTTCAACTCATTTAGATTAGCACTGTTACGATATCAGATTTTTCACTACACGATTGTCGTGGCCAAAATAATTTATGATAAAAATATATTGCAATATCTATAGAAATCTTGAAGAAATATAATGCTTTCAGTCACAGAGCCTTTATTTTGTTTATTTTGGTTAATGAATCAAAATTACATACAAAGGGAAATGCTAACCATTTTAGCTTAGCACTAGCAGGACTGCCAACTTTGAGTTAAGCTTGGTGTGAGAATTATAGAGCGGTATTTATTGTTTGGATTTTGTAATAAAACTGACAGAATTTGAAAGCTGAGACTTTTTCATATCAGAGTAATCTGCTCTGTCTTGTCTGTCAGAATCAGTGTCTTTGCTCTGTGATTTTTCACTGAGTGAGAATATGGTTGTGTAACGTGAGTAAGTGTGAGAACAGTGTCACTAGCGTGAGTCTCGCACTGAATGTCTGAGAGTTGGCAGCACTGGCACTAGTCTAGACTTGTAAGTAAGCTTTTCTCCCCGAATCACGGAAGCAAACAAGTTATTTTGCCAAGAGATCTCTAATTTCTAGGGCTGGGACGATACACCTATCTCCCGATTCGATACTATCACGATACTTGGGTGCCGATTCGATATGTATTGCGATTTTTTTTTTTTAACAATTGCGATTCTACAAGTATTGCGCTTCGATTTTGCAATATGCAATTTTTTTTTTTTAACACTAGACCATGGGAAAGAGTTAAATCATACACTTATACAGACTGTACATGATGTATAAGATGAGTCATATTTACTAAAACAAATCATCACATCTTTCTGACTTTTATTTCAGGACTATCATACAATACTACAGTCTCTTGAATAAATGATTTAACAATATTTAACAGTCACTTGTCGACACTTAGTGGCGAAACAATGTAATCGATAAATGCGTTATTTTAAGCACCAAGTTTCTATCAAAAGCTGATTTTGATCGCTATCGTAGACATCAGTGTTCATATTTGAACTTTAAACTTTTATCAAAGTACTTCTATGATAATTTGAACTATTGCATCACAGAAATAATGACACTATGAGGCTGAAAAGACTGTTTGTGAAGGGATTGAAAGAAGATTGCGAGTGTGTTTGATGGAGATCACAGTCTTTTAAAGATGAATGGTGCAGCTCTAGTGTCTTATCTCTCTCTCTGCATATGAGCAGCGCGAGGGTTTTCAATGCTTCAGTCTCACGTCTCTTCACGCGTCCACTTGTGATGTTACGTCACTCAACACTCATAGATAAAGACACATTTCATCCTCTGTTGGAATGAAAGTGGCTAACTTCTGTCAGCCTCATCTATAAGCAAGGACAAAAATAAAACAATTGAATTTGAATTAATATCAATTCTGAAAAAAATAAATAAAAAGATTTTAGAATCATTAAAAAAGAAATCGTGATCGCTAGGTGAATGGATTTTTTCTCCCAGCCCTAATAATAACAAAGGCAAGGCATCACTATTGTTATTGCTCATGCTTCTTCTTCTTCTTCTTCTTCTTCTTCACAAATGTTTTTCCTGCAGCGTTTGTCACAGACCCACGAATGAGGCGTCGAAACATGCGAATTATTGAGGAATGGTGTGCTATGACTTTTATTTGCGATCAGGGGCGAAAAAGTCGCCGAAAAAGTCCCATAGACTTTGCATAGTGACGAACTTTGACGAGTCATAGCTCAGAGCGAGGATTTCGCAGAAACGTGTGATTTACCACATTTGAAGAGGCTGGCAGGCTCTGTAAGAACATACCTCACAATGGGGTAAAGGTTGCACCCCTGGGGGGCAGGAGATGCTCAAAGTTGCCCCATAGACATACTATGGCGAAGGTCGGCCCATGAATCGCATGTGTTTCTCCTACTATGGTAAACTGCATAGGGATTTTATATTGAACATAACTCTGGATCACAGTGTCATAGAGACAAGGTGGCGGGCTCATTTTACTCAAACGACCAATCAGTCTCTCAAGATCATTGTGAAGCTATCAAGCCACACCCTAACAACCATTTAGAGCACCTTAGCAACAAGGTCCATAGACTTCCATTGAAAGATATTAAAGGGATATCTTTGTATATACAGGTGCTGGTCATAAAATTAGAATATCATCAAAAAGTTGATTTATTTCAAGAATTCAACTTAACAGGTGAAACTAATATATTATATAGACTCATTACATGCAAAGTGAGAGATTTCAAGCCTTTATTTGTTATAATTTTGATGATTATGGCTTACAGCTTATGAAACCCATGAAATCAAAATCCCAGAAAATTAGAATATTACATGAAATCACACAGTAATTACACAGTGATACCATGGTCATTGAACCAGGTTTTGGTTATTTTGGCAGTGTGGGCCGGTGCAAATCCTGCTGGAAAATGAAGTCAGCATCTCCATAAAGTTTGTCTGCTGAAGGAAGCATGAAGTGCTCTGGAAATGTCCTGGTAGACGGCTGCGTTGAGTGGACAGCACAGTGGACCAACACCAGCCGATGAAATGGCTCCCCAAACCAACACAGACTGTGGAAACTTCACACTGGACTTCAAGCATCTTGGATTGTGTGCCTCTCCATTCTTCCTCCAGACTCTGGGACCTTGGTTTCCAAATGAGATGCACAATTTGCTCTCATCAGAAAAGAGGACTTTGGTCCACTGTGCTTTATTAAATCCAGAGTCAACGCAGCCGTCTACCAGGACATTTTCAGAGCACTTCATGCTTCCTTCATTCTCCAGCAGGATTTGCACCTGCCCACACTGCCAAAATAACCAAAACCTGGTTCAATGACCATGGTATCACTGTGTAATTACTGTGTGATTTCATGTAATATTCTAATTTTCTGGGATTTTGATTTTGTGGTTTTCATAAGCTGTAAACCATAATCATCAAAATTATAACAAATAAAGGCTTGAAATATCTCACTTTGCATGTAATGAGTCTATATAATATATTAGTTTCACCTGTTAAGTTGAATTCTTGAAATAAATCAACTTTTTGATGATATTCTAATTTTATGACCAGCACCTGTAAGTGTCTTTGAAAAATGAGGTTGGTCTCGTTTGACTCGGGGCAGCAAACAGCCAATCATGAATTACCTCAATCTTCCAGCCCCACCCTAGCAACCATTGTCGAGCACCTTAGCAACCAAATTCCAAAGAGGGATATCTTCCATTCTGAATTTCACAGAGGCATGGGAGTTGGTTTATATCATTCATAGTGATAAGCAGCCTTTGGAGTTTCATCATTGGCAGCTGCCAAGCAACTACATAGCAACCAAACAGAGTACCCTAGCAACCGTTTTGCAAGACCTATATCTCTGCATCTCTGCAAAATGAAATCATGGTAAACTATGATAATCATGTTAGCATCATGATAATCATGATTAGCATGTTGCTAACATCATGCTAACACGGTTTACCATAGTTTACAATGAATTCCCATAGTTTACCATAATTTACCACGTTCAAGCATAATTTACCACAGTTTACCATGATTTACCGTAGTTTACCATGATTTACCATGTTGTAGCATAATTACCATGAATTATCATGGATTAGTCAAAAGAGCCAACACCTATCTCTAGAGCGCCCCTGATTGCTCTAAATTTACTATGATTCTAGAATTCTAATCATGCATGCTTATCAACATGCTAACCATGTTAGCATTATGCTATCAGCATGCTAATCGTGCTAGCATAATGCTAGCGTCTTGCTAAAATAATGCTAGTAACATGCTAATCACAATAGCATACTGCTAGCAACATGTTAATCATGCTAATAACATGCTAATTATGCTAGCATCTGGCTAAAACATGCTACCATCATGCTAGCAACATGCTAATAATGCTAACATGATGCTAGCGACATATTAATCATGCTAGCAACATACTAATTTTGTTAGGATCTTGCTAAAAAAACTAGCTAACTGCACCCTAGCCACCGAGTGGCGAGTTTTGCCACTGCAAGCACCACTTACATTTTCTTCAGGAAATGTACATTCTAGTTTATTATAATATTCATTCCCAGCCTTCTCTGTGTAGCCAGTGGGACTTTAGGACCCAGGAGCGAGTAGCAAGGGCTTAAATGTAGAGGTGTCCATAAGGGCGGGTTCTTGTGTTTTGTCGGCCGCTTGGACAGGAAACGGAGGGGAGTGGAACCGCGATTATAGGTGAGCGTAGGCAGCCAGGTGTTGGCGTCCCGCGTGTTGAAGTGTGTGTGCATGTGCAGTCACCAGTAAATCAATCGCGGAAGCGTTTCGGAGTTTAACGCCGGTAAGCATGCTTCCCTTAAAGAGTGTGGTTTTGATGTGTGCCGTGAGATGCTGTGGTGTGATTTTATTGTGGTTTATTTTGTAGAATGGGCGGGTAAACAGAACGAAGTTTGATATTCGCCGGGAACTCTCTCTCTCTCGTGGCCAGGTGCGTATAGTCAATAAGGCATTGAGATGGTCCCCTGCTTTACGCGCTGAGTATATTTATATCCCATGGTTTTTTTTAACAGACTGTGCTGGTGTTACAGGGTGTTACAGGGTGTTTGCGTAATTGCTGCCGTGTGTTGGCGCGGGTGGCCTAGCCCAAAGTAGGTATCTGTTAGCCTGATATCCAATTAATTGTTAGACTTTGGCCTTGCAAAGACTCATGTTTGTTTCATGTGTAGCCTGCTGTTATACCAGGTCCCGTGCGTTCCTTCATCCGTGCGCGTTGGTTTGTGCGCGCTCCGGCATTTGTGTGCTTCAGTGCACACAGGGTCATTAGGAGCCTTTTGTGAATGAGCGCCGTCTCTTGTGAGTGTTCGAAGGTTTACAAGTGCTTTCAATGTATATCATCAGTAGGGTGCATGGGTTATGGGGATAATAAGTAAATAAGTGTGTTTCTGTTTTTTTAGGTTTTTGCAGTTTGTGTACTCTGTTTGGACATCCAGCCACTGTTTTCTCATGTATGAAACTTTTGTATGTTTTTATTATTCAGTTATATCATGTCTGTGAACTTATATGATTAAGGTCATGTTTTCCTGATTATTGATATTTTACCATTGAGACAACTTGTTGTATTTGGGCAGTGTGCAATATTAACGATTGGGACGGGGAAGTGCCAGTGGTATGTGTAATTTGAATAGCCTCCTATACAGCTGATCGTAGTAGTACTTTACTTGTTCCTAGACTGAAGCGGGCAGTGCTTGAGTTCTCGTAGTTAGTGGGCAGGGCTCAATGCTCAATGTATTAAGGTGACCACCTGTGTGGTGTGATTAGAATTGGTGTGTACTAACAAAGCACTTTATGGTTGATGCAGTGTTACCTCGGTTGCTGTCTTTGGTGTGCTGAACCCTTTTGGAGCCTTAGTACTCATGGTGAATTAAACGTGGATCCCTGTCAACATTGAGCACTGTGGTCCGGCCCAACTTTAGTTAGTGTAGTTGTTCATATGAATATTTGTCCACGAGAATTCATGTAAATGTCTCTGATGTATTATTGTCATTAATGGTTGTTTTTATTCAAAGCAAGTATTTTAACCACTCTGATTGAAGATCATCAATAAATAATGTTTATATTGCTTTTGTTACATCAGCCTTCAATTGTTTCATTCATTTGAAATCCACTAGGGTGTATCTTTATTCTGGGGTACTAGTTGGGTCTCCCATTCCAGTCCAATAAATGGGAGTGGAGTAGTTAGACCATATTTTGGGGTATACTATCCACACTAAGGCCACATTCTGTGTCAGTACACAAAAGCTGGGCATTTATATGCTGACCAAAGGAACTTACATTATCTTTACAAGGTAGAGAAACGTGTTCATGTTTACACAAACGTGTTCATGTTTAAAACTGAATGTATATCTCATGCTACACAATCCTCATTCCTTAAAGAGAATACTTCAGTCAACATATGCATCAGTGGAAACTATGCTAGATTGCATTCACATTCCTCTGTGGTAAAAACTAACTCCTCTCACTCCTCTCCATGTCCTTGGCATGTGATCCTCACACACACTTGCTGTGCGGATATATGAATGTTCATCAAAATGTTATAGCCATGAATAAAGGCTTTTATTTTTTCCAAATTCTCGAGTGTCTTGGCCTTGTATGATTTTTGCAAGTTGAACTATCCCGCATCAAAGAGCACCGAGATACTGACTTTATACTCCAGTAGCTCTCTTTGCATCTCGTGTTCAATAAAAATGATGTCTTCACTAGTGATGGGTGCTTTCGAAGCACTGCTTTGAGAAGCTTTGAAACTTTTTTTGAATAATTTGTTTCAAACCAGGGGTCAGGAGCATGTCTCAAACTGCCAAAATCACGTGATTTCAGTAAACAAGGCTTTGTTACGTCACAACTGTTTCCAAATGTTTCGATATTTCAATGGTTCGCTGTTGGGGGCCGATCCCAGTAAACCTGTGTTTAGGGCTTTTACCTGATCTCCGATCAGTTTTATAGTTTTGTAGACATTTTAATGAGATGTTTGTGTAATTTGGTGAAGGACAGCCCTGCCATTCAACAATCTAAACTATGTTTCCTCTACAACAACATTACTCACTGCTTAACTACTGTAGTATGATGCATCATCGAAGAAATCAACTAATTCTAGTATCAAAATGATAAACCTGTCAGATAACTCGTTTAGAGTAACAGTACTAGAGCATAGACTGCCTTAAAGTTGAGACAACAAATGGCAAAAGTGTAAAAGGGAAAAATTAAAAACAGAGAATATGAGGTGGTAAAGAAATAGATTTTCACAATGACTTTTAGAAATTACAGGGTGAAACTTGTGCTAAATGCTGAATTTTGAACCACTGACAAAATCAAATTCTTACAGATGTGTCTATAATGAGACTGATTATTCCTGGCACAACAAACTGCTGTTCACGAGTCACTACTGAAATTATTCTCATTAACATTATAGTTCATGGCATTTGACTGTATATAACCGTACTGATTATAGATATCAGTTTGTCTTAATGTGAAATCTGGAGGGAATAAGTGAATTCTTCCTGGTGCCTTGAAGGGAAGAATGTAGTGAGCTTAGAAGAAAGTCTAAGCCAGATGTGTGAATTTTCCAGATGTGACAAAACTCTTCTAAATGATGTTTTATTAACAAGGTTCGGGAGGAGCAGGTGCAGATAATTAACCCAATTAGCACAAGTGGAGATCAATCAGTAATCAACTCAGGACAATATAAATAACAGCAGAACCCACCTCTGTTCCTTGACAGTTTATTAAGCATCCCACCTCCACCCCATCTCCTCACTTTTAGTTCCATCTCCTCACTTCTAGTTCCATCTACCCTTACTAACGGGGGGAGTACTCTGGGTTCGGGCAAAAATTCCGAGCTCGGAGCCCTCCACCCGGACAGCACGTCAAATACGCATAACCTTTACCGTAATAATTATATGTAGATGTGAACTCGTGAACAATGAGAAATCGAAACATTCGTTGTTTTAATGACACACACTTTGTTTGTGGTAACAAAGCTTATCTATTCCTTTGTAAGGGATTTTAAGGATGTTATTTGGCTTCTATTACTGGCAATGTGAGTAGTGTCAGAGGAGAGGATTATGTGAAACATCTTTTAATCATGACACAGATCGAGAATTGAATCTCTGAAACTGAAAATATGATCAGTGTACAGAATGAAGTACAGGCACTACATGAGGCCACATGCAACTGTTACATGTTCATATATGCCCGACAACACTGGAAGAGCACATTTTAGCTAAACTCAATACGGATCATGTATTTCTCCTCTGAGTGGGACGCATGGTTCAGATCAATATTTGGGCCACTGTGACTCATTTGAAAGCACCTTTATTAGTTACAGTTTCAGGAGTGTTTCTCATCAGACTCTTGTACATTGGTTTGTTTTGTGAGACAATCGACTGTTGTAAGGCTTTCATCCAATGTCAGACACACACTCTCAACTGACGCTGGTATGCGGTACGACAGAGAAGAGCTGTTCTGTTAACCCCCTGGGGTCGGCGGTATCGCCGGCGATACCAGCTCGCTTTTTTTTTTATCAGTTCAAAAGAGATTCATTTTGCTCTGTTGACTTTGATATTACAAACAAGTTTCATACATCAATCGATTCTGTTAAATGTGTATTATTTTTGTGTATACTCACAATAAAAACAAAGTGTTGTGCTTTTTGCCAAATACAGAAAAATAAACACGAAGCGAGTTCTGCCTTCTCTCTGTCAGTGAAGTCCATTCTGAAACGCGTCCGAAAATGAACAATAACTCAGCGAATACTCAGTCAAACAGGCATACAGACACACAGGCATGAAGCTTGAATTCTCTTCTTTTAAATGAAGTAATTTATATAAAAAAACAAATATTCTCATTTCATGTAATCTGTAAGAAAAGAGCGAGATGTCAGTCGTTCTCATCTCATCTAATTATTTTTAATGTGACCCCGCCCACGGAGAGCGCACGCTATTCAAACGCAAATGACTGAGGTAATCCACACAAACCTGTGAACGCCCCCATATCAGCTCGAGAAAACACAAGTTTATTCAGATCATTACTTGTTTACACCGTCTCACAGCGCTGTGAGGAATAATAATAATGGAAAATGTACCTCAGAAGTGCGGGTATTTCGAGGAGCAAGGATCCGACTGAGCTGAGGAATACTGTAGTAAGTTTTTTTTCCCTTCTCAAGTGAATCGCGTTTCTGTTTGTGAATGAATAAACGGCAGAGACGCGCGCTGTTTACCACAGCTCGCAAAAAGACAGTTTAAATTTAAATCGCGTGTGTGAATGAATGATGATGTTTTAGCAAACTGTATTGCTATACTGAGATGAGTAAAAATCGACTGAAATATGTTGAAATAAAATGTAGGCTATTTGTATAAGCAACGTATTAAACTGCAAATTAACATTTATATGCCCTAATATTTCATAAAAACAACGTTACAGTCAGGCAAAATATGAAAGACAACATTTTGTTGACTAGATTTGGGTACAGTTTTTACTGTAGAATATACTGCCACATCAAATAAGCTTTTGTTTAGCAATTTCTGCTCATATGTTATATATATATATATATATATATATATATATATATAATACTATTTTTGTCAAAAATAAAGTCATCAACTAAGATGTTAGCTGTTCCAATGTTGGCTATATTCAAACTAATGAATACATATGATAAAATGTAGGCCTATAATCATTTTTTTTTACAAAGAAAGAGTACACTTGAAATATTGTTGAAATTGTAATTATTGTTGTAATTGTAACCTTTTTAATAAAATAGCAAAACATATTTACAAGATAGATGTAAGCAAAATCTTAAATGGTCAATATAAGTCTTCTTCTAAATATATCTTTTGTCCTTGCATTGTGGCTCAGTCAGTGTCACACCTGAATGAATGGCTCATTATGCAGAGTGGGTGGGACATTGTATTCTCAGGTGTAAACCACACCTCGTTCACGCCCCCCTCGCATATTGGCTTTCCAAGCAAAACCTGTTTTACACAATTTAAATCAATGTATTGTTTTATGTGAACGATAAAGCAAGACTATTTTCACATAATTTTGAAGCCAGAACTCGAAGCGACAACATCCATTAGTCAAAAGTCTTGTGGACACATATTTAGTATGAGTTTTGTGGTCTTATTTCAGCAACTTTCATTTTTATTTTTTCCAATAACCACGCATAAACATTATTCTCTTAAAAATACAAACATCTACATACATGATGCTCACATATTATGGTAGCCATGTTTGTGCTATATAGAGTGAATTTACACCTTTGCCATTATCATGTTTATAAATAACTGAAAAAAGCACAAATGTCAGGGCATGTCAAAACATCCCAAGGGCCCCAAAAACACCTTAGACCCCAGAGGGTTAAAGAGCATGTAGAAGGAAGAGTACGGCCTGATCACACAAGCTTTTCAGAGTATGTTTTGATCATGATCATTGCTTGCATTTAATCAGTCTATGTAATCCAGTGTTTTCATACATGATTAAGAGACGAATGAAGGATCTAAGAATTTCAGTAACAACCTGTTTTACTTTAAGCAATCAGACATTGGTGTTGTTTTATTTTCTTAACTTTTATATTTAATTTAATATTCATTTATGTAGTTGTCGATTTTTGATTTGTTCCTATTATTATTTCATTTACATAATTTATTCATTTTATCATTTAGTCATTATTATTAGTAATTTGTCATTGTCTGTTATTACATTTTATAATGACTTATTTCCCTGCTCTTGCAGTGCTTGCTATTGTTGTTTAATGTCATGATTGCGTGGTTTGAAGGGATGTTTGTCTTCATGAGTTAGAGATGAGAGAATGTCTCCATTTCAAGGTTTTTAGCATCACAGGACGATGTTGTGAAGCAGTAATTTTCCAATGTTTTTCTCTTGATATAATAACACTTGTTGGAATTGTACTGGTCAGACAAAGTGTAACATCTAGACAAAGTCTAGATGAAGTCTAAGCACTGAAACATACACAACTGAGATTATTCAATAAACTCTTGATCTTTTATTATCATCATTGCTTCATCTCCTGCTTCTGCTCTTCCCTGACTTTCCCAGTCAAACTCTCAGGTTGATAGAGGACATAAGGTATTTGTACACTGGCAGTTTAGGTCGAAACGGGTTACAGTTTGCATGAAAAGTTGCATAAACGCATGTAAAGGATGATAGTGTTGATGATTTTCCCTGGATATGAGTGAGAGTGAGTCTGCAGTGTATTCGCACATAGCCTGTGCAATCAGGGCAACACATGAATGCTGATAATGCTGGTCTGAGCTCAGAGACACCTCTGCTGTATGTCTCTTAACTATATATTTCAGTGCTGTCTGTTTGTCTGTTTGTCTGTCTGTCTGTCTGTCTCCTTTTACCTGTAATTTCAGATAATTCAGTGTGTGGGTCTTTTGAGGACAGACAGTGATTCTTCACATAGTTTAACTCTTATGGAGTGTGTGTGAACAGCAAGAACAGCACATTTTTGCTTCCACTCAAAAAGGGGCATTTACAGGATGAGATAATAAACTAGATTTAACAAACTTTGAAGTTGGCTTGAGAAAGCCTGAGAAAGTTTGAAGATGTTTTAAATGCTTAAAGTTTGAATTTTTTGAAGGCAATACTACGGTGGCCGAGAGAGCTCAACGCACAGCAACTGAAGAAAACATGCAAATAGAAAAAAACACCCACAAATTAAGAAAACATCTTCATCAGTTTCACAACACACGTGTGCTCCAAATAACACAACCAAATACAAAAATGCGCTGCAAAAGTTCACAACACAACCAAATACAGAACTTTTGCAGCATGTTTCTGTATTTGTTTGTGTTTTGAGTATTTGGAGCACACGTGTGTTGTGAAACTGATGAAGATGTTTTCTTAATTTGTGGGTGTTTTTTTCTATTTGCATGTTTGTTTGTTTTTCTATTTGCATGTTTTTTTTTTTTTATTTGCATGTGCTTTCTTCAGTTGCAGCGCGTTGAGCTCTTTCGGCCACCGTACAATACAATCTATCAGAAAAACAGACAAGATAGATAGATAGATTTTAGAGTGTTGTTATGCGGTTGCTAGAGTACTTGGGGTGGTTGCTAGTGTGTTGCTATGTGGTTGCTAGGAAAATTGCAGTAGTTGCTAGGGTGTTGCTATGCGGTTTCTTGAGTGCTTAGGATGGTTGCTAGGGTACTCAGGGTGGTTCCTACGGTGTTGGCTATTTGGTTGCTTGGGCATTCTGTGTGGTTGCTATGCGGTTTCTAGGGTACTTGGGATGGTTGCTAGGGTACTTTGGGTGGAGGTTAGGATTTTGCTATTTTGTTGCTAGGGTATTCTGGGTGGTTGTTAGGGTATTCATTGCCAGCATGTTTCAGATAGATGCCATGCATAAAGGAGCATTATAGGACCCTTTTAACATATGAGTTTGAATGAGAGTCCTGATCCGATCACAGCTTCATTTCATAATCCAAATAACATTTGAGCACTTAGGTCAACATGTTAAGAGTGAAACTACTTCAGATCTTTTCCTTTTTATCCTGCAGCTGTGAATCTGTGAAGGACGATGGCGTCTGTTAAAGAACTGCTGTTAAACTCACTGAAGGACCTGAGAGAAGATGATCTAAAGGAGTTTCATTGGTGCTTAGAGAATGATCATGAGTGTATAACAAAGTCTGATATGGAGAATGCAAATAGATTAATAACTGTGGATAAGATGGTAGCATGTTTTGGGCCAGAAAAAGCTGTGAAGAACATGGTGAAGATCCTGAGGAAGATGAACCAGAACAATCTGGCTGATCAGCTGGAGAACAATCACAAGCAAGGTAACATTTAGTTCACTCTGACTGTAATGTGACTGACTGTTTACCAATGTAATGGTTTGACTTAAACTTTGCTCTGCTGATGTGTTTGTGTGGTCTGTTTCCCAGTGAGTGATCCTCTCTCTCACACACACTCAAGTCAGACTGAAGGCAACATGAAGACATCTGCCGCTGTCGGATCTCATTCAGAAGAGATCAGGGGTAAATAATCCCTGTTTGTACATGGAAAAAAGTGAAAATATAACAGCAAGCAACAATTACAGGGCCAAGAAGAACAGCAGCAGATCTTATACCAGTACATTTATTAGAACAGACTGTCTAGTCTTTTTTTTTACGAATGGTTAAATGTTTTACAAAAGTCTTAAACCCTGAATTAAAACTTCTACAAGCAACTTCTACATATGCAGGGTCATTGTAATAACCCCAACCTAACCATAATACAATCTCATGTCTTGTTTGGTGTGCTAGATGTCAATGGTTTGATCAAAAATATTGTAATAATTTTGGGTCAGCATGGCCTTAGAGGAATAGTTTACTTAAAAAGGATAATTCTGTCATTTACTCACCCTCAAGTGGTTTCAAACCTGTATGAATTTCTTTCTTCTGCTGAACACAAAGGAAGATATTTTGAAGAATGTCGGAAACCAAAAAGTTGATAACCCAAACCCATTGACTTCCATAGTAGGAAAAAAAAATACATTCATACAGGTTTGAAACCATTTGAGGGTGAGAACTATTCCTTTAAGTTGATCAGAGTCCAATAGTGTCAATCCGATAAATCCAATTCCAATTGCATTCAAGTATTATTCAAGGCATTTCCATTATTTATGTTGTCAACTTCAGCATAATCAGTGTAAGATGTGCATGTAAACACTATTGCAATGTGATTCGTTTGAATATAGTAGAAGCAGGAATTTAAGAAAAACACAATCACTTACTTTATGCTGTATTTTCCCCTCTTTCTTAAAGGCTCAACTGCAGACAGACAAGTTACTCTTCATGATTACACAGAGACTAGCCTCACACTGAAGAACAAATTAAAACAGGACTACGAGCAGATATTGATTGGCAATTCAGAGACGGGTCATAAGGAATACCTGAGCGACATCTACACTGATTTATATGTGGTGGGGAATGAGACTGGTGGAAGAGTGAACGACCATGAGGTGATACAGATCGAATCAAATCACAACCGACTGACTGCCAAGGAGAAGCCAATCGTGTGTAATGACATGTTTAAAATCCAGTGTGACACAGGTCGACGAAACAGAAAAGTGCTGACAATGGGGATCGCAGGAGTGGGAAAAACTGTCTCTGTCAATAAATTCATCTTTGACTGGGCTAAAGGAACAGAGAATCAGGATATAGTCTTCATATTTCCACTTCCATTCCGTAGACTGAATTTGATTAAAGGAGAATGCAGTCTCATGGGACTGCTCAACAAATACTTCTTTAGTAGACCTGAAGAATTGCCCTCTCTTCCTCAAGGTGATGGTAAAGTTACATTCATCTTTGATGGGCTGGATGAATGTCGCTTTCCTTTGAACTTTAAAGAAGACGACACATTTACAAATGTAAATGAAAAAACAACAGCGAGTAAGATAATAATAAACCTTATCAAGAAACACCTGGTTCCCTCTGCTCTCATCTGGATCACATCCAGACCAGCAGCAGCCAGTCTGATACCCCGAAATTACATTGATCAAGTGACAGAGGTGCGAGGATTTAACGATGAGCAGAAAGAGCAATACTTCATCAAAAATAGCAATCCTGAGGTTGCTGGAAACCTCATAAGTCACATCAAGAAATCCAGGAGTCTGTACATCATGTGCCACATCCCTGTCTTCTGCTGGATCTCTCTTATTGTTCTTCAGCCTCTACTGGCTCGAGAGAGCAGTGACAAAACCCCCACAACTCTCACAGGGATGTACACAAGCTTCTTAATTTCTCAGAAGAAACAGATGGAAGAAAAATACTGTGATGAGTCTGAACCTAATTCCAATGCAGTGTCTTTTGACCAGATTATTCTGAAGCTTGGGAAACTGGCCTTTAAACAGCTGAAGACAGGAAACCTGATTTTCTACAAAAAAGATCTTGAGGAATGTGGACTAGATGTCAGAAAGGGGCCGTTGTACTCTGGGTTATGCACTCGAATGTTTCAGGAGGAAAAGGTTTCAGCAATAAAAGTTTACAGCTTCATACATCTCAGCGTACAGGAATTCCTCGCTGCTCTTTATGTGTTTATGATGGGCAAAGATGAGAAAGCTGACATATTTTTTCAATCCTGGAGAGAAAAACTGACATGGAAACTGTCCAAAAAGCCACAGTTTCAGCTTCAGAAGGCTGCAGTCAAGAAAGCTTTACAGAGTCAGAACGGACACCTGGACCTTTTCCTTCGGTTCCTCCTGGGTCTGGAGTCCGATCAGAGTGACCTCAAGCGACTACTGCCAGGACTGGAACTCAGAACAGAGAACATGAAAAACACAGTTAACTATATCAAAAAGAAAATAGAGAAGGAGGAATCAGTAGAAAGAACCATCAATCTCTTCCACTGTCTGAGTGAACTGAAAGATGACTTTGTGGAGGAAATCCAGAAGAATCTGAGCTCAGGAAAACTTTCTGCACAGAATCTGTCCTCTGCTCAATGGTCTGGTCTGGTGTTTGTGCTCCTGATGTCAGAAGAGACTCAAGAGATGTTTGAACTGCAGAAATACAGAAAATCTGATGAAGCACTGATGAGACTGCTGCCAGTGATCAAAAACACCAGAAGATCACTGTAAGAGTCTCCTTTACATTAATTTATGGACACTGTTAGTCTTTTGTAATTGCCTTCAATTTAAATGAGTGACTTGCTGGCCTAGACAGTTCAGAAAAATTAATAAAAGTAATGTGTGTGAAAATAAATGCTGGTTTGATTTTTATTAAGAGATAATTGTTTTAGCTTTGCTTAATTCACTACAGTTAAAGGTTTTTTCAAGCTCCAGATTATAAACCCTAATAAGCATTACTACTGCTCTTTGTTTTGTTCTCTACACAGGCTACAGTGCTGTAATCTCACAGCTCAGTCCTGTGAGAGTTTATCATCAGCTCTACAGTCCTCAAACTCCTTTCTGAGAGAGCTGGACCTGAGTAACAATGACCTGCAGGATTCTGGAGTGAAGCTTCTTTCTGATGGACTGAAGAGTCCAAACTGTCAGCTGGAGATACTGAGGTGAATGGTTTTAAAATAATTAACTATGCTATAATCAGAGGCTGGCCAACAAGCAAGGTAAGCAGCCGCTTAGCACCCCAAGAGAAAAAACATTTGCAGGAATGCAATATTTTTCCATATTTATACAGACGTATGACCCACATGGACTGCATAAGTTTAATAAAAATATTGTTTGGGGTGAGGGGAAGGGAATGGACTGTATGAAGATTGAATTTGCAACAGTTACTAAAACTGTAAAATGCTTCTATTTCATGCATGATTTGCTTCTGACAGCACTGAACAAGCTAGCAGCGCCATCTAGTGGCTGTGTGCAGGACACAGTTAGCATCTCATGCTGGGTACACACCAAAATATTTTTTACAACTTATACAATTTTCTGGGAGCTGCTCCGTACATTTTATTTATTTTCAGTAGTCAACGGGAACATTTAATATCCTTAGTACTTTAAGATGACGTCTACAACGGTAGAGAACCTTTGAATGATAGCTGGAGCTTGTGCCTATTTCTAAACGTGCTTCTCCTGCTCCTGATGAAGCTGACGACGCCGGTAACATGGCTGTGGCTGCTTCGAGGTTAACACCAGCTCTTTTAAAAGAGATGCTTAACACAACAATTCCTGAGGAAGTCACGTCTCTAAGGTCTGAGTTCCTCGCTGAAATACTTATTTGGCTCGATTCAGCTTATGCAGCTTCTCTAGATCCTGAAATTTACAAAAAGAGACTCAAATTTCAGTCTGATTTTAATATTATCAACTAATCAGGCTGAAAAGTTATTGCTGAAGACTAAACATGCATTTTTTTGAGTATGGTGACAAGCCAAGTAAACTTCTTGCGCTTCAGTTAACCCCCTGAGGTCGGCTATCGCGCCGGCGCGATAGGCTCGTTTTTTTCCTTATGAGTGCAAAAAAAATCAAAATACTAATATTAATTTTTATCTTATATGCTTGTGTTATACATCAATCGATCCTGTTAAGTGTGTATTTTTTTGTGTATACTCATAATAAAAACAAAGTGTTGTGCTTTTCGCCAAATAAAGAAAAATAAACATGATGCGCGTTCTGCCGTCTCTCTCAATGTGAAACTCATTCTGAAACGCGACAGAAAATGACCTGTAACTCAGCGAATGTTTGTCACACAGACTTAAAACACATGTCTATACAACGCTTGGAGTCTCTATTTTTAAAATATGTAAATTATATAAAAAACAAATATTATCTGTTTAAGTAATCCGTAAGAAAGCAGCGGCATGTACAGTTTCTCAAACGCGTCCTAATTAACTATAATGTGACCACACCCACGCGCGCACGAGCGATTGACATGCAAATGATCCACGCGGCAGAACGCAGACCTGTAAACGCCCTCATCACCTCAAAACAAAGAATTAGAGACTTTGGTAACTTACTCCTCTCTGCTTTTCATCGAGTTTGGAAGACTGTGTTTGTGCTGTGCTGTGCTGTTTACCTTGGATTTACCTCAGAAGAACGCGATTTGAAGATGAGAAGATTTTTAAGGTAAGACATGTTAAACTGGTCGTGCCAGATTAAAATGTATGTTATGAAATGAGTTTGGAGTAAAAACATGCCTTATATTGTACATATATATGCATCTATAAATAGACAGAAACATGTTGAAATGTGAACTAGACTGGTAGGCAACCTTTCAGTGCTAAATTTATATACTTCATATATATTTCACTCAGTTTTGATTAGCTTATGACACTGATTATAATGCTAAAATACTTCCTTATGCGTAATGTAGCTTGTTTGCGAATATCTGCTTAGGTTATATAATGTGATTTAGTGCAAATATATTTCAGCCTCCGGTAAAATATGTGATACTGTCTACATTATATTTTTATATAAATGTTCGGTTTTGGTTAGCCTATGACACGCTTCAATACTGCCTTATGCACAGATGTTTGTGAATACAGGTGTAAATGTTTGAAATGTAGTGATGTGTGTCGTTCGCGAACGATCCGTTCATTGCGTGTTACTAAATGCGTGGGGATACCCATCAACAGATACTCGCGGTGACGATTGTGTTTACATCGTCATAATATAAAAGTAGCCTACCTATTCTTGTGTGAAATGATAAAAACCATCCATTCTGCTTATACAGGAGACACTGCGCAGAGGAGGGTGAAAACACAAGATACATGGAGGACAAAGACATTTCCATGTCCTGCATCTGTGACTGCCTACAACAAACACATGGGGGGTGTTGACCTGTCTGATCAGCTGTTACAGTACTACACAACACAGCACATAACCATGAAGTGGTACAGTAAGATTTTTCTACACTTCTTGGACATTGCTTCCACCAACTCTTTCATTGTGCACAAAGAGCTACATGGTAACTCGTCCCATAAAGAGTTTATGGTGCAACTTATAACAGAGCTCTGTGGTGTGTCACAGAAAACGGCAATGATTTTTAAATCAAGTGTTGGAAACCGTTGTGCTGCTTAATATATTTTTTATAAGCTGTGATAGCTTTTTCAGGATTCTTTGAATACACATATTTTTTTTTTATAAAAAAGCAAAAGTTTGGTCTTTTTTTCTTTCTTTTTTGGAAAGGATGTATTAAGTGATAGTAATAACTTTAAGTCTTTCCATTGTTAGAAAAGATTTCTATTTTGAATAAATGTTGTTCTTTTTAACTTTTTATTCATCAGTGAATCATTCTTAGTTCATCATTCTTTGTTCAGGCTGCCTCACAGCACCTTGATGGCCCATTAGCCATGGGGGGAGTGTCTTTAGTCACACCCCTGGTGTGAATCACATTAATATTCATGGCCCGACGCATACAGCAGTGCTGACACAAAAACTGACATGCAAAATTAAAATCATTATATTGTTGTTTGTGAAAGAGTGGTCAGAATGATTTTCACATCATTTTGTAGAAAAAATTCTAGCCTACAAGAATAGTAATTCCAAAGTCTTATGGAAAACTATTCAGTATGTGTTAAATGGCCTTATTGCAGTAACAATGTTTTTTCCTAAAACATACTAACCACGCATAATATTTTTTTTTCTATAAAATGCAAACATGTACATCCATTTTGCTTACATATTATTGTAGCAGAGTTTGTGCTGAATACAACAAAATTACATGTTGGCCAAGGTCATGTCAAAACATCTCTAGAGCCCCAAAAACACCTCAGACCCCAGAGGGTTAAAGGAAAAACACCTCAAACCCCAGAGGGTTAAAGGAAAAGTCAGCTAAAAAAATTTAAAAACCTTTGCCCATACCTACAATAATGGACACAATAAGAGAAGAGCTAGAATTACCGTTTTCCACAGAGGAGATAGTGCTAGCAATCCAGAGTATGCAGAATGGCAAGACCCCTGGGCCCGATGGGTTCCCTGTGCAGAAAGATGTTTTCTCAAACACTTAAAACGCCTCTCCTAAACATGTTATTAGACTCCATTAATAATGGCTGCCTGCCTCCAACCCTTCCTCAGTCTTGTATTTCTTTGATTTTGAAAAAAGACAAAGACCCACACAAATGTGGTTTGTACACGCCAATCAGTCTTTTGAATGTAGATGTAAAGATACTGGGTAAAATGCTTGCAAAGCGTCTTGAATTGATTTTTCTGGCAATCATACACAATGACCAAACTGGTTTTATTCAAAACAGACTACGGTATCATAATATAAGAAGAGCATTGAATATCATTTATTCCTCTAATTCTCACCCATCAGAGGCTCTTCTGGACACAGAGAAAGGCTTTGATCGGGTGGAATGGGATTACCTTTTCTGTCTGCTACAAAAATTCGGTTTTGGCAACACGTTCGAGCAACACGTTCGAGCAACACGTTTTTGGCAAAACTTTGGTAACACTTTATAATAATGTTCAGTTGTAAGTCATTTATAAGTGATTAGTTAATGATGAACTAATCATTTACAAAACATTCATAAATGAGTAGCAAGTGACATACTAACATTTTATGTATGTTTTGTAAATTGTGTTACAAGTCATTTACAATTGATTAGTTAATGATTAACTAATAATTTAAAAACATGACTAATCATTCATAAATGATTAATTAGTGATATGTTCATTATATGTTTTGTAGATTCAGTTATAAGTCATTTACAATTGATTAGTTAATGATTAACTAATCATTTACTAAACATGACTATGCGTTTCATAAATGTTTAATAAATGATGTTACATTTTTTTAGCATGTTTTGCTCACATCAGGTGCACTGTGTTTCAGAGAAGACAGCTGTCTATACCCTCACCAGTCAGCACTTACACTACAGTACACACTACAGTGTTCAACACCTGTTATAGATGTGTAAACGCATGAATAAATCATTTACAAGTGATGAATAGTTTACACTTTAGATTAGGGGATGCAGAAAGTGTTGTAAATGATTTACAACACTTTCTGCATCCCCTAATCTAAAGTGTAAACTATTCATCACTTGTAAATGTCTTACACTTCATTTGTAGATTACCACTTCAAGAATCAAAAAGGCATAAGGTCTGCGAATGTTATCTACGAATGTATATGTAACACATTTACAAGTGATGAATAGTTTACACTTTAGATTAGGGGATGCAGAAAGTGTTGTAAATCATTTACAACACTTTCTGCATCCCCTAATCTAAAGTGTAAACTATTCATCACTTGTAAATGTGTTACATATACCTACAAATGATCTGTATGTGTATTCAAGGCATTTACAACACTTTTTGCACCCTCTAATTGCTACATATATACAAAAAAACAAACATTTATTAAACATTTATGAAACACATATTCATGTTTTGTATATGACTAGTTAATCATTAACTAATCAATTGTGAATTACTTATAACTAAATCTACAAAACATACATCCAATAATTAACATATCACTTATTAATCATTTATGAACGCATAGTCATGTTTCGTAAATAATTAGTTAATCATTAACTAATCACATGTAAATGACTTGTAACGGAATTTACAAAACATACATAAAATGTTAGTATATCACTTGCTACTCATTTATGAATGTTTTGTAAATGACTAGTTCATCATTAACTAACCACTTATAAATGACTTACAACTGAATGTTATTATAAAGTGTTACCAAACTTTTATATTCCTCCTCATTATGTTCAGCCTGGACCAATGGAGTATCGTCCTTTATTTTCCCCTTAAAAAGTGGCTCTAGACAAGGCTGCTCACTTTCATCTTTGCTTTTTGCATTGGTAATTGAACCCTTGGCAGTGCAGAAAGATTTTACTCGCTGGTCGGCCCTTCTCCTTTCATTGGCTGGACGCGTGAATTCGGTGAAGGTGAACGTTTTACCTAGATTTTACCTTGATCAGATTCTTGAAGTAGCCTTAGATAAAAGGGGTGCATTGTCTACAATATACAGGCTGATTTCCTCCATCTCCACTTCCTCTCTCTCTTTTATTAGACAACAGTGGGAGTCAGATCTATGCCTCACATATTATGATGAGACTTGGAACCAGATCCTGTCCCATGTTCATACCTCTTCTATTTGTGCTCGTCACAGTCTTATCCAATTAAAATGTATTCATTGAATTAACTGGACAAAAGTGAGGTTGGCAAAGATCAAGCCTGGTGTTGATCCTCTCTGTGATCGTTGCCATCAGGCCCCTGCTGATTTATTACATATGTTTTGGTTATGCCCATTCTTAACTTGGACAATAACAATATTTTTCACTATTCTCCTGTATCTGTATCCTTGTATTATTGTAAAAGTTCAATAAACAGATTAAAAAAAAATTGTAAGATATTTAAGAGAAATTGAGAATTTATTAGCAACTATAATGTAAGTTTGTCTTTAGTGACAAAGAGACAGATTGAGCCTTGCCCTTTGGTTGCACTTTTTGGACTTTCTCCAAATGTCACTGGCTTGTCTGGAAATGCTGCAAAGGCTTTTGCCTTCTCAACAATATTAGCTAGACGGCGCATTATTCTGCTATGGAAATAAAATCTCCCTCCATCTTTTGATGACTGGCTGAGAGATGTTATGAGCTTCATATATTTTTCACTATTCTCCTGTATATGTATCCTGGTATTATTGTAAAAGTTCTATAAAAAGATTTAAAGATATTAAAGGGAAATTAAGAATTTTTATAGAATTCATTGTAAATTAATGCATTTTAAATACTTGCAAATAATGATTTATTTTGAAATATGCACACATTCACTGTTATTTGTATGACTGTTAATGTTTCTTGTCTAAATGTAAACAATATATTTTCAATTCAAAACAATGTAATTTTGAAAAAAAATAAAAATTTATTCTTAGATTATTTTTGGAAATGCAGCCAAGATCAGTGTGTGATAGTAGCGTCTGATTCCCAAACTAATGTCATGTGCACTGTTGCTGTATGTCTTTGTAGATTGTCTGGCTGTATGGTGACAGAAGAAGGCTGTGGTTATGTGTCTTCAGCTCTGAGTTCAAACCCCTCACACCTGAGAGAGCTGGATCTGAGCTACAATCACCCAGGAGATTCAGGAGTCAAGCTGCTCACTGATAAACTGGAGGATCCAAACTACAAACTGGATAAACTCAAGTATGTAGAGCATGAAGATTTGATTAAACAACTCCAAAAACAGCATTTCAATCTTCACTTATTACTCACATTACTACATTTACAAAAGTACATTACTTTTGTATATGTCCATATATGGGAGTTTTATGACAGGATATGTCCATATATATATATGGGTTTTATGACAGGATATGTCCATATATGGGAGTTTTATGACAGGATAGGTCCATATATGGGGGTTTTATGGCAGGATAGGTCCATATATGGGAGTTTTATGACAGGATATGTCCATATATATATATATATATATATATATATATATATATATATATATGGGTTTAATGACAGGATATGTCCATATATGGGGGCTTTATGACAGGATATGTCCATATATGGGGGTTTCATGACAGGATATGTCCATATATGGGGGTTTCATGACAGGATATGTCCATATATGGGGGTTTTATGACACCAGGTGATATGCGACCTTTGACCATGTGTGTTTCTGGTGTTTATGACTGTAATCTGCTTGTGTGACAAGGAGGTGAATGTTTTTCAGGGGTGTTTTTATTATAGCAGGATAATGTCCACAGAACGATGAAATTATGAACATGAAGAGATCTGTCATGGATTTGGTTTTCAGATGGTGTTGCAGCCATAATGTCTGGGGAGAGAATAAAAATGGGGGAATGAGTTTAAGAAATAAAACTCATTGTTGGTAATAAATCAAAACATATATATATATATATATATATATATATATATATATATATATATATATATAATATGAGATAAGCATACAATTAAGTAATTCAAAGTTAGGTTTAAGCTTTCAAAGTGAACTCCGCAGCTCTTTGAATTTTTCTGAGCAGAAGAAATGTTACAAATTAGCTTTTAAAAAATAAAAGCATTGCTGATAAATAAACCATATAAAATATATGAAATAAGACAAAATTTATTTAAGTATAACTATTTCTAAAGTTAGTTTTAATCTTTTAAACACCATGTTGAAGACTCTGTTTGACGATGTCCTTTTCCTCGATTAGTTTAAGAAATAAATCCATTAGGCTATTGTTAAATTAAATAAAAACATATAAAATATATATGAGATAAGAATACAATTATCAAGTAAAAGCATTTTAATCTAATACCGGTACACAATGATATACTGACTTACACAGATAAATAAAACATAAAATAGTGAATAATAGTTCATATTATCTGAAATAAGACGTTAAATTATCAAGTATTTTAAAGGTAGTTTTAAACATGTGTTGAAGTGAACTTACCATCGGTGAAATTAGGAGGTCTTTTTGTCTCTGGTTAAAATAACAGACCAAAATAACAGAGCAGAAGAGATGTTTGCTCTCCGTTTGCTAAATTGAAAATGAAGATTGTTTCCATCATGGCACGGGCACAGACCCTCCCCTTCCTCTCTGTGTAGTTGCTATGTATTAACATATGCAGTTTGTTTCAGAAAACATCAAGCAATTAAAAGATAGGCCGGTCACCTGGTGTTTTACAATCAAAGACCACAACTGTCTCCTATCATAAAATCTCCTATCTGAAGCATTCCTGTCTGACAGGGAGACCCATAATGTAGCCTTTGTGACACCTCTACACTGACCAGGCTGTGAGATCAGTATAATTAGATGTTTATACATGTGTCTTCAGGAAAAAGTCAGGAGTCAAAACAAAATGGCCAGGAACTTACATTTTATATAGCCTACTCTTATCCATTGATTGTTATGATAAGTTAAATTGTCCCCCATCCTGTTGTTCTTGGAGAACGCGTGAAAGATATAGGCCCCCAAAAATGACACCTCAATTCTGACACCTTTTGAAGATCAGATTTATTTTTCTAACATTTAAACTTAGAACACATTATTAGAACACCCTTTGACTTTGTGAATACACATACATGACAGCCTAATGATTTTTTATATTTTTGTGCATTTATTTAAAGACTACATGTACCATAATATAAATTATCTTGAGTGTTTCTCAGAGTGACAGAGCTGTGTGTTTTTGAAAATGGCGTGACAGTCACAGCCGTGGGGATTCCATAGACATAATGATTTTGTACTGTAACTGTATACCTAAACACTACCCTCACAGAAAACTTTCTCCATTCTTTACATTTTCAAAAATATAAATAAATATAATGTATAAGGTGTTTTGCTCATGGGACACATTTTGCTCAGGTCAAAAATACCTGAACCATACATAAACTTTATTAGGTGTGCAATTATTTTCCAGGAAATGCACAGCTAAAGTAGTTCCAGGCAGGTCTAGACACACACACACACACACACACACACACACACACACACACACACACACAAACAAACAAACATTCACACACAGCTGTGCCCCACAACTTTATCAAAAATAGTTTTGCAACTGAAAAGCTACATGATATTTCTCTGAATTCATAAATACATCCAACATGTCTAAATCGTTTAAGACCTCTATAATGAAGAAATGATGGTTGCACCTTCTGTTTCTCTGGTGTCTCTTCGTCACTGAGGTTTTTTGTGGCTCTGTGAGGAAAGAGAAAATGAGTAAATTTATACAAAGGAAAGAGACAATAGATACAATTACACAGAAGAATAAAGTGACAAGTACCTAAAGCATTTCGAACAATATGGCTACACACTAAACTTCCTTAAGAATAGGATTCACAACTACTGAGCATTATTTAATTTATAAGCAGTGTGTCTCAGAAAGCACAGTTATTGTGTCTTTTTAAACATTACAATTTATTATATTATATTGTCATTATATGAACTGTATATATATATATATATATATATATATATATATATAACCATGTCCTAAGCTGAAACACTGGGCCTGTGATGGTGTTTCCAGTGAGTACAGGAACATTTACAGTTGCTCCTGTTTCAGCTTTCACATCATTAACTCCATCTGGAACTTTAGGTAGACCCACATAAAACTCACTGGCTATATCTTTCACCTCTACGTGTTCACTCTTATACAGCTCTGAATAAAAATCAACCGCTCTTTTCCTTATTTCCTTAGGATTTATAATTTCCATGCCAGATTCAGATGTCAAAGTATGCATATTTCTATTTTGTCTGTTTTTCTTTTCAAGTCCAAAAAAAAAAACTTGGTTGGGCCATCCATCTGCGCTAAACTTTGAAAGCGTGAGCGTACCAGAGCACCCTGAGCTTTAACACCCAACAAATCATCCAAAACTTTCTTTTTATTTTTGAGAACTTTAATACAATCTCTGTTCTATTAAGTTTTGTATTTCTACAATTTCTCTCTCTAGATCTTCAAGCAATCGGGAAATGTCTCTAGAAGCATTGAAAGTGTACATACGGCACAGTTGCTGTATTTCTATTTTTGCATTATCCCACCATTGCTGTAGAGAATCAAACGATGACTTCCTATCCTTAACATTTTTTCCAAAAGTAACCAAACACCTCACAAAAAAAATTATCTTGCAATAAACCAGCATTAAAGTGCCAATAAGCACTCCTTGGCTTCACATTAGTAATAAAGACATTACAACTGACTAAACCATGATCTGTAAAGCTTACAGGTGAAATTATACAATGCTTAATAATATTAAAATTATATTTAAAACAATACCACCTGTCTAGTCTAGCCATTGTCACATAATGTTCTCTCACTTGTGTCCATGTATATTGTCTCTGAGTTTTATTCAACACCCTCCAAATGTCATATAATTGATTTCACCAACGATTTAAACAACATCACCAAGTCAACATTTTGGTTCTCATTCTTGCACTGATGGGATTTCAAAATAGCAAGTTTAGCTTGTCCCAACAAAAAAAATTGGCAAGCTTACACTCCCTTTGCCAAGAACGTCTATACCTATTTCCAAAAATAAACAATGTCTTGTTGAATAAAAACCCAAGTTTAGACATCATTCCATCAAGCAAAACGAGCAAAGGCACTAAACAAAAACAATCACAAAATAAATGAAAAACATTATCAGTATCATTACAAAAAGGACATGTTGATGAAACCAACACATTAAACCTGGAAACAAAATTATTAGTGGCCACTATACCATGGATGATCCTCCACTGAAGATCCCCACTTCTCTTTGGTATTGGAGGCTTATATAAAAGAAGGAGTAACTTCCTCAGGGGCAGAAAGATAAATCCTCCATTTATTATAAACTCTTTCCCTTAATTGCTTACAATGAGCATCTTTTACACACATCTGATACAAAATCTTTTTTCCAAGGGATTGAAAATCCAAAGCTTCATAACCCTTCAACAAGAGAACCTGCCCACTTATATTCATTTCCAATTTTTTTGCTTAAACTTTTAAAACAGGAAACGTCTGAGGCACTGCATCATTATAAATAGACTCATTTAAAAAGGACAAGAATCCAGAAGGAAACGAGGCTTTAAGACTATTTACAAAACCATTCATAGTCCTTACTGATCTCAGACTAACTTGGTCGCCAGAGTCTGTACACTTTTCCATTGACCATTGTGCAAATCAAGCAAATCAATCATTCTTACTAACCCTGCTTTAGAAAACATTGCAAATAATGAATTCAAAACACTTGATTGTATTTTAACCCTCTGGGGTCTGAGGTGTTTTCTGGGTCCTGGAGGTGTTCTGACATGCTCTGACATTTGTGCTTATTTCTGTTACTTGTGACATTTTCATGGCTAAAGTCTGATTACACTGTATTTAGCACAAACTCTGCTACAATAATATATCAGCAGCATGTATTTAAAAGTTTGTAGTTTTGAGATAATGACATTTATGCGTAGTTTGTGAAAATACAAAAAACAATTGTCACTGAAATAAGGCCATGAAACCCATACTGATTATTTCTTCACAAGACTTTTGAAATTTGTATCACGTAGCCTAGAATATTTGCTCCAAAACTATGTGAAAATCACCCTGACTGCTCATTCAGATAAGACAATATATTGATTTAAAATTTGTATGACGTGTTTTGTGTGAGAAAGCTTGAGTGATCACATCATTAATATGTAAGCCTTTCACACCTGAGAAAGACAAAGACCCTCCCTAATGGTCCTATTAGGAGCTATCAGGCCCTGTCATTCTGAGCAACCTTGCACAAAGAATGAGGAGATTTAAAAAAGAATGGCTTTTTGATTGTTTGGATTTATTTACAACACAACATAATCCAAAGATACACAACAAATGACAAAAAAGCAAACTATTGAAAACAATGATCCAAAGACAGAGACCTTTCTGCCATTCCTAAAAACATTGTACATACCTTTCATTTTCAAGGTGTTTGATTTTCACTTTACCATGTTCATATACAGAGACTCATGTGAATGTTGAAGTCAGCAGGACTCAGTGGCATCTGGGCCCTGAAAAAAAAAAAAGTGAACATACTGATATCAGGAGAAATTATAGGCCTGCATGATTTTGGGAATAAATTTTAGATTTTTCTGGTTAAAATTGCTTTTTAAAATTCACAGAATACACACACACACAAATGTTTCCAACAATATATAATATAATGAACACCAGGTTTGTTGTGCCTTGTAAGCATAGGCTATGTGCAGTGCTGCATAAAATAATAATAACAATAACCTATAGCAGCCTATAAATCTTCCAAAAGATTTCAGTAACAACTACGCTAGAGAAAAATATATTGATTATCATATGTTACTTCAAATGTTTCCATTCGTTATTATGATATGAAATGAGATAATAGTAAAAACATGACCATATTATACATATCTACGTTTGAACAGATATCCACAAACACAGTAACAGTAAACACGGGTCTAAATATTATAATATTCACCATATATCTAGCAACAGTACAACTGCAATGCAAAGTTTATGCAACAATAACATAAACTAATAAGTAAGAATTTCTTACCTTACATCTTTCTTGTCTTCAAATCGCGTTCTTCTTCTTCTGAGGTAAATCCAATGTAAGCTCACGGCACGTCTTTCAAACTCGACGAAAAGCAGAGACTGATGAAGTTTGGTGCTTTGTTTTTGAGGTAATGAGCTCGTTCGCGTTCCATGTGGAGATTTGCATGTCAATCTCTTTTGCGCACGTGGGCGTGGTCAAATTAAAAATAATGAGCAAGTTTTCAGTTTGAATCCGATCATTTAAAAGTACACACTTAAATGTTTATAAAGGTATATGGCTCATAAATGTGTGACAAGTATTCGCTGAGTTTTGTTTCAGTTTATAGACGTGCTCAAGAAAAAAAAGTTCACCGCGACGGAGAGGCAGAAAGCACACCCTGTTTATTTTCTTTATTTTACAAAAGCACAATGTTTTGATTTGATTGTAAGTGGACACATACAAAAGTAGACATCTCACAGATTCTTTTTTCATATTTATTTTTTCTGTATGACCATAAATGACGGAGTAATTTAAGTTTTAAGTAATTTAAATTGTGCTACAATGTGAAGAAAATCCAGCAAAAATCCACCGGCGCGTTTGCCGACCTCAGGGGGTTAAACAATGGATTAAAAAACAAAGGTTCAAGAATACCATAATGTTTATTGTTATCTCTCGTCATCTCAACAAAAAACTCCAGGTGGAAGCCAGTGATGACTGTTCCATAAAAAGTCAACAAATGCCTCCTGTATTTTTATGAAGAAATCTTTAGGCGGGTTCAGGACTGTGAGTTTATGCCACAGATGGAAGCTGCCAGATTGTTAATGATCAAAATTCTTCCTCTGTACGAGAGCTGTGGATCTCGAGTCCACTGACACTGTTGAGTTAATTGAGGAGGTCCATTTTCTCTCCATTCTCCCATCAAAAATTTTGTACATTTCTCCCAATTTATACATGCAGATGTCGCTTTTTTAAAGGAATTTAAGCAAGTTGTTAAGTTGTCTATATCATCAACATTGCATACAACAACAGTGACATTATCAGCATATGCTGCAAGTTTTACAGCGGGTTTATAACTGGATAACCCGAAATGCTCACATCATGTAGTCTATTCCTTAAAGAAACCAACAATCGTTCGATTGAAATGGCATATAGTAATCCAGAAAGTGGACAACCCTGTCTTATACCTCGAGTTACAGGTCAAGGAACCATTGATTCTAAGCATACTGTAAGGACCATCCATTGGCCCAACGACGGAATCCAACGGCCTGGCGAAGGTTTAATGCGTGTATGTCTTTTCAGCGCTCCAGTGAAGTTCACTTAATTTATTGGAATTTAGTTTTAGTATTACTTTAGCTCTACGCTTAATCTGACTCCAATTTCAAATGATAATCAAATTTAGATCGTATTTCTGATTAGAAAATAATCATAAATATTGATTATGAATTAATTTAGATCTTTGATTATTCTGATTATCCCATACTTTCAATTATTCGTTCATTACGGACCTAGTGTCGCTTTGAGACGTCACGTTGCGAATGTGCGCTCACGATCACAAACTAGCCAGTCCTGAAATAGTCAGAGGGTGCAGTGCAAGTATTTTACCCTATGCAGCCGCTCACTGCAGACCCATAGGTGTAATTTTTTTATAATATTTCCAGCGTACAACATGCTATGTCAGGAGATAGTCAGAAATCAGAAGGTCTTCCTAAGATGTGCCCCATGCTCCATTCATAGTGCCTTCAGTTTGATCTATCCTGGACAAAGATTTGCGGAAACACCAGACTACACATTAATCTACTGAAATGAATGATTTCTAAAACTTCAGAATAAATCAAGATGTAACATTTATTTGTCAGGTAAAATTGTATCATGCCAATTACAGAAGTAAATGATTAAAAAACCAATTCAGAAAATATATGACATCATTTACTCAAAGATGACTCTAAAAGTAAGCAATGTTTTCCTGACAGAGACACACAGTAATGTGTCAGGGCTTTCCAACAGGAAAACACTGAAACATCACTGTGGGGGATGATCCTGGTAAAGAGTCCCAAAGATTGCTCTGTCCCCTCGCCTTAAATACCAGACCAGAACAAAAGGGGTTATACAAATGTTGTTTAGAGTTGTTTGGGCCAATCCATGTACCCCAGGGGGGTAGCATCTGGTTTCTTGAGATATCTTAAAGAGATCTCACCCAGAGAGGAGAAAGTTCTCAATCTTTCTCATTAAACCAATGACTGCAATGAAATTAAGACCATTTTACCAATCGCATTGAGACACTTAAAATGCTACCAAACATGAAAAGGAAAAACAACATATTCACAAGATACACCATATGTGTTATATAGACATTCTTAATGAACTTTCAGTGCCTTGAGGAGGGAGAGGGGGGGATGAGTTGAAGTCAAACAAGGTTCTGTGCTCTGTCTTTGCTATCTGCTGTCCAGGGTGCATTTTATGGCTTTATTGCAGGGTGCGTTTTGTTTTAGCAGGAAAATCAGTTCTTACAATACTGTAAATATTATTGTACAGAAGCTTAATAAGAGATACAAAATTGGACCCAAAACCAAAAGCCTCTAAAGTTTTAAAAAGACATACATGATCTACCCGATCAAAGGCCTTCTCTTGATCAAGAGAAAGAAAACCTATATCCAATGAATCTCTTTTCCCAATAGATATCAATCTCTTATCAAAAAAAGATTATCAAAAATAGTTTGTTTGGGAATACAATAGGTTTGATCTTCATGAATAACACTTGATATAAATTGCTTTAATCTGTTTGTTATAGCCTTTGACAATATCTTCAAATCAACAGTTAAAAGTGATACAGGGCGCCAATTTTTCAAAAAACCCAAGTCTCCTTTCTTAGGGATTAGTGTCAAGACAGCTCTTCAGCAGCTCAGAGGAAGAATCCCCTGATCAAAACATTCTGATACAATACAGGATCAAAATCCTGTCCCAACAAATTACAAATACATTTATAAAACTCTGCTGTCAGGCCATCTATCCCAGGAGACTTTACAGGATTCAGCTCTAAAACAGCTTTTGAAATCTCAGAAAAATTAAGAGAACTCTCTAAATCTTTTTTTTATCTTGTTCTAAAACCTGAGGAAGATCACATATAAACTCATTTACAACTGATTCTTCACATGCTTCTGCCTGATACAATTTTTTATAAAAAGACAAAGCAACAGCATTGATTTCTTGTTGATCAGTTATTTCTTGTCCATTAGAAAGTTTTAACTTATGAAAATAATTCTTATCTCTGGACTTTTTTTCTAGTCCAAAAAAAAATGCTGTAGGGGCATCCATTTTATTTAAATGAGTATATCTTGCTCTAATCAAAGCACCCTTTCCTCTTTCCTCCAAAATATTCTTTAAGATAAATGTATTTCTTTCAACATATGTGAAAGATGACTCATCATTATTGACTTGTAAGTTAGACTGAAGTATATTTTGTTCTAGTATCTTCATTTTCTCCTTAAGGGCTCTGGTGCTTTGAGCAGTATACTGTTGACAAAAAAAGTTTTATCTGTACTTTTCCTATATCCCACCAACGACTTTAAGGATGAAAAACTATCTCTTTCCTCTTTCCAAGCTTTCCAAAAGGAGTGAAAAGCATGAATAAAAGAATTATCCTGGAGTAAATTATTATTAAAATGCCAATACGTAGAATAAGATTTAATACAAGGAACGGAAACAGTCATAGAAATATAGTGGTTGTAGTGGCCGTTTGTCAACAAACAAAAGAAAATTAAACTTAAATCAAACTTTCAAACGACAACTTCTAGCACCCTGGGCAGGTGATGTACGCAGGCAAGAAATAAATCAATTTCCAAGCTGGATTCAAGGTTTGTGGCTGGTTTATTTGTTCTAACTGTGCAAACAATACAGCATCTCTCACGCTGGTAAAAAAACATATGCCCATCACCCAGGTGCATACAGCCCACTTCCTACTTCCTACCTATATTTACCTTTACCTGTGCCCACTACTGCCCTCAGGTGTCTAAATAAAACATTGCAGTTATTAAACTAACCAAAAATAAATACTAAACATATAAATAAAAACAATTAACTAAACAAACAAACAAAAGAATATTACCAAAATATATATTACTAATGTGAGAAAAATCATAATAGTAAACAAATTAATTAACAAAATTACCACAACTGAAAGCAAACTAATGTAGCTCCAACACTCCGGCCCCTAATTGTGCATTATCACAATTACTGAACTCTCAAAACGGAGCTACACACTATGTATTCTAACTATATCAGACACAGATGTCTTGCCACACCTGCAAGGAAAAGAGAAAGAAAGAGAATGATAGAGGCAGACAAAGAGAAAGAGAGAGAGTCAGTTCATGTGATCACACTGCTGCCTCCAGCAGCAGGCACAGCTTCGTCACAGGCCTCTCTAAGATGCTGGTCTTCGTTTGGAGGCGGACAGAGCGCACAACCCCATTCACATCTGATCTGACATCCAAAACTTTCCCCATCATCCAAGATCCTCTTGAAGCTGTAGCATCTGCCACAAGAACAACATCTCCAGGTATAATGTTTCTTCTTAGTGCTGTCCATTTTTGTCTCTGTTGCATCAATGGCATGTACTCAGAAATCCATCTCTTCCAGAAGAGTTCCGCCATATACTGTATCTGCTTCCATCTTTTTCTGGCATACAGATCATTTCTGTCAAACAATCCAACAATTGTTTGACAAAACAAGCAAAAAATTGTTTGGAGTGCTTCATCGTCCAGTGTCTGCTGTTAGAGGACTGAGGTAAGAACACTCTTCACTGAGCGAATCAAGCGCTCCCAAACGCCGCCTTGATGGGAAGCTGATGGGGTGTTAAATATCCCTTCTATGCCATCCTGTAGAAAGGCTCTTTGAATTTTACAATGCTTCAGAGCAGTCAGACTCTCCTTGAGCTCACGGCTGGCTCCAACAATGTTAGTTCCATTGTCAGACCTAAGAGTTGAAACTGGGCCTCGTCTGCAGATGAACCTTCTCACTGAATTTATACAGGAGTCTGTATCCAATGTGTATGCTACTTCCAAGTGTACAGCACGGCTGGTCATACAGGTGAAGAGCACTCCGTATCTTTTGAGAAGACCTCTGCTTCTTTTAACTTCAATGGGCCCAAAATAATCAATGCCAACATGAGTGAAAGGGGCTTCATCATGCAATACTCTTTCAACAGGTAAGTCCGCCATTTTTTGTTCAAGGAGTCTTCCTCTGCTGCCAGAAAGGTCATATCAGATTGTGTTGTTTGCAGCCGCAACAGAGTTTGCATTTATAATCCAATACTTCCGCATTAAACTGGACAACATATAATTTCTTCCAGCATGACCTATCTGCTGATGAATGTGGCGCAGAATTAGTGTTGATACATGCAGGTCCTTTGACAGAATAGCAGGACACTTGGATTCCACTGGCAGTGAGGCTTTGCTTAACCGACCACCCACTCTGAGAATCTCACCATCCATCACTGGGTCCAAAAAGTACAGTGGACTGTCCTTGGATATGGATTTCACACCACTCTGCAGCGAGGTAATTTCATCCTTAAACCGTTGATGTTGTACATACCGGATGATTGACAGCTCTGCCCTGGTCACATCTTGAGGTGTCAGACTCTGTCCTTTGAGCGTAGCCTTAAAGCTCTGCATTTGGCTTTCCACCTGTTGATGACAGTCTGTAGTGTCCATACTGAGGTCAGCAGAGGCATAAAGCTCCTTTCTCCTATGTCCCAATAACACAAGAGTATCCTTGATCTTAAGAAGCCAAGCTACAGCCACCTGCAATCTCTTCCAAGATGAAAAGTATTGAATCAGGTGGCTCATAGAATTGTCTGTGTCTATAACAACAGCATTCACTGTCAAGTCCCTTTTGATCTCAGGGTCAGCGCCAGGAATCACCTTAAGGTCTACTTCTAATTTAGGCCACCCATCCTTGGACTTATAAAGGAAATCAGGTCCCATCATCCATCTCCTTCTGTTCAGGAGATCTTCTGCCCTCATTCCTCTTGACGCTTCATCTCCTGGGTTTTCCTTTGTCCCCACATATCTCCACTGATCAACATCAGTTGCCTCTCTGATGACTGCAATTCTGTTGGCCACAAAGGTATAGAATCGCCGGCTTTCATTTGATATATATTTAAGGACTGTTGTGCTGTCGGTCCAGAAAACTGACTTCTCCAGCCTAAGTTGCAACTCCTTCTGTAGCATGCGGTCTACTCTAACAGCGAGGACTGCAGCTGTTAGCTCCAGGCGAGGAATTGTTGTCTGCTTCAGCGGAGCAACTCTGGCCTTCCCCATCATAAATGCAACATGCACTTTATTATCCCTTTCCAGTCTTCCATCTTCCATCATAAGAGACCGCTCCATACCCAACCTCACTGGCATCGGAGAAGTGGTGAAGCTCTACAGTGACAGGGTTGCCAAAGTCCTTAGGCTTAATGCAACGATCAATCTTGAATTTTGCCACCTTGTGGAGATCTTCCAACCAGCCAGCCCATTGCTTAGCGAGAACATGGGGAATATCTTCGTCCCATCCAAGATTTCTTTTACAGAGTTCTTGCAGTAACAACTTAGCCATCATGCTGAATGGAGCAAGGAAGCCCAATGGGTCATAGAGGGAGCTGACCACCGAAAGAATTCCTCTTCTCGTCTGTGGTTGCTCTTGTGCTGAGGCTTTAAATCCAAATTGGTCAGTCTCAACGTACCACTGTAGTCCTAATGTACGTTCAACAGGAAGTTGATCTGTATCCAAATCCAGCTCCATCATGTCTTTTGCTCTGTGGCCTTCCCTGACAGAGTGCAACACTGCACGACTATTGCTGACCCACTCTGACAGAGTGAATCCTCCTTTCTGACAAAGTGCAGTTAAATCCTGGATCATTTTCCTAGCTTCCTCTTCTGAGGCCATTGAACGGAGGCAATCATCAACATAAAAATTGTTTTTCACTGTACTCACAACCTCTGGAGGGAAGTGTTCTGCGTTGTCATCTGCAGTTCTCCTCAAGGCATAATTGGCACAGCTTGGCGATGATGCAGCTCCAAATAGATGTACCTTCATGCGGTATTCCTGCGAAGCCTGTGCAGTGTCACCACCTGGCCACCAGAGGAAGCAGAGAAAGTTAACGTGCTTATTTGAGACATGAACCTGGAGAAACATAGATCGGATATCAGCCACTATTGCAATAGGCTCCTGCCTAAATCGGACTAAAACTCCAATGAGGCTGTTGGTGAGATCGGGGCCTTGCAAAAGCTGACTATTGAGCGATGTTCCTTTGTAGGAGGCTGCACAGTCAAAAACAACTCTTAGCTTGCCCTTCTGAGGATGATACACCCCGTGGTGAGGGATATACCACACTTTCCCATTGCTCTGTGTCAGCTGGTCAAGAGGAACTGGCACAGCATGTTGCTGTGTTATTATTTCATTTAGGAACGTGGTGTATTCCTCCTTAAAAACACTGTTCCTGTCAAACTTTCTTTTCAGGCTACATAAGCGCTGCTCTGCTATATAACGATTATCTGGCAGGGTTACATTTTCCTTTCTGAATGGCAACTCTATGCAGTAATGACCTCCAATTAGTTTTGCTGTGCTACTGACAATATCCATGAACTTAATATCTTCTCTGGACATTTCAATCTGCTCTTCTGATGATTTCTCGTTAAAGTCAGGGTGATACTGCTTAACAAGTATTTCTTGCAGGTGTTCAACAGAGATGCGATTTGCTGTTACAGCAGAATAGGGATCTCCCAGTCACGTGACCCCTAGCCGCGTGTCAGCCATTTTGACGGAATACTTCAGCGCACCTACATGCATGAGAATGCGGATTATCACATTTTTTATGGCTGCGAATTGATTAAAATAATGAATAATGGTCACTGTATTAATTATCTTGAGCCTGCTGAAATGTTCCTATAAATATATTTTCTTTCCAACTGTGCAATCTGAATAAAAAATAGGCTAAATATATCCACTAAGCTGCAGCAGTCCTATGCTCGTCTTCCAATTAACAGTTTTTTTTCTCTTTCTGACATTTCATACCTGTTGGGTTTACATTTTTTAATTAAATTGACTATAAAAAAAGATTGCTTGTGTGTGCTGGTGTTTATTCCAGTCTTTTAAAATAGTTAAATGAATGAATGCTCGCGAGGTGCCTGTAACGATTAAATAGGCTAACGTTAGGCTAATAGGCTAACGTTAGGCTATTTAATGTACACAGGGTAGAGGAGAACGACAGTCAACTTTGAATATTATAGCATTTTGGCCATAAACATGTAAATAGTGAAAAGATTGACATTGAAAAATGACACAGAATGATTAAAATTTTATATTTAAATATTTAATCCAAATAAATAAATGTTCGTGGTTCGCACTGATGTTATTCATTTGTTCTCACACACTTCAGCGTCGCCGTCAGACGAACACTGACCACTATCTAGCGCAGCGGCCGTCAGCTAGGCAACTCTTCACGTCATGTCATCACAAAAAGAAATATACAAGAGTAAGATAAAGGAATTAGGAATCATAGATCCTTATGAAGCACCACAAGTTCTTTTTACAGGCATTAAATGTGTAGAAAAACTTCCTGACATTGAGTTCGGTGACATTTACAGCTACCTTATTCACTTCCCATCACGCTACACCGGAGCTTCATTAAAAGCATACAAAAGCTTAGCAGGTTATCGGTATCACGAGTCCGGATGGGTCAGCAACTCGTATCTCATCGCATCCAACTGCACAGCATCGCTCAGGCATAATAGAAAAATAGGTGAATATTTCGCGACGACCTGTATTATCACCAGCGGTTTAGCATTTTCTATACCGTCAAAATGGCTGCTCCAAATGGCGTGACGTCACGCGGGACGTCCCTATAGCCACTCTTACCTCTACAGCTTCCACCATGAAGAGGACCATTAATGACCCAGCCAACCCTGGTTCTGACAGCGTATGGGCCCTCATCTATGCTATTTATTACTTCCCACGGCTCCAAAACCTTAGGGGCGTCAGTTCCAATAAGCAGATCAACATTTGCATGAATGTCATGGAGTATTACATCCTTCAAATACGGCCATGGATCAATATCTGCTTGTCGTGGAATATTAAGTGTAGACACAGGTATAGTTCTTTGAGTCAAAATATCAGGAAGCTCTATGAAATCTTCAGCACCCATGCCAGACACTTCAAGACCTGACAAAACATGAGCATTCACAACCTTTCGTTGGCCCATTGTTCTCAACAAAATGCTTGTCTTCTTACCTCACAAATTTAGCCTTTTCGCCATGGTTTCTGTACAGAATGTGCAAGATCAATGAATGTAGCTCTCTGTCCACTTCTTTCTTGCAGATCACATGCAATATTCCGCCATTTTTCTCTTAGTTTGTAAGGAAGTTTTAAAATGATACTCCGCATGTTAGATGGTAAGTCCTGTTCCCTCATATACATTACTTGTTCTGTTAGGTTTGAACATCCTCTGAGAAACAGAGAGAATGATTGTAATCCTTTTACATCTTCACCTTTAACGGGTGTCCAGTTAAATATTTTTTCCATGTAAGCAGATGCAATTTTATGTTCATCTCCAAAGTGCTGAGCAAGAAGACTCTTGGCTCTGTGATAGCCTTGATCTGGAGGTAGATGTTGACAACTATGCTCAATATCCTTTGGCTGCCCCCTAGTGTACTGTTCAAGGAAGTGCAAACAGTCGCTGGCATTATTTGTTTTCTTCTCCACTACATTTTCAAAGGCTCTAATGAAGGATTTATATTGAAGAGGGTCTCCATCAAAAATTTGCAGATTTCTTGGAGGAAGACCAGAGGATATATTTTGCTGAACCAACAGTGCAGTGATTTCGTTTTGTTTTTGCATAATGCCCACCATGTCATTTTGGCCGTTTGATGAGGTTCCTCATGATTCCAATCCACAGCTTGATCTAAAGTACAGTTAAAATCTCTTGTAATAAGACTGTATCTGTCTTTTTTAACTGTAAATAATCAAATAATGCAGCTCTCTTCTCAATGCCCCAACAACCATTAATATTAAAAGAACCAATATTAAGGCGAGACACTACAGGTGAATAGGGTAAAAATTAGCAGATATCACCATGAAACTTTCCCAGTTGATTACCTACATTAAGATGAGAAAAAAAATGTATTACAAGTTTTCTGTAATTTAATGTTTAAAAATGAAATTAGGCAATATCTAATTAAATATGCGCTAATTTGAATATATTTCAAAAAACTAATTATAATATTATTGTATTGAGTATTGGATAATTAATTCTAATTAATAATAATTAATTGTGTTCACATATTAGATGGGAAAAAATTACAGAGGGATTTATGGATATCTACTTTTGTTATCCTGTAAATCAGAATATACTGTCAATAGCCTTAAAAAAAAGAATTTGCCATGTTTTTTGGAATAAAATGTTATATAAATCAGGCTAGGAATAATATATTTACAAATCCCTCTGTAAATGTCTTCATAATATAACTAGGTACAAGGCTGGAAAGTTTGGTGTATATAGGTGCTACTGAAGTGGAGATTTCAGACTTGGAGTATGAGAGAAAAGTCATTTTGAGAAAAAGGGCTTTAAAGATTTATTATCAGCCAATGAGATTGCGCATTCAGCCCTGTTACTTTCACGATTGGTTGCTGATAAAAGGAAATGACCATATTTGGATCTGACAGCATTGTACCCGAGAGAGAGAGCTTTCCAGCGGTGCATGTGATGACAGGGAGCAGACAGAGATCGCGGAGCAGCGGGATGATTTACAACGACAACTTTTGTTGAATTTATGAGAAATCTACAGACGCAAACAGACAAAGTGTAATAAAATAAAGACCTAAATGTGTATTTCTGACTTTTTTTCACCACAAGTCTGAAAGAAGACATGTTATTGAAGACAAATATCCAAAAATCTCACAATTGACCAGTAAAAAAACAACAATGTTTTTGCCTGCCGTGTCTCGCCTTAAATGAAATCATGGGGATAAGATAAAGAAATTCAAAGAGCAATAGCACAAACACCACAAAACTCATCATCATAATCTTAATAGTTTTCGCAGATCGAGTCTTCATTCTTTTTCTTACATCACACATGAATTTCTTAAGTCGATAACGTTTTGGTTGATCAAGTTCCTCTAAAGTAGCTTTTCTCATGGCAATGGCACATGATTCATTGAAAAGCCTCAGACTTGAAAAAATAATTACATTTTTGGTCTCCGTTGATTTTGTGTAGAATCAAGAAAAGGATTCAACTGTTCAACCGTGTAGTAGGATACATTTGTTTTAGAAGTGGAACTTCCTTGAGAGGTTGCATCAATGCTGTCTCCACAACTATCTGAGTATTCACTGTCAGAATCATAAAGAGAGCGTCCATCATGTTCCAAACCATCTCTAGTCTCATTATGCGACAAGTTATCTATTTGTGAATCCATCAAATTCGTCGCTCCCTCAAATACCACGTTCTCCAATGTGCTCAGAAACCCTAGCGCTATCAGCACCAACAGGTTCTGCACCATCCTGTTTTTCTATCACCAGCAACATTTTCACTCAATACATCAGGAACCACATCAGAGTTATCGACACAACCAGACGAACTAGGTTCACTAAGGCTGTCACTAACTTTTTCAGAGTTCTGAACAGTATTATTTTTATTATTTTCATCAGGAGTATGATTTACCTGCTCATTAACAGTGACTGACTCATCCCCATGGTTAACTTGTTCAGCGTCCTTCTTTGTGGGACACGTTTGTCTAGTATGACCATGCTTTCCACAGACAAAACATCTCATTGTGTCGGAAGTAATGAAGATAGTATAATCCTTACTCAACACTGTCAGCTTCACTGAAACATTCAAATCCTGATATTCAGCTCTCAAAATCATGAAAATTTGTCTTCTGAAAGACATGATGTGTTTTAAGTCTGGGTTTTTTATACCCAGAGGAATCACCTTCATTAAACCGACGATTTTGCCGTAACGCGCAAGAATGCGTTCAAGCATATCGTTGGGAATAAAGGGCGGGACATTTGAAAGAATAACCTTTTTTGAAAGGTTGGACATCTAAAAAGGAAAGAAAATACTAACATGTACCCACAACCCAGTAAGCTGTACAACATCCAAAACATTTACAGATGGGTTCAAAACAGCACTGAAAAATACCTGACCACATTTGACCATCCCCAAGTGTGCTTACTTATGGATAACTTCATAAATTATGATTATCCTCATAATAAAGACAGAACAAAGTGGAAAAAAATAAATACCTAAATGTGTATTTCTGACTTTTTTTCACCACAAGTCTGAAAGAAGACATGTTATTGAAGACAAATATCCAAAAATCTCAAAATTGACCAGTAAAAAAAACCCGATGTTTTTGCCTGCCATGTCTCGCCTTAAATGAAGTCATGGGGATAAGATAAAGAAATTCAAAGAGCAATAGGTTGTGTAAATGTTTTGGATGGCGTAAATCTGGCTGTAGAAAACATAAATTACATATTTGATTATCTGGCAACAATATCTAATCTTAAAACCATAAGCAAAAACAAAAGAATGAAAAATGGTTTGATTCGGATTGTAAAAGAATAAAGAAAAATTTAAGACAGCTTGCAAATCAAAAACACAGACAATCAGACGATTCAGATTTACGTTTTCATTATTGTGAGGAGCTTAAAACATATAAAAATACACTCAGAAAGAAGAAAGAACAGTACATCCAAAATCAGCTCAAAACTATTGAAGATTCTGTCCAATCAAACAGTTTCTGGGACAACTGGAATCACCTAAACAATAAGAAACATGAACAAATTACAATACAAGACGGAGACACCTGGAAAAATCACTTTGAACAACTCTATAGCAAATTAGACATGAATATAAAACAAACACAAATATATGAAAAATTAAACCATATAGAAAACATAATTGGCAAATACCAAAATCCACTAGATTACCCAATCACAGAAGAAGAGCTGATGGATAAAATACAGGCTCTGCCAACAAAAAAGGCAAGAGGACCAGACGGCATCCTTAACGAAATGCTTAAGAATATAAACCCCAAATTCAAATTGGCCATCATGAAACTGTTCAACTTGGTTCTGAGTGTTGGCCATTTCCCTGACACCTGGAATAGAGGACTCATAACGCCCATATTCAAGAGTGGAGACAAATCAGACCCCAACAATTACAGAGGCATCTGTGTGAGCAGCAATCTGGGGAAGATGTTCTGCAGCATCGTCAACACAAGACTCGTCCACTTCCTCACAGAGCACAGTGTCCTGAGCAAAAGCCAGATCGGATTCCTACCAAATTTTGGAACATCAGATCATATCTTCACCCTGCATACCCTAATTGATAAATACATCAACCAAAACAAAACCAAAATATTCGCTTTGTAGACTTCCAGAAGGCCTTTGATTCGATTTGGCATGAAGGCCTTCTTTCTAAACTCCTAGAATCAGGTATCGGGGGCAAAACATACAGCATTATAAAAACAATGTATTCAAACAATCAATGTGCAATTAAAATTGGCCATAAACAATCTGAGTTCTTCACTCAAGGGTGGGGTGTGAGACAGGGCTGTCCACTATCACCGACCCTCTTCAACATCTACATTAATGAATTGGCAAAACTCCTAGAAGAATCAGCAGCTCCTGGCCTCACACTTCACGACTCCTCTATAAAGCTCCTGCTCTATGCGGATGATCTGGTCCTGCTGTCTCCAACAGAAGAGGGTCTACAGCAGAACCTGGACACCCTGCATCAGTTCTGTCAGACCTGGGCCCTGACCGTCAACCCAACCAAAACTAAAGTTATAACGTTTCAGAAAAGACCCAGATGTCAGGGAAAGGGACACAACTTCACCCTTGGTATGACCAAAATTGATCATGTCACAAGCTACACATACCTCGGGGCTGAAGATAAGTGCAAACGGAAACCTAAATTTGGCCGTGAATGAACTGAAAGAGAAAGCAAGAAGGGCCTTCTATGCCATCTATTGGACTGAAACAACACAAAATTCCAACACAAACACAAACAACACAAACAACACAAAATTCCTTAATGCCAATTCAATTCTTGAATTTGAATTGAATTTGAATTGATGTCAAAAACAGGATCTAGAATTACAATTCGAATTTGAATTAAAGGAAGCAGAATTGCAATTCAATAAAAATTCAAAGAAATTCATATACATATTTTAAGTGAAGTGATATGATTGCATTATAAATGATATTAGTTTGAACTACTTGTACAGATTACATTAAAAGGATATGTTTTCCCCCAGCAATGAATGTTAAAAGCTCTAGTCACAGAACAAATAATTAAGTTTGATTTATTGTAATTGTAATTTTGTGGAACATGATGGAACATGACTCCATTTCCCAGAATGCTTTACTTTAACCAAGTAATTAAAATGGTTGCTAAACAATTTGAGGTGGACATTTGTTTGAAAGCACAATTTAATGGGCAACACTGGACTTTTTAAGTTTCAGAAGTCCCTTACAACTTCACTCTGCACCTGTTGAAAGAATCTTTAGTGTTGCAGGAGAGGTATTCAGACCAGAACGGTGCAGATTCAATGAAAAAACATTTGAGGAACTATTGAGAATTAGATGCAACAGTGTTGCTCAGTAATTTTTTGCATTGGAATAAATGATAACTGCATTTACAACAACTTTGTGTTTGTGTGATTACTTTGAAATGAAAATTACATTGGAACAAAACTAATTAAACAACATTGAGGGGGTAATTTATTTCAAGAATTTGATCAATATCTATTTTAGAACAAAATGTATGCAGGGTTGAGGAGTAAACAGTTACGTGAAATGAAATTTCTGTTATTAAATTACAAAATTAATGTAATTGTATTTAGTTGTATTACTGAGGTAAAATGTTTAATTCAATTAGTTACTAATCAACTTAAAACGAAATTGCTTTGCATTGATAAAGTTATCCAAATAAAGTAATCCAAACCACATTTGTAATGGGTAACTAATAACAGTAAGCAATAACATTTCCAAAGTAACCTTCCTAACACTGAATGTATGTGAGATTCAACACATTCTTTCTGTTGTGTGACTGTGTGGAATTTCTTTGAATTGCCATGAATTTAATTCCACTTCCTGTCATTCCAATTCAAATTCAATTCAACGTCCTGTGGGGCAGAGTAAATTCAATTCAAATTCCAATTTATGAATTGAATGGAGGCCAATTCTGAAATTCTGAATGTGTGTGTGTGTGTGTGTGTGTGTGTGTGTGTGTGTGTGTGTGTTTGTGTGTGTGTGTGTGTGTGTGTGTGTGTGTGTGTGTGTGTGTGTGTGTGTGAGAGAGAGAGAAAGAGACAGAAAGAAATGTGTGTGTGTGTGTGTGTGTGTGTGTGTGTGTGTATGTGTGAGAGAGAGAGAGACAGAGAGATAGTGTGTGTGAGAGAGACAGATAGTGTGTATGAGACAGAGTGTGTGTCTGTGTGTGTGTGTGTGAGAGAGACAGAGAGATAGTCAGTGTGTGTGAGAGTGTGTGTGTGTGTGTGTGTGTGTGTGTGTGTGTGAAAGACAGAGAGATAGTGTGTGTGTGGACATGTTTTTCTACACCGGTGGGGACTTAAACCTGAATGCACACAGACTCATGGGGACTCGTGTCACCGTGGGGACCTAAATTGAGGTCCCCATGGGTACAAAAGCTTATAAATCATACAGAATTAGTTTTTTTGAAAATGTAAAAATGCAGAATGTCTCCTGTGATGGGTAGGTTTAGGGATAGGGGCAGTGTAAGGGGATAGAATATACAGTTTGTACAGTATAAAAACCATTACGTCTATGGAGAGTCCTCACAAAGATAGTGCACCAGACATGTGTGTGTGTGTGTGTGTGTGTGTGTGTGTGTGTGTGAGAGAGAGAGAGAGAGTGTGTGTGTGTGTGTGTGTGTGTGTGTGTGTGTGTGTGAGAGACAGAGTGCATTCACTGTCAGACAGCAATCCCCACTTTCAGACCACAACCAAATAAATCTGTTCTTTAAACTCCCAGATCAATTAAATCCCAAAACAAAAGAACCCAGTAAGCTGTATGAGTTAAATCCTGGCTACAGATGGGCCCCAGACAGTGGAGAGAAACTCATCATGGCCCTGAAATCACCTGATCTGATGAATGACATACTGTATTCATATATGACCAAACTCAATATGTCCCTACCAAAAACGGTGTAAACAAGGCGATTGATGACATCAACACGACATTCCATAAGGCAGCTATCAGAGCTGACCTCATAAAACAGAAACATAAGCCTATTAGAAGACAAAATGTTGAGAAATGGTTTGATAAAGAATGCAAGACCATCAGAAAGGAAATATAGCAAATGAAAAACACCGCCAACCAAACAACCCGGCCTTACGCATTAGATACAATGACATTTTAAATAAATACAAATGTACAATTAGGAACAAAAAACAAAATTATACCCACATGAAACTTGAAGATATTGAAAACGCCATTAATCAAAATCAATTCTGGAATATGTGGAACAAGTTCAACACAAAACTACAACAGACATTACCCATCCAAAATGGTGATATCTGGAAAGCACATTTTGAAAACCTCTACAAAGACATACCAATTAAACAAATTAGACCAGAACAAAATATTATAAAAGAAAAACTCCAAACATTAGAACAAACCATTAAAGACAACCAAAACCCTCTTGATTCTCCAATTACTTGGGAAGAATTGATCACACAGACAAAATCTCTCCAGCCGAGGAAAGCTTGTGGTCCAGACAGCATTAAAAACGAGATGCTCAAATGCAGCACCCCAGAGATGCAGGCTGCAGTGTTAAAGCTGTTCAATATTGTTCTACAGTCAGGATGTTTTCCTGACATCTGGTGCAAAGGGCTCATTTCCCCCATTCATAAGAGTGGGGACAAATCAGACCCTAATAACTACCGTGGCATCTCTGTCAGCAGCTGTCTAGGCAAATTATTCTGTAGCATTCTAAATAAAAGAATGCTAGATTTCATTGAGGAACACTCCATCTTAAGTAAAAGTCAGATTGGTTTCCTCCCAAAACACCGCACCACTGATCATATATATACCCTTCACACCTTAATTAATAAACATGTACACTTAACTAAAAATGGTAAAATATTCTCTTATTTCATTGATTTCAGAAAAGCTTTTGATTCTATTTGGCATGTAGGTCTCTTTTACAGACTTCTACAGTGTGGTATAGGGGGCAAAATGTATGATCTAGTTAAATCTATGTATTTAGAAAATATGTGTGCTGTTAAAATTGGCAACAAACAAACTGATTTCTTCACCCAGAGAAGAGGTGTTCGGCAGGGTTGCAATTTAAGTCCAACATTATTTAATATGTACATCAATGAGCTTGCTGTTGAGTTAGATCAATGTGCTGCTCCTGGCCTCTCCCTTCTAGATATGGAGGTGAAGTCCCTGTTTTATGCTGACGATCTCGTTCTACTGTCTCCTACTAAACAAGGATTACAGCAACAGCTGGACATAGTAGAAAAATACTGTCAGAACTGGGCTCTGACTGTAAATATGAAGAAAACTAATATCAAGATCTTCCAAAAACGCCCAAGATGTCAGGAGAACAAACATCAATTCACCATTAATAATGATGTCATTGAACACAGCATGAGCTATACCTACCTTGGCATAACCATATCAGCATCAGGGAGTTTCAACAAGGCAGTGAATGCACTAAAAGAAAAAGCTCGAAGAGCTATACATACATAAAATTTTATAACTTCCAAATTCCAATTAAAATCTGGCTTAAAATATTTGACAGTGTGATCCAGCCCATTGCGCTGTATGGTAGTGAAATATGGGGTCCACTCAGTCATCAGAGCTATACCCGTTGGGACAAACACCCAACAGAATCTCTTCATGCAGAATTTTGCAGATACATTTTACACGTACACAGAAACACACCAACAAATGCATGCAGAGCAGAATTAGGCAGATACCCACTGATAATTAACATCCAAGAGAGAACACTCAACTTTTTTAACCACCTGAAATCCAGCCCCCAAGACACACTTCACTCCAAAGCCCTCCGAACCCAAGAGCTGAGCCCAGAGAAGAGTCCCCTATGTCAGTCGGTACTGAGGCAAACTGACCCATGTCAGAGACAGTCTGAGCAGCCTCAGAACAACACTGCCTTCCAAACACCAATCAGAGTCAAGCAAATCATAGCACAATGCAAAGAAACCTATCTGGAACATTGGAAAGAAGAAACTAAAAGCCAAAGTAGACTAGAATGTTATTTGACCCTAAAAAGAGATTATAAATTAGCAGAATATCTCTCTACTGTCAGAGATAGAAAGCAGAGACAGATAACCAGGTACAGGCTCAGTGATCACAAATTGGCAATTGAAACAGGAAGACACAAAAAATCATGGCAACCAAAAGAAAACAGAACGTGTGATCACTGTTTGACAGGTGAGGTTGAGACAGAGATGCACTTTCTCCCACAATGTGAAGCGTTCAAAGACACAAGGAACCTTTACTTTAACAAATTTAACTATATAATCCCAAATTTCAAAGACCAGAATGAAATTTCTAAATTAAACTTTCTCCTGGGAGAAGGAGACAGAACTTATCTTGCTGCCCAATATGTACAAACATGCCACAACCTGAGGGGCAGTAAGTGACCGACACACACACACACACACACACACACACACACACACACACACACACACACACACACACACAAATATATCCAAACATTGTGTTAAGTTTCATAACTTATGTATAGTAAAGTTTTTATTAGATTTTTTTTTTGTTGTTCATATAACTGTTTTATTATGTTTGTATATATTACGTATATATTTTATTTGTATATTTTGTATATGCTTTGGCAACACTGTTTCAAAAACTTTCATGCCAATAAAGCCCCTTTGAATTTGAATTTGAGAGAGAGAGAGAGAGAGAGAGAGAGAGAGAGAGTGTGTGTGTGTGTGTGTGTGAGAGTGTGTGTTTACTGATTAACTGTCAATGTGTGTTTTGTAGTGTGGATCATGGAGGAGAGATCAGGATTACAGCAGGACCACGAAAATGTACGTCTACACACACACACACACACACACACGCACTGTACAGGGTAATCTTGTTCAAACTTTCTTTAGCCCTTTTGAGGTTAGCGGAGGAGTCTCTCCCGATTCACATGTCCACAAAGCAAGCACGCACGGAGATGCAGTCATAACAAAAGCCGCGGTTTATTAAACATAATCTCCGGTTTACTTTCTATCAAAAAAAATAAAAAATAAATAAAATAAAACTTTCCAAGAAAACAAAACACAATATTGCTGTGAGCATCAATACCATGCGAATGAAGAAAACTGTTGCTCTCCGCACTCTAACCTGTCTAACAATAAATTCTAATACACATTTAAGACCTGCACATTCGCGCCGTAATGATGTGTCAAGGATCACAAAAAACACAAAAAACAAAACAAAAAAAACAATAATATTAACCGAAATATACCGAACTTTACAACCATTAGATCAAATTGGCAGAAATACATTTGAAATTGAATATATAAAGTATATATATATATATATATATGTATTTGGATCACAAAATAATAATACAATTAATTTAAATATAAAAAAAAATAAAAAAAATAAAAAATAAAAATACTATACTAAAAATAATACAAGTCTTGCCATATTTTCGATATACCAAACCAAATGTCAATTCATATTGCATTTATCAAAACAATTATATTGCATTTCATTTATCAATGTCAATACATTGTCATATTTAACTTCCTTCTCTCTTTTTTATATCATCCCTATGAAACCCCCCACAGTCTATGCCATACATGCATTTAATGCACAATCCATAGGGAAGGAGATGAAGAGTCCAAGGGGTGTAAATGTGGTACGAAATATGAGAAGTCCATGTATGTGCAGAATTTTGAGTGTACAGGTGCTGGTCATAAAATTAGAATATCATCAAAAAGTTGATTTATTTCAAGAATTCAACTTAACAGGTGAAACTAATATATTATATAGACTCATTACATGCAAAGTGAGATATTTCAAGCCTTTATTTGTTATAATTTTGATGATTATGGCTTACAGCTTATGAAACCCACGAAATCAAAATCCCAGAAAATTAGAATATTACATGAAATCACACAGTAATTACACAGTGATACCATGGTCATTGAACCAGGTTTTGGTTCTTTTGGCAGTGTGGGCAGGTGCAAATCCTGCTGGAAAATGAAGGAAGCATGAAGTGCTCTGAAAATGTCCTGGTAGACGGCTGCGTTGACTCTGGATTTAATAAAGCACAGTGGACCAAAGTCCTCTTTTCTGATGAGAGCAAATTTTGCATCTCATTTAGAAACCAAGGTCCCAGAGTCTGGAGAAAGAATGGTGAGGCACACAATCCAAGATGCTTGAAGTCCAGTGTGAAGTTTCCACAGTCTGTGTTGGTTTGGGGAGCCATGTCATCGGCTGGTGTTGGTCCACTGTGCTGTCCACTCAACGCAGCCGTCTACCAGGACATTTTCAGAGCACTTCATGCTTCCTTCAGCAGACAAGCTTAATGGAGATGCTGACTTCATTTTCCAGCAGGATTTGCACCTGCCCACACTGCCAAAAGAACCAAAACCTGGTTCAATGACCATGGTATCACTGTGTAATTACTGTGTGATTTCATGTAATATTCTCATTTTCTGGGATTTTGATTTCGTGGGTTTCATAAGCTGTAAGCCATAATCATCAAAATTATAACAAATAAGGCTTGAAATATCTCACTTTGCATGTAATGAGTCTATATAATATATTAGTTTCACCTGTTAAGTTGAATTCTTGAAATAAATCAACTTTTTGATGATATTCTAATTTTATGACCAGCACCTGTATATGTAGTGCGAAATTGAAAAGTCCATGTATGTAAAGATATGAACTGGTGTGTGTGAGCACGCAAAGGTATGTACAGGTTTGTCAGGATATGTGAAAGCGTGCATATTGAACAGACTATAGAATGCTGACATTGCATTGTCAGCCTCTTAAGCTGATTCTTCAGCTTCCAGAAGCAAGCAGAGTTTTGTGATGGGTCTTTGTAGAACAGCAATTCTAGTCTTCAGTATAACACTGCGGACAAGACCTTTGGGCCCTGGCAGTGTCTTCATCACACGACCTAGGGGCCACGAGTTCCTTGGTGCTGTATGGTCCACTATGACTACTATGTCATTTACCTTGAAGTTTCTCTTGGTATTGACCCATTTTTGCCGCTGCTGCATCAATAAAAGATATTCAGTGGTCCATCGTTGCCAGAAAAGGTCTGCAAGGTATTGAACCTGTTTCCATCGCTTTCTAGCATACAAGTCATCCTTATTGAAGAGTCCAGGTGGCAAGAGAGGTTTGGATTTCAACTGCAGAAGGTGATTTGGTGTTAGGGGTTCAAGATCATTTTTATCACCTGATACAGTTGTAATGGGCCGATCATTGAGAATGCATTCAACTTCGCAGAAAGCTGTTTGTAACATATCATCATCCAATGTCTGTTGTTTTAAGACAGAAAGCAGTATTTTTTTTACTAGCTTGATTAATCTCTCCCACACTCCTCCAAAGTGGGGTGCAAATGGTGGATTGAATGTCCACCTGACATGATCACTCAGCAAAGCATCTTGAATTTTGCGAAGGTCAATCTGGTTCAAGGTGGCCTATAACTCCTTCTGTGCACACAAAAAATTGGTGCCACTATCAGACCTGATGGTCAGTATTGGTCCTCTCCGACATAAAAACCGTCGAATAGCATTGATACAAGAGTCTGTGTCAAGTGTGCTTGCTACCTCAAGATGAATGGCACGGCTCGCCATGCAGGTAAATATCACTCCCCATCTCTTCACATGAGAATGGCCTCTTTTGACTTCTATAGGTCCAAAGTAGTCAATACCTACATGTGAGAAAGGTGGTAGATCAGGAGCGACACGTTACTCTGGTAGGTCAGCCATTTTCTGTTCTCCAGTTTTAGCCTGCATTCGTCTGCAAAAGACATAAGCTTTAATTATCTTTCTCGCAGAGGAATTGGCAGATGGTAGCCAGTATCTCTGACCCAATCTTGAGAGCATGTGATTTCTTCCTGAGTGTCCAACCTTTTGATGAATATCACGCAGGATCAGTCTGGATATGTGCGAGTCTTTGCGTAGGATAATTGTGTTCTTTAGACTCACTGGCATGGTTGCTTTGCTTAGCCTTCCTCCACTCCTCAAAATGCCTTCATCAATGATTGGATCCAATTTGTATATGGAGCTATTTGATTTGATGGGTTTGTCTTCTCTTAAGATTGGAATCTCTGAGTCAAAGTAGCACTGTTGTTCATAGCTAATGATGGACATCTCAGCTTCGTCCAGATCTTCTGGAGTTAATCCTTGTTGCTCAATTTTCCACTTGGAATCTACAGTAAGACCTTTGTCTTTCTGATTTCGGAGCATCAAGAGTTTTTTGAGCCTTAGCCACCATGCAATAGCTCTTAATAGTTTCCTCCATGAAGAATAATATTCAATTATTCTGGTAGTTGCATTGTTCTGCAGGTTCAAGCAATTCACAGAGATCTCCTTTTTTACCTCTGTATCGTTTGGTGAGATGTAACGGAGATCTTCTGGTACCTCAGGCCATTCAGATTTCTCCTTTGACAGGAAGTGAGGACCGTTCAGCCATCTGGTGGAATTTAGGAGGGCTTCTATCTGTAGACCACGTGAGCTGTCATCTGCCGGGTTGTCTCCAGAACATACATGCCTCCACTGATGTACTTGCGAGAGGTTATGTATCACTGCAACTCTGTTGGCAACATAAGTATGAAATCGTTTTGTTTGGTTGTGGATGTACTTCAGTACTACTGTACTGTCTGTCCAGAAAGTAGAATCATCCAGTTCCATGTGAAGTTCGTTTTGCAACATTCTGTCCACCTTCACAGCCAGGGTCGCGGCTGCAAGCTCAAGTCTAGGAACGGTCATCCGTTTCAATGGGACTACTCTGGCTTTTCCCAGTACAAAGGTAACGTGAACACTTTTAATACTGTTTGTAAGTTTGAGGTAACTTACTGTCCCATATCCTAGCTCACTCGCATCACAAAAGTGGTGTAATTCGGCTGTCTTAACAACACCAAAATTTTCAGGCTTCATGCACCTGTCCACTTCAAATCTGCTCAGCTGGTCTAACTCTGCAAGCCATCTTTGCCATGGTCTCATAATTTCATTTGAGATTATTTCATCCCACCCATATTTTCCACATACATGGCAGAGCCTTTGCAGGATTTGCTTAGCCTTGAGAACAAACAGGGAAAGGAAACCTAGTGGGTCATAGATAGAATTTACTACAGAAAGGATTGTTCATCTTGTGGGAGCTCTATTTATAATGGCTACCCGAAAGGTAAAGACATCCTTTTGGATGTTCCACTGGATTCCGAGTGCCCTCTCAAGAGGAGGTTTTTCTCTATCCAAGTCCAGTTGCTTCACAAGAGGGGCTCTGTAACTTTCTGGAATAGTCTCAAGGACTTCAAAGCTGTTGCTCACCCATTTACTCAAAGTAAATCCTCCTAGGGTGCATACTTCCCTGAGGTCTTTGATGAGCTTGATTGCTTCTTCCACAGATTTAAGACAATCATCGACATAGAAACTATGATTAATTGTATCAATGACTTGTGAGCTGTATCGTTCAGAATGATCAATTCCTGTTTGCTTTAAGGCAAAATTGGCAATGCTGGGAGATGATACTGCACCAAAAAGATGAACATTCATCCTATAGACTTCCAGTGGCTGGTTAACATCCCCTTTTGGCCACCACAGGAATCGAAGAAAGTCACGATGATCATTTTGAACTCGTACCTGATAGTACATTGCTTCGATGTCTGCCATTATTGAAATTCGTTCCTTCCTGAATCTAAGCAACACACCAAGAAGTGGGTTAGTCAGGTCAGGACCTTGGAGAAGTTCGGAGTTAAGAACTTTGCCTTTGTATGAAGATGAACAATCAAAAACGACTCTAAGCTTTCCCTTCTTCTTGTGGTACACCCCGTGATGTGGTATATACCATAGATGGCCATCATTCCTTTGGAGTTGTTCTTGTGGCACCTTTTCTGCGTATCCCTTTCTCAGCACATCCTCCATGAACACACTATACTCATTTGCATAAGCAGGATCCTTCTTGAATCTCTTAGCAAGGTTAAGGGTACGTTGTGCTGTCACTTCATAGTTGTTGGGCAAGGTTGCATCTTTATCACGAAGCGGTAGAGGTAAGTGATAATGCCCATTTTTGAGTTCCACTGAAGTCGTTGCTATGTTCTATTTTGCTATTTTGTTTTCTGCTGACATTTCTCTTTTCTCCTCATAATCCTTTTCAGGAAAGTCATGATTATATTGCCTGATAAGCAGATCTTGGAGATTTTCCATAGAGATACGATTGGCCATCACTGACGTTAATCCAACTTCATCCATAGAGGGACAAGAATTGAGTGGGCCATTAACCACCCACCCTAGCACAGTCTTGACCGCATATGGTCCATTTCCTTGACTGTTCACTATTTTCCATGGTTCCATAGCCTTTGGAACATTAATTCCAATCAAGATTTCAATGTCAGCGTTGATTTCTTTCAAATAAGGCCATTTCTGCGTCCTTTGGTATTCAGCTGATTCATGAGGTTCTCGGTGCAGAACGTCGCTGAACTGCCTGGATCAAGAAAGGCGTAGGTTGTGATGATCTTACTGCCTTTGGCAACTTTAACTTGGACTGGCACGATTGCTAGTGCACATTCCCTACTGGCCCCTGTTGCACGATCAGCTGATACTAGTGCACTATTAACTGGCGTTTCTTTAGATTCGGTGAAGTTTTGGTTTGGCAAAATCTACTTTGAATTTTCATTGACAATGTGGAGCAATGTAGGATGTTTTCGTTGACATATCTGGCAAACCATTTTCTTATTGCAATCTTTGCTCATGTGACCCTTTTTTAAGCATCCAAAACAGTGACCATTCCTTTTGAGATATCCAACCTTTTTGTCTTGGATTCTGATTTTAATATGTTGCAGTCAGTTAGTGCATGGTTACCTTGGCAGAAACTACATGAGGTAAAAACAGCAACATGGGTGGTGCCTGCTTGCTGCTGCACTTTAGGTGCCTCTCTGCTTGTTTGCTCATCAGCTCCTCTCACTGTAGTAGCAAAGCTGCTGCCCCTTTTAGGTATCCTCAAGCTGGTTGTTCTGGATTTTACAACTGTACCTTTAACAGGAGTAGGATCTTTGATATCCCCGAAGACTGGATGGAGTAAAATCTCAGACTGAATTTCCAGAAATTCTACAAGATTTCTAAATCTAATACGAGTATTCGTTCTTTGGAATGACTCAAAGGTTACAGTCCGCCACCTTTCGCGGAGCTTGTATGGGAGTTTGGATACAATCAATTTCAAGTTTGATACAACGTCCAGTTCATCCATGTATTCTAGATCCTGCATGACATTGCAACATTCCCTAAGGTACAGAGCATAGGCATGAAGTGATTTTCCATCATCAGCTTTAATGGCTGTCCAATTCAGTGCCTTTTCAATGTAAGCATTTGCAATCTTCATTTCATTGCCGAAATGTTTCTTTAAAAGTTGATGAGCTTCGGTATATCCTCTGCGAGCTTCCATGTGCAGACAGCTGCGAACAAGGTCTCTGGCTTGGCCAGCAGTAAACTGTTCAAGAAAGTAGAGTCTATCCTGACTGCTGCTAGTCTTGTCTTCAATCAGATATTTAAAAGTATGAAAGAAAGACTGATAGGACAGTGGATCTCCATCAAAACCAGGAACTTCTCTCTTAGGCAATAGAGAAATATTTTGCTGCTTAATCATAAGATCAGTCATTTCCTTTTGCCTTTGAGCCATTAAGCTTAAGCCTTTGTTTGAGCCATTACTGACCTCCAACTGTGGGCTTGATGGACTTGTGGCTGCTGCTACTCGAGAGCTTCTTGATGGACTTGCGGCTGCTGCTACTCAAGAGCTTCTTTGCACGTGACTAACTGCTCTCTGGAGTGGAGTTTTAGGTACGGCTGTTACAGGAGCAAATTCTATTGCAGAGGTATCAATAAAAGTGGGTTCAACATTGTCTTCCATATTTGCATCATAATAGTCATTCATAACATCACCTTGTGACTCAGCATTATTTGTCAGCACTTTGATCTTTGCATCTGCTTCTGCCATTTGAGTTTTTAGTTCTGCCCTTTCAATCTTTGATTTTATAATGGCTTCTTCCATCTGCAACGCTTGTATATCAGGCAGAGTTTTGGTGCGTGCTTCTAAAGCAGCTTTTTCAGCGGCAGCTATTTTAGCTGCAGAAGAGGCCTTAGATGATTTAGACTTTACAGACACACTTGAAATGTTTGAAATACTGTCTTTAGGTTCGACTACTGTTAGTTGACTTTGTTGTTCTTTTTTCCATATTTCAACTTCTTTAATAAAGTAATCGAAATTCATCATTCTAACTTCAAACCAATCTACATGATCATTTTCCTTTTCTTCTTCTGACAAAAGCTCTTGCACTGCTTTATGCACACTTTTGAAGTCGTGGATATAAAATAATAACGACGACATGCAATCATCTACCTCTTCAACGATGCCACCTTCAGTAAGCAGAGCTTTAATTTCATTAATTTTCCTCGTGCATACTCCTAATTTGCCTCTACGCGTTGCAATGCGTGAATTTAAAAGCCTTTCGGCCGCAGCGGCCGTCTGAATCTCCTCATCCATTATGTAATACAAGCCACAAATACTAGCAACTCCTTTAACGTTTTAAACGCACATTCCAAACTTATGACAATTGTTTGTCTTACTGCTCACGCTACATGCATGTTGTTTACATCCGTTTACTCAAACATTCCATCCGAACTCAGATTCATTGATCAGTTGTGTTGCTTGTTTACATTCTTGTACTCACAGCTGATGCGTTATTCATTGATAAATTGCGTCCATCCACTTCGGCCGTGAACAGCGCAGCTACCAAGTTCTCTTGAGAAGATAATCCACAGTAAAGTCCTTTCTAGTTTCGTCGATCGATCTCTAGTGCAACAGTTTTCTTCAATAAATTGTACAGGCTAATCTTGTTCAAACTTTCTTTAGCCCTTTTGAGGTTAGCGGAGGAGTCTCTCCCGATTCACATGTCCACAAAGCAAGCACGCACGGAGATGCAGTCATAACAAAAGCCGCGGTTTATTAAACATAATCTCCGGTTTACTTTCTATAAAAAAAAAATTAAAAAAAATAAAACTTTCCAAGAAAACAAAACACAATATTGCTGTGCGCATCAATACCATGCGATTGAAGAAAACTGTTGCTCTCCGCACTCTAACCTGTCTAACAATAAATTATAATCAAGGCCGCATTAATGCACAGGCTTACCTGGGCTGAAGCCCAGGGGCCTCCCAAGTTCAGGGGCCTCCCATGTTCAGGTTCATGATGAGCTGAAAAGGTCATATTGCTTTAACTTGTCAGATTTTGTCGCTAGTCGCTTGTGGGCGTTGGTAGTGCTGTCGCTCTAATGTTATTGTTATGGTGCATTCACACCAAACGCGAATAGAGCGTCTGGCGCGAGTGATTTCAATGTTAAGTCAATGCAAAGACGCGTTTATGCGTTGACTTAACATTGAAATCACTCGCGCCAGACGCTCTATTCGCGTTAGACTGCTCGTCTGGCCACATCTATACAAAACACCATTACAAGTGATATTATACATTATATAACTATATCATTTTAATTTGACTAGGAATTAGGCTCAAAAGAAACAGTATGCTGTTGGGAGTGTTTTTATATTACCACACAGCAGTGTTCAGTGGATTAAATAATTTACTAGATTAACGATCGATCAATCTACAAATTAAACTCACTCATACTGTCATAAATTACTAAAACGTCATCCGAATTTGACAAATAATAATTTTCTTGTCCCTAATAGTCAACATAATGCAGGGGAAACTGTAAAATGAACTGCAGCAGTGCTAAACTTGCATCATAAAACTACAACACTCGAACTATAAATGTATGAATTAAACTCACTGAGACTGTCGGAAGTTTCTTTTCCATGCATCATTTTATTATATCCATGTTTGTGGTTAGTTACAGTCAAATCATATAAAACAGTGAAATCGCCCTTGAACTCTTCTGTCTTGCCTGCACTGCACTCGAGACGGTGACGGGATCTGAGCTCTATTGAAAGGGTTCTTTCCTATTGGTTGTCGCTCGCAAAAAATCGCTTCTCATTTGCATAAAGTTGAAATTTAGTTGCAGTGTGTGGTTGTTAAATAAAGCTTCTTGTGTTTATGTGCTCAGTGATATGTTAATAACAATATTAAAATTAAAAACAATATAAAAAAACTCACTGTTGTAGGTCTCGAAAGAAACTAATGCATTTTGTGATGTAGATTACCTAGATAGGCTATTACACTTTTTTAAAATGAGACTCTATAAATCGAGGGGATGGGGGGCCTACAAAACCTCTCAGCCCCGGGGCCTAACATTAGGTTAAGGCGGCTCTGATTCTAATACACATTTAAGACCTGCACATTTGCGCCGTAATGATGTGTCAAGGAGGAGGAGCAAGTCCATTCACGTGAACAGGTTAGTCCAAGAATTAAACATAAAAGCAAAATATAAAATAAGTGAATTAAACAATTTTAAATTAAACAAATAATCTCAATTTTAGTAGTGCACAAAAATTCTAAATATGGCTCCTACACGCGCACACACACACACACACACACACACACACACACACACACACACACACACACAGCACCTTTAAGAGTCCTATCTTTTCTGTTTGGTAACCATGGCGATTTCAGTCAGAACCTCATTCAGGACAAAAGCTGTTACAGAATGATATTTCTTTAGTGCTTTCTTATCATTGGTTGCTTACAATCCTAAATGAACTAGTCAGATCTGAAATGAAGACTCAAGATAGAAAGTTTCTGTAATTCACTGATGTGTGTTTTCTCTCCATCAGATTCTCATCAATTCACTCTGGATCTGAACACAGTGAGTAAACGCCTCCGTCTGTCTGAGGAGAACAGAGTGATTACTAACACTCACCCAGAGTTTCAGTCGTATCGTGATCATCCAGACAGATTTGATGTGTGTCAGGTGTCGTGTAGAGAGAGTGTGTGTGGACGCTGTTACTGGGAGATTGAGTGGAGTGGGTATAATGGTGTGTCTATATCAGTGTCATATAAGAGCATCAGCAGGAAGGGATCGGGTCATGAGTGTGGTTTTGGATATAATGATCAGTCCTGGAGTTTGTCCTGCTCTCCCTCCAGTTACACATTCATACACAATAACATAAAGACTGCACTCCCTGTAAAGCCCATCAGGAGAACAGGAGTGTGTAGAACAGGAGTGTGTGTGGATCACAGTGCAGGAACTCTGTCCTTCTACAGCGTCTACAGAAACACACTGAGCCTCATACACACAGTCCAGACCACATTCACACACACACTCTATCCTGGGTTTAGGGTTGGTTATGGATCATCAGTGAAACTGTGTTGATGAATGAGAATAGCCTGATGAGAGACTCTACCCATAATGCTTTGAGCTGCATGATAAATCAGTGACAGTGAGATGTTCTAGAGCACATGTGTCAAACTCAAGGCCCGCGGGCCTAGTCCGGCCCGCCACATTATTTTATATGGCCCGCGAGAGCATATGGGTGTCTTAAAATTAGGGATGCAACGAACTTTAGGCTGCCGAAAATTTTCGGCCGAAAATAACATTTTTGTTACTTGGCCGAAAGATACTAAAAAGCCGCCGCGCCCCTCCGTGTTCGGCGATGGTTTGACTCTGGCTCAGCGTGTTTTATGACTTTCCGTGCGAGTCCGCTTCCGAAGATGCATCTAAGCGCGTTCCGCTGTGTGTGTGCGCTGTGCTCTCCGCTCCGTGTTCACAGCGTGTTCTGCTCAATGTTCCGCAAGCAACATCCGTGTTTGTGTGTGTGTGTGTGTGTGTGTGTGTTTGTGTTGCGAAGGCAACGTCCGCTAAGGCAAAGGCCGCAAAAAAAAAAAAAACGTGCAGACATGAAATTTCTCTGGACTTGTTTCTTTTTGCAATAGCACTACTGTGCTGTAACATGGTGTGTATAGCCGTGCTGGGCAACACTGGTAAAATTACACGAATCACGATCCTCTCGTTCTCCCTGCTCTGCTCATGCTCTGATAAAAATAGCTTTGTAGGACTATACTTTAGTTTGACAATTGATCAAAAAATAAATCTGTTAAATCTGATTCTGCTGCATATAACTGATTGAAGAATAATATATTGATATTTATATTATTTGAATATAATAATATATTTATTTAAATATATTAAATATATTACATAATATTTAATATAATATGTAGGCTACCATTATTATCCTTTTCACCATTTGTATCACTTCGCTTGTCTGTTTGCGCCACTTGCATCATTAAGCCAGTAGGTGGCGACAAGTGACTGTCTTTATGAGTGAACAATTGAACTTTAAACTGATTAGTGCCAAAAACATTGATTAACTCAGGAAAGAAAGTAGTTGCTGAAACCAATCTTTAATGCAAATATAAATTGCTCATTTGCCTCGACACAAAAAGATTGCACTGGTTTTTGATTGAAATGTAACATCTATGTAAAATAATCCTTGAAAGATTTCTCATTTAAGGCCATTCCTGTTTGGAATATGTGATTGTGTATTGTCAACAATAAGCAGAAACATGTTGCATTTCCATTTTGTAGTGTGGATCATTCATTGCAATATTTATCCTCATTCTCATTTTTAAGAATCTGTTATCTTGACAAATAATTAATGCTACTGCCCACTGACATGCTTTTAAAGCTATTGTTATCCAAATTTTTTGGCTTTTAAACACCTTAAAATGCACATATGTAGGTCCGAGAAATCCAAATTTTATCGGGGAGCATGTCCCCGAACCCCCCTAACTACCTCACATTTAATTATGCATGACTATGTGGTAATGTGTGCTGGTGTGGCTACAGTGCCAAGGCTGAATTTTTGAGCCAGTTTTCCCCTGCATATATACAATATACATTATTCTCTGTATCAAATCATTATTACCTAGCCCCTGATGTTTCGGGCTCATTCCCTGATGTTTTTAAAACCTAGAACCTTGCAAATGCATATACAATATTTATAACTTAAATAAGTAATAATCAAATAAAGAGACAATATTAACATTTTAAAAGTCTTACAGTTACAACCGGCCCTTTGAGGGCAGCCATAATGCTGAAGTGGCCCTCAGTGAAAATGAGTTTGACACCCCTGTTTTAGAGTCTCTTATTGTCTCTTCATTACATTAATAACACAGCTGAACTTCTGTCAGTGAAATAAAGAGAAACAGACAATGATACACAGAGAAGAGAGAGGAAATATGAGACACAATGAGACTCACTGAAACATGTCTGGATGATACGAGCAAAACTAGACTTTCAACTCTAAACTCAGTTTAAGACATTCAGAGATGTTTTATCTGAACTTCTCGGATCTGTTCAGAACATGATTCCTCTGCTTTGGGTTATGTGTGTATTATTAAACATGATTCCTCTGCTTTGGGTTATGTGTGTATTATTAAACATGATTCCTCTGCTTTGGGTTATGTCTGTATTATTAAACATGATTCCTCTGCTTTGGGTTATGTGTGTGTTATTAAAGACGCTTCTGCTGTAATATATTGTGTACTGTACTAAACCTGTTAGTGGGGGTTTCTGGATTGATCTTTATCTTTTTATTATTATCTTTGTTTTTTCTCTCTTTTATTTTGTCTCTCTATTGCTGTGAAAATAAGACATATTGAAGAGAATGAATCAATATCACAGTTTGTTGATCAATTCCTGTGTGAATGAAGGATCTCATGATTCTCTATAGAAACTGTACATACTGTAAACACTTGATCAATTACTGTAATATAATCCAGTTTACTTTAAATAAACCTCCTCCTGAACAGAACTGAATTACAGACCTGCTGTTATTGATCAAATGTCTAATCTTGAAGTATGATTTTGGTCATATTGCCAATCCCACAATGACACACAATATGAACTTTTCTTTATTAATTCATACACTATTTTAACATGTATGTTTAACTTGTTAACAACATTTGTAACTATTTGCATATTAATACTGTAATACATTTACATTTACATTTAGTCATTTAGCAGACGCTTTTATCCAAAGCGACTTACAAAGTAGGATTAAGCGAGTCATCATGAAGAGGCAAAAAACAAAAAGCAGCGCAAGAAGTGCTCAAGATACAAAGTTCAGGCATTATTCAGAGTAGCATAAGCCCGATAAGTGAGGTTTAGAGGGAAAGGGGAGGGGGAGGGGTTTTTTTTTTGGTTTTTTTTTTATGAGGTTAAGTGCTCACGGAAGAGATGGGTTTTCAGATGTTTTTTGAAGGTTGTCAGGGATTCTGCATTCCGGATGAGGATGGGGAGAGCGTTCCACCAGCATGGAACTGTGAATGAGAATGTTCTGGAAAGTGATTTTGTGGCTTTCTGGGATGGAACCACGAGACGTCGCTCGTTGGCCGATCGTAGGCTTCTGGTAGGGATGTAGACTCGTAGGAGTGAGTGAAAGTAGGAGGGAGCTGAGCCTGTGATAGATCTGTTAGCAAGCGTCAATGCCTTGAATTTGATGCGAGCAGTGAGAGGTAGCCAGTGCAGTGAGCTGAATAGAGGAGTGACGTGGGCCCTCTTTGGCTCGTTGAAGACAAGACGGGCTGCAGCATTTTGGATCATCTGTAGGGGTTTAGTTGCACATGCTGGAAGTCCGGCCAGAAGAGCATTGCAGTAGTCAAGCCTAGAAATGACCAGGGCCTGGACGAGAAGTTGTGTTGCATGCTCAGTTAGGAAAGGCCTGATCTTCCTGATGTTGTGCAGTGCAAACCTGCATGATCGAGCTGTCTTTGAAATGTGATCTGTGAAGGTCAGCTGGTCATCAAACGTTAAGATTTCTCACCGACTTTGATGGGGTGATTGATGATGACTCTAGCTGGATAGTGAAGTTGTGCTGTAGAGACGGATTGGCAGGGAGGACGAGAAGCTCAGTCTTTGCCAAGTTGAGCTGCAGGTGATGTTCCTTCATCCACGTCGAGATGTCTGCCAGGCAGCTTGAGATCCGTGCAGCTACTGTGGGGTCATCTGGTTGAAACGAGAGGAAGAGCTGTGTGTCATCAGCATAGCAGTGGTAGGAGAAGCCGTGTGCCTGTATGATGTGTCCCAGTGATGTGGTGTAGATGGAGAAGAGGAGGGGACCAAGAACTGAACCCTGGGGAACCCCTGTGGTCAGCTGATGTGCTCTAGATACCTCGCCTCTCCATGCGACCTTGAATGACCTACCTGTGAGATAGGACTCAAACCAGTGGAGTGAAGTTCCTGTGATGCCCAGTGATGAGAGGCTGGACAGAAGGATTTGATGATTCACAGTGTCGAAGGCAGCAGACAGATCCAGGAGGATGAGGACTGAGGATTTGGAAGCAGCTTTTGCGATCCGTAGGGCTTCTGTGACAGACAGTAATGCAGTCTCAGTAGAATGTCCTTTCTTGAAGCCGGATTGGTTGACATCCAGCTGGTTGTTGAGAGACAGAAAGGATGTTACTTGGTTGAAAACAGCTCTTTCAAGTGTCTTCACAATGAATGGTAGGAGAGAGATAGGTCTGTAATGTTCTACAAATGATGTGTTTAGTGTTGGTTTTTTAAGCAGTGGAGTAACCCGAGCTTGCTTGAATGCTGTAGGGAAAGTGCCAGTATGGAGGGATGAGTTGATGATGTGTGTGAGTGATGGTAGAAGTGTGGGAGAGATGGCTTGTAGAAGGTGTGAGGGGATGGGGTCTAGAGGGCAGGTGGTAGGGTGACTGGAGAGGAGAAGTGTAGATACTTCTTCCTCGGTTAGCGAAGAAAAGGAGGACAGAGGGATGTTGGCTGTAGAAGGGGTCGGTCTGGGTTCCTGTGTGTGAGGAGCTGAGAACTGACTGCTGATAGATGTTGTTTTGTTGGTGAAGAAGATCGCAAAATCGTCAGCAGTTAAGGAGGAGGCGGGTGGTGGTGGAGGTGGACAGAGGAGAGAGTTGAATGTCTTGAAGAGTAATCGTGTGTTGGAGGAGTTGTTGATCTTGTTGTGGAAGTATGAAGATTTTGCAGCATGAACATCAACAGAAAAGGAAGAGAGGAGAGATTGATACGTACTCAGGTCAGATGCGTCTTTTGATTTGTGCCATTTCCTCTCCGCTGCCCTGAGTTCGGTCCGGTGTTCCCTAAGAACCTCAGATAACCAGGGGTTAGAGGGAGTGGCGCGTGCTGGCCTGGAGGAGAGAGGGCAGATAATGTCTAGAGAAGAGGTTAGAGTGGAGCATAAGGTGTCCGTTGCGGTATTCACATCCAGAGATGAGAATTGTGAGGGTGGGGGAAGAGAAGATGAGATGGCAGAGGAAAGATGGGAGGGGGAAAGTGAGCGCAGGTTTCGCCTGAAAGTGACTGGTGGGGTTGGTGGTGCAGGGGTAGAGAGTTGTAGACTGAAAGTAATGAGGAAATGATCTGAGACATGGAGAGGTCTCACCAAGATGTTGTCTGTGGTGCAGTTGCGTGTGTAAACCAGGTCCAGTTGGTTGCCTGATTTGTGAGTACCTGTGGTGATGAGTTGTGTGAGATCAAAAGAGGCTAGGAGAGAGATGAAGTCTGCTGCATACGGCTTGTCGAGATGGATGTTGAAGTCACCAAAGATTAGAAGTGGGGTGCCGTCCTCAGGGAAAGTGGACAGCAGCACATCCAGCTCATCCACAAAATTACCCAGCTGACCTGGGGGACGATAAATGACTACAATATGGATCTTAATGGGAGTTGTGAGTGTAATAGCATGATATTCAAATGAGTTGTTGTTGCATATAGAAGAGAGCGTAGAGTATTTGTAATTGTTAGAAACGAGGAGCCCTGTACCTCCACCTCTCCCAGACTGGTGAGGGGAGTGAGAGAAGGAGAAATTGCTAGAGAGAGCAGCGGGGGTTGCTGAGTCTTCTGGACGAATCCAGGTCTCAGTCAAGCCCAAGATAGAATGAGTTAAGAGTAGAATGAAATGCAAAGGCTGGAATGAAGTCAGCTTTATTGACTGCTGACTGGCAATTCCATAGACCCACGGAAAGAGAGAGAGGAGTGTGTGCGGATGAGAGAATGGGACGCAGATTGGCAGTATTGCGCTGCCTTTTGAGCGTGATGAAAGGGCGTTGCCGAGTGATAACAGGAATGTATTGAAAGCACATGTTGTTTAAGGTGAACAATAAGATAAAAAGAGTGAAGGAAAAGGGAAAAGGAGATACTTAAGTGCCTTTCTGGTGTCCTTGCTCGGTGGAGTCGCGCAGGTAGAGTCGATGGTCTTTACCCGAGTCGGTAAACTTTTTCATAAACTGTAATATCTGGTATAAATGGTTTCTCCTCCCAAACATTACAGTTTTGCCTATTAGACAGAATCTCACACTCTTTCATTGACAGTTATTAATATTTTCTGGGATGCAAAAGAAAAACAGCATCATGTGAACAGGACTTTTATTTTGGTCTGGGTGTGTGATGTCATCAGGCTGCGCCGCGCTCCTGCGTCTGTTGGGATTCGACTGCTGAAAGGTTTGTGTTTTTAAGCATGTAAAGTGTTTAAATCAATGCAAAGCGTTCAGTCAATTCAATTGTTTTTATACACGTGAATTCGCCTCGTTCAAATGAGCGTATTGAACTGGTATGGGTGCTGGAAGAGGTCAAAATTTAATTTAAGACTCTATTTTCTGCTATTTTCCATCTTATTAGCACACAAATAATACAATTTCATTATTTTTAAAAAATTTGTAAGGTAAATCTGAAAGGTAACTGTTCTGCTACACACTTTCCATGTTGCAGTTTTAACCAAACTTAGCAAAACCAATTTAATGGCAATTGATGTACGGTAGTGAAATTGTGTTTTGGCTGTAGTTTTACATTTGGAGAAATGGCTCCTTTCTTACTGAGCAGCCTTTCAGGTCATATCACTTTAAGGCTCATTTTACTGTAGAAATAGAGACGTTTCATCTGGTATCTACACAAGGTCCTCACTGCTAGCCAACCTGCTATTGTTCTGGAATTGATTTGCACTTTTTGCAATTTGAAATCGCAATTTTGGAATTTGATTTGCATTTTAAACGAGCGTACTATTGTTTATAAAGATGAACATAGTCATTTCAGTGGTTTCTTTTAAGCGTTTAAAAACTTGCTTTGATGAATTCAACCTAATTGTATAAAAACTGATTTCAACAGTTTGATAATCCTTGAAAGCAAACATACCAAGAGAAATTACAGTTTAAAATTAGTTTAATTATACTTCTATATTTTTAGGTTGTCTACTGTTATGTGTTCTGTATGCCTTAAAGAGCAATATTAAATATTATTACTTAGTCTTTTTTTGGTGGCGTGTTCCGGGTAAGTTGTCACACATGCAGTGTGTGTTTGTCAGTTAAAGATAATTAACTCTGCTAATTTTAGAGTGAAATATTCTGCCCTGGACACTGCAGTTGAGAGTAACCCCAGCATGTCGTCCAGCGGGGAGATACTGGTGATTTCAGCACGGGAGCAGAAGGGGATTGTCCCAGTGTCGGCACCGGCGGAGAGGAAGTAGTTACTTTGATCCTTACTCCAGTGGATCTCCCATCTAAACCCTCATACACCTTCCAGACACCCGTTAAAAAGAGGATCCTTCAGAAGTCTAAAAGTAATTATGTATAATCTATTTTGTTGAGAAATAACAATTATTTCTAACTATATACCAAATATACACAAGCATCTAATGAATTATGAAGTACTACACTTTCTAACTGAGACACAAGCTGTTGATGTCACCGGCACTGATATATTTTTAAGGAATATGTTGCTTCACACAATAACTCAAAAGGAGGAGTTAGTGCTTCACCTCCAGAAGCCATCACACATATTCCACCTTTTCCAAAATCAAAGTTCATTGCTCGACCCACAAAGGTCTGTTCTTCCGCATATAAACATTGTTTTCACTTGATGTTAACATGCCTTTCCTATATTCTAAGTTCAATGAACTCTTGATTTAGCAAGTTTGATCTAGATGAATAATCAAATAATATTACACTAATATCTTTACATATGTTTGACATATGTACTGATCTTTGAATTTGTGATCCAGTTAAAGCTGTAAACTTATTGCATTTTCAAGCACATTATTATTATCACCTAGTTGATAACCTGCAAAAGCGTGTCACTTGCTCAAAATGGAGAGCTCATTCCTCAAAAGCAAGTATTCATTTCAATGAAAGTGTCAGTGTCATCAAGATGAAAAGTCCTGACACCATCGTTTATGAACAAGTTAGTCAAATGGCTTTGTCATGTTTTCATTAGGACAGTTTACTCTGTAAATCTTTTCCCAATGCTAAGTCAGATCTTGGTGACACTACCTGAAAATGCTCAAGACAGCACTATATACTATTTGCACAGCCATTTGAAAAATACAGTAAAGTTACACATTACTGTATTCAGTGAGGAAACTGAGTACAAGACACTGAATATGTATGTTTCACATTTTTCTGCAATTGCAATTCTCTTTGCAATTCTAATTTGTTCACGGCATTGTGCAAAAGAAAAAACACACCCTTATTTACAACAAACATAAACTCTCTTTGGGTGGAGCTGTGCACAACTGTACACAATATTGCAGTACATATTGGAACTGAACATACAACATACATAGTACTGTAATCATTCATGCACATCCAGACGTTCCTCTCTGTCTGGCCACATAACAGCGAATATCATCTCTTGCAATGCAGCGTGGAAAGTATGGTCATGTGGATGCCGGTCATATACCTTCCACCTCCAGGAAGAGAAAAACTCCTCTATAGGAATGGTGAGTAGGGAGGGAGATATTCCACCAGCATCCTATCATGTGCTGCAAACCAATGTCTGACGACATCTGAGAAAACGCACATTATCCAACACAACTACATGCTTGCTCCGATGGTCTCCAGTTAGACCCCTCTCATTCTCAGGGATCATGTCCCTGTAAAGAGTCAGCAGATGTTGTGTGCTGTATGGACCAAGACGGGGGATATGGATGAGGACGCCGTTTTCTGAGATGACTGCACACATAGTAATATTCCCTCCTCGTTGGCCTGGGACATCAATGGTTGCTCTCTGTCCAATGCGATTCCTTCCACATCTTCTACCTTTTGCCAGAATGAAACCCGCCTCATCAAGGTATATGAATGTGTGCAGCGGTTCCCTGGCCTCCAGCTCCAGTACAAGCTTTATTACAGAAGAGGGAGTGAGAAAAACTATAACAACTTTTCCTGTGTAACATAATGAATTTTGGACAACATATTGTACAGTGTGCACTGTGAATACACATACACAGAACTGTCACGTAAGTTTAGTGCATGACACTACACAAAGTAAACAGTTTACAGCACTGAACATTAGAATATGCACACACATGTTTTACCTGTACATACTGGTGACGGATCTCCTTCACTCTGTCGCTGTTCCGTTCAAATGGCACATTGTACAATTGTTTCATGCGCATTTCATTCCTCCTGAGCACTCTGTCAATTGTAGCGACTGAAACAGATTCAATATTCCCAAAGACATTGTCATCCTCTATAACAGCACTTTGTATCTCTCTCAACCTTATGGCACTGTTTGCAATCACCATTGCACAAATGGCTTCCTCTTGTTGCGGAGTAAAAAGGGGCCCTCTACCACCTCTGCAAGGTTGTCTTGCAATCCTGTGTGGTGAAATTACAGTAAATATGGCAAATCTTTACTGTAACACTACTGTACACTACAATACACTAAATGTGTGATGCAGTAAAGCTGTACGTCTAAATGTAAAATGTACAGTGACAAGTTATTGTTCCACTGCAAGCTTCATGTATGACACAATGACAGTAGTGTAGTGCAGATTGTTTAGTGCTGAATTACTGTCCATTTATACACACCTGTTCTCCCGACGAAATGTTTGAATAATTGAATTTACATTGGTTCTCCCAACATTTGGCTGCACCCTTCGACCAGCCTCAGCCATTGTGAGGCCGTGATTGACAACATGATCCACAATTGTAGCCCTGATTTCATCAGGGATCCGCCTATGTACTTGGCCTCTTCTTCCTCTTCCCCTGTTTTGTCCCCTTCCCCTTCCCCTTCCCCTTCCCCTTCCCCTTCCCCTTCCCCTTCCGTGTCACAGTATTGTAGAAATCATACACACTACAGGTATGTCCTGCTTGGTTCATATATGCTTGTAAAGTGGGGGTTTATGGGATTCAGCTCTGACAGTGATTGTAGAGAAGTGGCTTATCATTGGTTGCAACTAATGCTTCACACACCCCTTCTCTTCAGTGAAGGATGAGATTCACCCGAGAGAAATTGTTAAATTTAGGAGAAATTTTCAGGGAAAAAAAAGATTAAAAAAAATGTGTAAAATTTGCTTGACAGATTTTGACAACTAGTTCAACATTTTTGTATGTAATGACTCAAGCAATGAAATGAGGACTATTAGTTTTATATGGAATGATTATTCAGCATTCACAAGTATAGATAATTTTGACTGACATGACATAAGCAAATGATAATGTTATAAAACAGCAGAGAGTTGTATGAAAGCAATTGATGCATGTCCAAAAGCATTTGCAATTTGTTGGAAGGAATGAGAAACTGCTACTATGATGTGCACAAATGACTAAATGTTGTGGAGGTTGAACTAACTGTTGATTATTTAAATAATCAGTATGCAAATAATATGTTGAATATTAATGAACCGACAACATATTAAAGAGAGATGACAGGAAACGGAAAGAGAAGAGGAGAAAAAATTAAGGTGCAACATGTCGGAGGTTGTTGAACAAATTCGCAGAAAATGCAGTTTTGTAGAAAGAGCACATGGACATGGAGTCTTAGGAAGCGCACATCTGAATGCCATTGATTAGACTTTATTGAATTGAAGAAGAACTGAAGGCACGCTGTCTACTGAAACGATGGAAGAACTTGTTAGTAGTCTATCGGATCTCAGAGCTTTCGTCAGACAGTCCGTGTCACTCGAGGAGCGCAGGGCAGACGCCTTCACAGTCCTAGAGTTCGCTCAGGCTTGAGTTTTCACAGATGCTGCTCGGAAACACACTTTTACTTTGGTCGCGTTCAAAAGAGGCGTTACGGTATTTATTAATCTCGCCTCTCGTTTTCATGTCTGTTCCGCATTCCCCAAATCTTTGCGAATGAATAAATATGGTGTTAATGAGAAGACTAATTAAAAAGCAAGTAAACTTCTCCATGTCTGACCATCATGCTCCTGTAGTGTTTACTGAGCTTAGATGACTGGTGATAATAAAAAAAAAGTTATCAAAACGCTAAAGCACTAGAACGAATTAAGCTACTGACATTGGCTTTTGGTTTTATGAACTGATGCCTTGCAAATACCTCGTTACAGTAGCCTACGTGAATGAAGGAATAATCTAATATCCACTGTATAGTCTACAGTATTTCACTGCAGAATGGTAGGCTACCTTTAATATTATTTTCAAAAACTTCAATAGATATGTTATGTAAATAGGAAAAAAAAAAATTAAAAAAGCTTGTTAAATGTGAACACACGCAGTTCTTTTTTATTGCAAGAAAATAAACAGCACTGCATTGAATACATTAACATAAAAATGAAAAGGAAAAAGAAAGTAAAAAATACAGACAAATACAATCATAATTCTTAAGAAACTTGTTCTTATTATCAATGAGTTTTACATTTTTTTTTACAATAATGGAATTCCCAACGATAAAGACATCAAATAGGCAGTAGGTGTTTCTCAATGTCAAGGACTGGTCCTTCAGGGTTCCCACGCGTCCTGGAAAACCTGGAAAACCTGGAAAATGAAAGACTAATTTTCCAGTCCTGAAAAACACATGGAAAATGGGAAAAAAAGTAAAATGTCCTGGAAACGTTTGCGTTGTCCTGGAAAATAATTTTCCCTCCTTGTGGATGAAACGGGTTAAACATTTTACGCATGTATGTCTGTTTTCAGCTGCCTTCAACGGGTAATATCAGAGAATGTCTAAGGGCCTGTTCACATATCGCGTCTTTTGCGCGCTCAAGTTCGTTATTTCAAATGTAGACGCGCGGTATGCGCGCTCATAATGGAAGCGACGTGCTCGTTTTTTCCAAGCGCGTCCGTGCCGCATCGAGACATTTCAACATCTCAACTTTTCAGAATGCCGCAAGCGCACCGTAGGTCACGTGACAAGAACCACGCTTAGCGACGACAGACGCCTCCGGAGCGCAACCGACCTAGCGCTTTGGAAAAATGAGAATGCGGCGCGCCTAGCGTTTTCTACGCGTTTTTAGGCGCGATATGTGAACGCCGCCTAATAGGAAGAGAATTGGCACTCTCTGGTTACTTCCGGTTTCTGGACTGGCTGCAGTAACACGTCTCTGTCCATGCGGGGGCGCTCGCAGGCGAGTGCAGAATGAATGGAGGTCTATGGAGCTATACCCCTCAAAATCCACTTTTCTCAGGATATAATTTTTTGTCTAGTAATTTGAATATTGTATTCGAAAGGAGATGCAAAGAAATTACACATTGCTGGGTGTTAGATTTTTTAGAGTCACTTATTTGCTTTAAAAAGTCTTTTAAAATGTCAATAACGTCATACACATCGTACGACCAGAGATGCTGCTTTACGGCAATCCTTCAGTCACTTTGGTGTTTTCGCGCTCTGCACTTTCTTTTCTCTCGAGGCATCGACAACACAGCTGACACAGGTAAACACACGCGCTAGAAGAGTTTTTGTTTTGTTTGTTTCTGGTCCCGCTTCGGATGCCACGATGCCATCAAGCAGTATCTCTGGTTGTAATCAGTCCTTCACTGACCAATCAGTGTTCATTAGCAGAATGCTAGCGTGTTATGGGCAACAACAACTCAACCTGTAAGAAATCAAAAGGACATAAGTACTCGTTCATTCAATTTTTCGACCTATAACCCATGTTGAACTTGCAAAACCTACAATAAAATCTGAGATTTCTCAATGGCAATCGGGTGAGGGAGACAAATTTAGCCGTCTAGCCCCATTGACTCCCATTCAGTCTGCACTCGCCCGCGATTACCTCCAGTGGAATTCTAATGGAACTGCAACCAAAATCGATACAATGACTGCAGAACCGCAGAACCATACGTCATAGCAGTGTGAGGATGACAGCGCCAGCCTAACAGTCTGATGCCGGAACCGCATACTATACATAGCCACCTTGCATATACCATACCTAAACCTACCCATCTCCACCCCCTGACCCCTAAACCTACCCATCTCCACCCCCTGACCGCTAAACCCACCCCTAAACCTACCCATCTCCACCCCCTGACCCCTAAACCTACCCATCTCCACCCCCTGACCGCTAAACCCACCCCTAAACCTACCCATCTCCACCCCCTGACCGCTAAACCCACCCCTAAACCTACCCATCTCCACCCCTTAGATGTTTTTAACCCGCCCACTTCCGGCATCAGACTGTTAGGCTGGCGCTGTCGTCCTCACACTGCTATGACGTATGGTTCTGCGGTTCTGCAGTTGGTTAATATTGATACAATGGGGCTAATAGGAAGTGCCAAAGCTCTCCGTAGACAGGCTCTGGTAATATTGGGCTGGAGCTGTCTGCTTTCATTTCTGCATGTAGCCAGCACAGCGCCCCACGTGACACAAACCTGCCAATATGTACGCATTTTGCGTAGCAAGTACGCAATTTGACATCTCAGTACGCTGGCATACATGCCAACCCTCCCGATTTTTCCGGGAGACTCCCGAATTTCAAAGCCCCTCCCGAAAATCTCCCGGACCGACCTTTCTCCCGAATTTCTCCCGATTTCCACCCGGACAACAATATTGCTACACTATCCGTCACTGGGCACCGTTTCAGACCGAACAATAATAAAGGTTACACCTCGAAGTCAAGCGCGGCAATCAGAACGGAAAAAGAAGCAGAAGAGGAAGGGGAAAAGGAAGAAAGAAGAGACCATGGCGAATAAAAAGAGAAAATATGCAGTATGTTATATCAGTATTCTCGAGAAAAGGAGTTTTCCCGTAGCGTAAGCTAAACTTACGCAACACGAGAGTACTCTCGTAAGAGAACGACACTCGGTTACTAACGTAACCTCGGTTCTCTCTAGAGAGGGAACGAGTGTTGCGTAGCCTGCCGTGCTTGTGCTGCACTTGGTTTCGCTTCTAGTCGACTGAAATCACTTGTGCAACCTGTGCGAGGGGGTTTTATAGGCTAGCCACACCCCTTTTTGGCGGGCCATGACGACACCCCCCCCTCAAGGTTGGCAAGTATGTACGCTGGTAGGACTTGCCCCTCTAAACTACGGTCATGTGAGTTCTGTGGCAAATGTGCACTGATATCAGCAAGTAAAATACCAGTGTATGAACTAAAGTAGAGAATAACTTCTGTTTTAGTAGTGTGGCATTGCAAGTAGAGGAAAGCAGGTGGCATTGTGAAAGACAACAATCTTTGCACAACTATAATACAGATATAACGGTATAGGTACAATATCACATCTGTTTCAAAATATATCTCGATATGATAATATCGGTATATCGCCCAGCTAGTTGTGATAACTTGACTCGCACTGTAGCAGCTGAAAAAGTCTTGAAAATGTCCTGGAAAAGTCCTGGAAAATCATTTCAAGAAAAGAGTGGGAACCCTGTCCTTCCAAGTCACTTCCTTCAGAGGCTAGGCGAGGCTCCTCTTTAGCATTCGGAGAACACGTAAATGGAACAGGCTAGCAAGTGCACGTCAGTGCGTCATTACGTCAGTGAAAATGAAAAACAGAGCGTTGCTATGGACGCAGTTCTGTTCACTCAGGCAATATTGTTTTTAAATCAATAAACTCCTTTTTAATCATATTGATTATTTGACTGTCAAGTGTGTTTAAACAGTGCGGGTCAATTTGACCCATAACATAATGGATGTAATTATTTTTTAAAACAAATGTTTGGTAATGTAAATATATTTACATTTGAAAGCATATTGACCCGTTAATGCTCAGACTCCGTTAACGTCCAACATTTTGAATTTTTTGAACAAGATAGCAAAGCTGCGCGCATAGGATTGTGGGTGATTTGAGAGCGCGAAGGCTACACATATGCATCCTTTCCTGTATATGGGATATTTTTCGAACGAAGGACTCAGTCCTTGGTGGAAATTCCGAGGATCCTCGACATTGGACGGATGTCGATGACGTAGCATCCTCGAAATTCTGGCTTCCGAGGATCCTTCCTTGACATTGAGAAACGCCTAGAGTCTTGAGATTCTATATGCAGTTCAAAAATGCATATAAAGTTGTCATGACGTCATTGTTTTGTTTTAATTAAAATGCATGTTTAGTTATAATTATACAGATAATTTGAGCTGGAGAAGTCATACAGTACATTATTGATGCACAGTATTTATTATTCAAGAAAATGGAAAATGTTAGGGGAGCCCAATGTTACTTTTTGCCCCAATACTGATAAAAGTCTAGAAACACCCCTGCTGCCAAACATTCTGTTCTTACAGGGTTTCCCAGTAAACAATACCTGTGTACATATGTTTATTAGACCTTGAAATATACATTCATAATGACATTGGTAAGATCAAATGACAGTATTTAAAGCAAAGCACGGAATTAAGAAATAAAAAACAAAATTAAAGGAGAAAAGGAATTAACAATTTATATTAATCTCAACAACCCAAATTTTGTATAATCCTGGTGCATTTGCTGGCTTTTTTAGTTATCATACAATGGAAACTAGCTGTAAATAAAAATATTTTTAAGAGTTTTATATATTTAAGGTTTTGTATTCATATACTTACAATTGAGAATACAATAATTTATTAAAAAATAAATGGCAATAAAAGAAAAGAGAATAAGGTGTCCCTACATCAGCTTCAGAACTTTGTCTTGTGGTATTGGCACATATTTCATGTTTATGCTTCATAAAAAACAAAATAAACAAAATCCTATCACTGCCACAAGACAAAAAGCATTACTATTCATAGTTTCTGTTAAAACATGATTTGCATATCCTCAAGTAAAATTTTGTTTTTAAAAAATTACCTGGCTCTTCCAAGCTTTATAATGTCAATGAATGGCTGTTTCTGTTTTGAAGTCCATAAAAGTGCATCTATCTATCATAAAAGAGCATCTATCCATCATTAAAGTGCATCTGTCCATCATAAAAGTGTATATATCCATCATAAACGTGTATATATCCATCATAAAAGTGCATCTATTCATCATAAAAGTGCATCTGTCCATCATTAAAGTGCATCTATCCATCATAAAAGTGCATCTATCCATCATTAAAGTGCATCAATCCATCATTAAAGTGCATCTATCCATCATTAAAGTGCATCTATCCATCATTAAAGTGCATCTGTCCATCATAAAAGTGTATATATCCATCATAAAAGTGCATCTATCCATCATAAAAGTGCATCTGTCCATCATAAAAGTGCATCTGTCCATCATTAAAGTGCATCTGTCCATCATTAAAGTGCATCTATCCATCATAAAAGTGCATCTATCCATCATAAAAGTGCATCTGTCCATCATAAAAGTGCATCTGTCCATCATTAAAGTGCATCTATCCATCATAAAAGTGCATCTATCCATCATAAAAGTGCATCTATCCATCATAAAAGTGCATCTATCCATCATTAAAGTGCATCAATCCATCATTAAAGTGCATCTATCCATCATTAAAGTGCATCAATCCATCATTAAAGTGCATCTGTCCATCATAAAAGTGCATATATCCATCATAAAAGTGCATCTATCCATCATAAAAGTGCATCTGTCCATCATTAAAGTGCATCTGTCCATCATAAAAGTGCATCTGTCCATCATAAAAGTGCATCTGTCCATCATTAAAGTGCATCTATCCATCATAAAAGTGCATCTATCCATCATAAAAGTGCATCTGTCCATCATTAAAGTGCATCTATCCATCATAAAAGTGCATCTATCCATCATAAAAGTGCATCTGTCCATCATAAAAGTGCATCTATCCATCATTAAAGTGCATCTGTCCATCATTAAAGTGCATCTATCCATCATAAAAGTGCATCTATCCATCATAAAAGTGCATCTATCTATCATAAAAGTGCATCTATCCATCATTAAAGTGCATCAATCCATCATTAAAGTGCATCTATCCATAATTAAAGTGCATCAATCCATCATTAAAGTGCATCTGTCCATCATAAAAGTGTATATATCCATCATAAAAGTGCATCTGTCCATCATAAAAGTGCATCTGTCCATCATTAAAGTGCATATATCCATCATAAAAGTGCATCTATCCATCATAAAAGTGTATATATCCATCATAAAAGTGCATCTATCCATCATAAAAGTGCATCTGTCCATCATAAAAGTGTATCTGTCCATCATTAAAGTGCATCTATCCATCATAAAAGTGCATCTGTCCATCATTAAAGTGCATCTATCCATCATAAAAGTGCATCTGTCCATCATTAAAGTGCATCTATCCATCATAAAAGTGCATCTGTCCATCATAAAAGTGCATCTATCTATCATTAAAGTGCATCTGTCCATCATTAAAGTGCATCTATCCATCATAAAAGTGCATCTATCCATCATAAAAGTGCATCTATCCATCATTAAAGTGCATCTGTCCATCATTAAAGTGCATCTATCCATCATAAAAGTGCATCTATCCATCATAAAAGTGCATCTGTCCATCATAAAAGTGCATCTGTCCATCATTAACCCCTTAACGCCTACTGTCGCGAATTTGCAACAAACCCCTTCCATTCAGACTGCAGGCGAGATAGCGTGTGTTTTCCCCCAATGCCTGTTTGTGCACATTCGATACATACCTAGGAACATTTTGCACGCACTGGTTTATCGTAGGAGCGGTCGGAGTGGGAACTACATCCGGTTCACCGAAGCTAATATTTTGTTTTGCAAAATCCGCATATCAAGTGCGCAAATGTGGAGAAATTTCCCAAAATGAGTTAAGTTGTGCTAAGATAAAAATATGTACCAGCTTATTGATTGCTTCTATAGCTATGTTATTCATATAGACTTCATGTGACGAATATTTTTTACGTACTTTGTAGATTTCTGTTTGTAGCAAATTTGCGACATTGGGCCATAACGGCTGGATTGGGCTAATGGCTACATATTATAATAATGCTGTATTTAGATGGTTTCAGCCCAAAATTTTTTTTTATTTTTTTTCCCACAAAAAATAGCATGTTAGGATATAACACTATAAGAATATATGATGTATGCACTGGAGAAACAAGGAAAGAGTTAAACAGAGTGTAACATGGAATGTATAAAAACTACTGTCAATGTTAGGGAGTAGGAGAGTGTTTTGTTTCTTGCTGTTGTCAAGATTCATTAATTTGTCAAAGTTTATAAGTATAAAGTTTATAAGTTCTAACAACTTTGTGCCATGAATAAAATCTACATTCCTGAGATGGGAAAATGTGTTTTATTAATTTTTCCATTTTGTAAAAAAATACCCTAAATGCCCACTGTCGCAAATTTGCAACATACCAAAATTACCCTAAATGCCTGTTGTCGCAAATTTGCAACATACCAAAATTTCTATTTATTTGTTGTGCAAAAGTGAAATTGATAATCTCAACATTATTTACCATCTACCTAAAGTCAAAAACACACAGAATTTTTTTTTTTATATACAGCTTTATAAATTCAGGCGTTAAGGGGTTAAAGTGCATCAATCCATCATAAAAGTGCATCTATCTATCATTAAAGTGCATCAATCCATCATTAAAGTGCATCTATCCATAATTAAAGTGCATCAATCCATCATTAAAGTGCATCTGTCCATCATAAAAGTGTATATATCCATCATAAAAGTGCATCTATCCATCATAAAAGTGCATCTGTCCATCATTAAAGTGCATCTATCCATCATAAAAGTGTATATATCCATCATAAAAGTGCATCTGTCCATCATAAAAGTGCATCTGTCCATCATTAAAGTGCATCTATCCATCATAAAAGTGCATCTGTCCATCATTAAAGTGCATCTATCCATCATAAAAGTGCATCTGTCCATCATAAAAGTGCATCTATCTATCATTAAAGTGCATCTGTCCATCATTAAAGTGCATCTATCCATCATAAAAGTGCATCTATCCATCATTAAAGTGCATCTGTCCATCATTAAAGTGCATCTATCCATCATAAAAGTGCATCTATCCATCATAAAAGTGCATCTGTCCATCATTAAAGTGCATCAATCCATCATAAAAGTGCATCTATCTATCATTAAAGTGCATCAATCCATCATTAAAGTGCATCTATCCATAATTAAAGTGCATCAATCCATCATTAAAGTGCATCTGTCCATCATAAAAGTGTATATATCCATCATAAAAGTGCATCTATCCATCATAAAAGTGCATCTGTCCATCATTAAAGTGCATCTATCCATCATAAAAGTGTATATATCCATCATAAAAGTGCATCTGTCCATCATAAAAGTGCATCTGTCCATCATTAAAGTGCATCTATCCATCATAAAAGTGCATCTGTCCATCATTAAAGTGCATCTATCCATCATAAAAGTGCATCTGTCCATCATAAAAGTGCATCTATCTATCATTAAAGTGCATCTGTCCATCATTAAAGTGCATCTATCCATCATAAAAGTGCATCTATCCATCATTAAAGTGCATCTGTCCATCATTAAAGTGCATCTATCCATCATAAAAGTGCATCTGTCCATCATAAAAGTGCATCTATCCATCATTAAAGTGCATCTGTCCATCATTAAAGTGCATCTATCCATCATAAAAGTGCATCTATGCATCATAAAAGTGCATCTGTCCATCATAAAAGTGCATCTGTCCATCATTAAAGTGCATCTATCCATCATAAAAGTGTATATATCCATCATTAAAGTGCATCTATCCATAATTAAAGTGCATCAATCCATCATTAAAGTGCATCTGTCCATCATAAAAGTGTATATATCCATCATAAAAGTGCATCTGTCCATCATAAAAGTGCATCTGTCCATCATAAAAGTGCATCTATCCATCATAAAAGTGCATCTGTCCATCATTAAAGTGCATCTATCCATCATAAAAGTGCATCTGTCCATCATTAAAGTGTATCTATCCATCATAAAAGTGCATCTGTCCATCATAAAAGTGCATCTATCTATCATAAAAGTGTATATATCCATCATAAAAGTGCATCTATCCATCATAAAAGTGCATCTGTCCATCATAAAAGTGCATCTATCCATCATTAAAGTGCATCTGTCCATCATTAGTGCATCTATCCATCATAAAAGTGCATCTATCCATAATTAAAGTGCATCTATTCATTTAATCATCTTTTCATGATAAAAGTGCATCTATCCATCATAAAAGTTCATCTATCCATCATAAAAGTGCATCTGTCCATCATTAAAGTGCATCTGTCCATCATAAAAGTGTATATATCCATCATAAAAGTGCATCTATCCATCATAAAAGTGTATATATCCATCATTAAAGTGCATCTATCCATCATAAAAGTGCATCTATCATAAAAGTTCATCTGTCCATCATAAAAGTGCATCTATCCATGATAAAAGTGCATCTGTACATCATTAAAGTGCATCTATCCATCATAAAACTGTATATATCCATCATTAAAGTGCTACACACATCTCTTGGGGTTAATAAAGGCCTTCTGAAGCGAAGAATATGAATGTAATATATATAAGAAGAAGAATATCCATGCACTTAAGGTGTAAGTAGACGTATGTGCGTTTGGCCGGAAGCTAGAATTTTACTTTGTAATGTGTTAAATATGGATATTTTTCTTACACAAACGCATCGCTTCACTTCAGAAGGCCTTTATTAACCCCTCAGAGCCATGTGGAGCACTTTTATGAATTTTATCATGATGGATAGATGCACTTTTATGATGGATAGATGCACTTTTATCATGAAAAGATGATAAAATGAATAGATGCACTTTTATGATGGATAGATGCACTTTTATCATGGATAGATGCACTTTTATCATGAAAAGATGCACTTTTATTGACTTCAAAACAGAAACAGCCATTCACTGCCATTATAAAGCTGTGAAGAGCCAGAACATTTATTAATATAACTCTGATTGTATTTGTATGAAAGAAGAATGTCATATACACCTAGGATGACTTTAGAGTGAGTAAATCATCATGGGCTAATTTTCATTTTTGGCTGAACTATCCCTTTAAGCATTGTCTGTGAAACTGGGGGGTAAATCAAACTCTGTGTAATTATTTGCATACCAAAACATCACAGATCTCTCATCGAGCATTGCTGCGAGCAGAAGGATTGCTGGTCTCACGACAGAGAGTGAGAGTAATGTTGACGAACATTGACCCAGCAGCAGCTGCACGTAGATGGAGTGCTGCCGTGGCCAGAAGAACATATTATGTGCCATATCCAAACAGTCTGTGGCACATGGATGGAAAAATGCGTCTCATCAGGTATTTAGGATTTTCTTTAATATATATATATTTTTTTTATTTAACATTTTATATATATATATATATATATATATATATATATATATATATATATATATATATACATACATATTAATCCTCGTGTTGTTATGTGACTGACCTTAATTGAAATTTTAAAAAGATTCCCTTCAAATATTTTTTCTTACATAAAGCACATTTTCTGTTTAGCTGAACCCTCCACGTCCACTGTGTGAAAACCAGTAAAGCAAATCTAAATAGACAATTAGTATGGGTGCATTGTAATATCAGTGTTTTGGCTGGTCAGATTGTTTGTTGAATTTACTATTCATTAAGACTAACAACAAATCCACAAAGTATGAATCAGCAAAATAATGTCCTAGACTAGGTGTAAAATAAAATAATCACAAATCATTTTAATTTTTGCTCATTAGTGTTTTTAGTGAGTTATAGCAGTATGGTAGAGCTGTTGAATACCTGATGGTTTTTTTTGTTTTTTTTTCAGATGGGGCTTAGTCATTCATGGAGCCTTATATGGATACTCTCGCCTGATAACATACTTGAACTGTAATACCAACAACAGCTGCCACAGTGCTTACACAGATCTTAAAAGCCACATGTGTTTATGGACTTCCATCTAGAGTGCAGTCAGATCACGGTGGAGAGAACACACAAGTGGCGTTGTTCATGAATGTTGTTCATTGTGTGGAGCACAGAAGCCACATCACAGGGGAGTCTGTACCCAATCAGAGGATTGAGCGCCTTTGGAGGGATGTTTTCCTGCATGTTTTGCACAGTTTCTACAATGAATTCTACAGCTTTGAGGACAACGACACCCTAGATTCTGCAAACTGGTCCACAAGCTTTCTCTTCATCTTGTGTATTTACCTGAAATTCAAAGTAGATTGAGCAGGTTTCGTGAAGCCTGGAATCATCACCGTCTAAGAACGGAAAACAACCGAACACCCTCTCAGATCTGGGGCCCGTTCTTCGTACGTTGCTTAAAACGATACTTGGTTACTCACGTAACCTCGGTTCTCTCTAGAGAGGGAACGAGTATTGCGTAAGGAACTTACGCTACGGGAAAAGTCATCTTTTCTCGAGATACTGAAGCCAAAAAATTATCCTTAATTTTTCATATTTTGTCAACGCAGTGCAGCAGGCGGCACAGCAGAGCTAGAGCGGGCAATACTGCGTGCTCATTGGCTGCCGCGCGGCAACTGCTTAAGCCTACCAGTGAGCCCCGCGTGACGTCACGCCCAATCAGGGCGCGTCACAGCCCGCCAGAAGGGGCGGCGTCAGAGCGTATAAAAACAGGGCTCGGAGGCTTAACTCTCTGGTTTCTGTCGAATGAAGCGACATGAGCTCGGGGCGCAAGCACGGCAGGGAACGCAATACTCGTTCCCTCTCTAGAGAGAACCGAGGTTACGTGAGTAACCAAGTATCGTTCTCTTACGAGAGGTTCTCTCGTATTGCGTAAGGAACTTACGCTACGGGAACCCTTTGTCAACGCCGTGCGCGCCATGCATCCACACACAACTCCAGGGGGAGGGGACCCGGGGAGTGAAGAGTGGGGAGAGAGGTGGCCAGCAATGCGGGCCAACACATGTACATAAGCACCCATAGGGAGAAACAGAGCAGCACAGCCGGTCTGTATATAAGAGCTTTCCCTGAAAGTGCGGCTCGACCAGAAGAGCCAAATCCAATATCCAGCCTGCGAAGAGCAGGGCATGAACATGAATTTTAGACTGCAAGAAGTTTAGCCTGCAGGGCGGGAACTTCCAGGTTATAAAACCTAACAAATGTAGACGGGGAGGCCCAGCCTGCTGCCGTACAAATGTCATAAATGGAAATCCCACTGGACCATGCCCACGATGAGGCAACGCCTCTGGTGGAATGAGCCCGTATGCCCAGAGGGCACTGCAGGTCTTTGGACGCGTATGCTGTCGCGATAGCATCCACTATCTATCTGGATAGCGTCTGTTTCGAGGCGGCGAGACCCTTGGTGCGCCCACCAAACGAAACAAAGAGCTGCTCTGAGAGCCTGAAGGCTGCAGAGCGCGTAATATAAAGCCTTAACGCCCTGACAGGGCAAAGGAGGTTATTATCGACCTCGCTGGCTGCCGGCGGCAGGGCTGAGAGGGAGATAACCTGTGCTCTGAAAGGAGTACCCAACACTTTAGGGACATAGCCATGTCTGGGTTTGAGAATGACTAACGAGTCGTTAGGTCCAAACTCGAGACACGACGCGCTAACTGATAGCGCATGTAAGTCACCCACGCGTTTTACTGAGGCGAGGGCCAGCAGAAAAACGGTTTTGAAAGTGAGGTATTTGAGACCCACAGAGTCTAGCGGCTCGAAGGGAAAAGCTTTAAGGGCCTCCAGGACCAAAGACAGATCCCATATCGGAACCGAAGGTGGCCGCGGAGGGTTCAGCCTCCTGGCGCCTCGCAGGAAACGGGTAACGAGTTTGTTTCTTCCAAGTGCGCGGCCGCGCGCCGAGTCGGCGAACGCAGCAATCGCCGCAACATACACCTTGAGCGTGGAGGGGGACCTGCCCGCGTCCAGAGCTCTTGGAGGAAGTTCAGAACCTGTGGAACCTCACAGGACTGAGAGTTCAAACTCTTCCCTGTACACCATTTATTAAACACTGACCATTTAGACGCATAGAGCCGCCTCGTCGAGGGGGCTCTGGACTGCGAGATTGTGTTAACTACCCCTTCTGGCAGGTCAGCGAATATTCGTTGATTACCCACGCATGCAGAGACCAGTGCTCTGGATGGGGATGCAGAATTGACCCTCGGGCTTGAGAGAGAAGGTCTCTCCTCACCGGAATCGGCCACGGGGCTGTGTCTGACATGTTCACCAGCTCCGGGAACCAGGGTTGGTTCTTCCAGTGCGGGGCTATGAGGAGCACTGCGCAGCGCATTTCCCTGATCTTCGCTAATACCTGAGGCAGCATAGAGATCGGGGGGAAAGCGTACAACGGGACACTGGGCCACGCCTGGGCCAGCGCGTCCTTGCTCTTCGAAAAGAACCTTTTGCACTGAGCGTTCTCGCTTGTGGCAAAAAGGTCCAATTTCGCTTCGCCGAAGCGGAGCCACAACGTCTGTATCGTCTGGCTGTGTAACGCCCATTCCCCTGGGGGAACATTGTCTCTGGACAGTTTGTCCGGGCCGTCGTTCAGGTGCCCGGGCACGTGCGCGGCTCTCAGCGAGCGCAGCGAGCCCTGAGCCCAGACCAAGAGGCGTTCTGTTAGAGCGCTGGATCTGAGTCCGCCCTGGCGGTTCACGTAGGACACCACTGACATGTTGTCTGAGCGAACTAGCACGTGGTGTCCCCGCAAGTATGGGAGAAAATGCTTCAAAGCTTTCTCGACCGCTAACATCTCCAGACAGTTTATATGGAGGTTCCGCTCTGGGCCCGACCAGGGGCCGCAGATTGGTCTGCCCTCGTAAAGCGCTCCCCAACCCATGTTGGACGCGTCTGTCGAGACCACTTTGCAGTGTGAGATGGCTCCCATTGTCACTCCCTGACGGTACCATTCGGGCGCTAGCCAGGGCTGCAGGGCTGAGACACAGACCTGAGTCACGCTGACTCGAGCGCTGCCCGAAACCCACGCTCCGCGGGGTACTTTCGATTTCAGCCAGCATTGTAGCGGGCGCATACGAAGTAAACCCAGCCGTAGGACCGCTGCGGCTGATGCCATATGTCCTAACAGCCTTTGGAAACGTTTCAGAGGGAGGTATCTGCCCTTTTGGACGGATGCGGCGAGGTGTCGAACACAGCGCGCGCGCTGTTCTGACAGCCTGGCAGTCATCGCCACCGAGTCCAGTTCTATTCCTAGGAAGGAAATAGACTGACTGGGGATAAGTGAGCTCTTGTCCCAGTTCACCGAAAGACCCAGGCTTTCCAGATGACTGAGAAGCGCTATCTTGTGAGAGATGAGTTCCTCTTTTGACTGCGCTAGAATGAGCCAATCGTCCAGATAGTTCAGGATTCGCATGCCCTGTTTTCTCAGGGGAGCGAGAGCTGAATCCATGCACTTCGTAAATGTGCGGGGTGCTAGGGACAGGCCGAACGGCAGGACGGTATATTGATACACCTGGCCGTCGAAGGCGATTCTCAAGAATGGCCTGTGACGGGGTATAATCTGGATTTGAAAATACGCGTCTTTCAGATCGAGAGATATAAACCAGTCCCTCGGGCGAATTAGCGCGAGGATCTGCCTGGTCGTAAGCATTTTGAACGGCCGTCTCATGAGGGCTCTGTTCAAATGTCTCAGATCTAATACGGGTCTGAGCCCGCCGTCCTTCTTGGGCACGAGGAAATAACGGCTGTAAAAGCCCGCCTCGGTCAGAGAAGGAGGAACTCTCTCTATCGCCTTTTTTTTTTTTTTTTTTTTCGCAGCAGCCTCGCTATCTCTGCATGCAGCAGATGGGCTGCTTCTGCGTTCACTTTCGTTTCGGTCCGGGCTTGAAAGCGCGGAGGCCGACGACTGAACTGTAGCGAATAGCCCTGTATTACCGTGTCCAGCACCCATGTCGACACACCCGGAATAGCTTTCCATGCATTTGCACTCATAGCTAGGGGTCGAATGGCCTCTGAGTCCTGCCCGCTGCATAGCGCGGGACGAGGGACCTGCAGTGGCGGGCGCGCGGTGCGCGCTGAGACAGTGCTGCGAGACGGGGACTCGCTGATAGCAGTGACCGGCCGGATTGCGCTGAGAGAGCGCGCGTGAGTGTTTATAGCAGAGTGTGAACGCGGGGGAGCGGGCACAGGACTCTTTATTAAAACACGGTCGGTGGCAGTGGCGATATCTGAACCCTGAATGTGTGAGACAGAGCGAACAGCGTGTGGTTGTGAGCACTCGTGAGCGGGCACATTTCCTACACTTAACACTCGAGCGGCAAGTGCGCGCTTTATGTGAGTGTGCTCTGTGGGGTGCACAGGGGGAATTGTGCTTGTGTGTAGAAATGAACACTGGGTCGTGGGCATATTTACTACACTCAAACACCGTCGGCGTGAGCCGAATAACCAGAATTAACACTCTTTTCCAGATTTTCTGGGCCGCTGTACGAACAGCGTTTGTGTGCAGGCGAGCGAGTTGTATAACTGACTCATTGGCTGCAATACACACACTTTCTGCGTGTGAGAAGCTGGCCGCGAGCTCGGATCAGCGAACAGCATAAAAAATTTTGCTGCCAGAGCCGGGATCGAACACGGGTCTCTGGTGTGAAAGCCTGTTATTCTGCCACTGAGCCACAGGGGAAGAGTGCATAGGCTGTCGATTCGCTCGAGCATAAGAGAGTGCGGGTCATGTTTTTCATCGGCGATAGCGTGCAGACGTGCGTGTATTATAACAGGCTCGTTGCTGCAACATTAACATTTTCAGCCGCCTAAACTCAGAGGGGGCTGAGAAACGTATGGGAATTGGAGAATGGCCCGGCCTCAGCGGGGCTACAAACATCTCCCTCCTCCTTCCGCCGGTGAGTGAGGCACGCGGGGTGCTGAGCATTACTCGTGACCGTCCGCTCTGACATCCCTGAGAACGGCGCAGTTTGCGCGGGAAGCGGGGCGAGTAGCCGGAGCGTCGTCATGTTTTGCAGGTGAGCGTGTAAGGTAACAGGCTCGTTTACTGCAATATTAATATTTCCAGCCGCCTGAACTTAGAGGGGACTGAGAAATAAGTGAGAAAAGCTGGAGGCCAAGCCTCCATGGGACTCGAACGCTCTCTTTCCTCCTATCACCGGCGAGTGACGGACGCGGGGACAGTAGCTTTCTTGTAACGTAAAGAAAACTAACCCCGCGACTGTCAGCTTCTGCAATCCCTTGTGAGCGGCGCAGTCCGCGCGGCTCGAACAGAGGGAGAGAGTGCGGGGAGAGCGAGTAGCCAGAGAGCGTTATCATGTTTGCAGGCGTGCGTGTACTGTGACAGGCTCGTTTACTGCAATATTAAGATTTCCAGCCGCCTGAACTTAGAGGGGACTGAGAAATATGTGAGAAAGGCGGTAGCCAAGCCTCGGTGCGACCCGAACACTCTCTTTTCTCCTATCACCGACGAGTGACGGACGCGGGGACAGTAGCTTTCTTGTAACGTAAAGAAAACTAACCCCGCGACTGTCAGCTTCTGCAATCCCTTGTGAGCGGCGCAGTCTGCGCGGCTCGAACAGAGGGAGAGAGTGCGGGGAGAGCGAGTAACCAGAGAGCGTTATCCTGTTTGCAGGCGTGCGTGTACTGTGACAGGCTCGTTTACTGCAGTATAGATATTCCCAGTAGCCTGAACTAGGAGGGGACTGAGAAATATGTTAGAGATGGAGGTTAGACCGGCCTTGGCGGGTCTAGAACACTCTTTTCTCCTTTCGCCGGGAGACGGCGGGCGGGGTGGAGGGGGGTAGCTTTCTTGTAACGTAAAGAAAGCTAGCCCCGTGACCGTACGCATCTGCGATCCCTTGTGAGCGGCACGTTTTGCGCGGCTCGAACAGAGGGAGAGAGCGAGCCCCGTAATCATCCGCATCTCTAACACACCTTGCGAGAGGCGCAGTTGCGCGGCTCGACAGAGGGAGAGAGAGAGCGGGGAGAGGAAATTTCTCTTTTAGAGAGTGTGTGTCGCAGCGGCGAACACACACATAATGTAAATAGACATATTGAGAAAGGATATATCGCCGGATAGCTGAGCTGGCACGGCAGGCTGAAGGCGGCGAAGATTCGTCCGGCTTCCTCAGGCTGTCCTAGGCTGGCTCGTTGCTGGTTTCGACGGCGACGGCTTCTCTCAGAGAGCAGCGATGCGAAGAGCTTCGCTGAAGAGACAGAAATCAGAGAGTTAAGCCTCCGAGCCCTGTTTTTATACGCTCTGACGCCGCCCCTTCTGGCGGGCTGTGACGCGCGAGGGCGCGCGCGCCCTGATTGGGCGTGACGTCACGCGGGGCTCACTGGTAGGCTTAAGCAGTTGCCGCGCGGCAGCCAATGAGCACGCAGTATTGCCCGCTCTAGCTCTGCTGTGCCGCCTGCTGCACTGCGTTGACAAAATATGAAAAATTAAGGATAATTTTTTGGCTTCAGTATCTCGAGAAAAGATGACTTTTCCCGTAGCGTAAGTTCCTTACGCAATACGAGAGAACCTCTCGTAAGAGAACATCCGAGATCAAATTACACATCCAAGATGATATCATCGTGCTAATCATGAGCTGGCTAACTCGGTTCTTCGAACACACTTGCCGGATATGATTAGTATCGCTGGATTGAGTTATCTGAGATAATTGCGCGTTCATGCGCTGGTTTAAAAGGGGATATGTATCGATAGTAGAAACATTGATCAGCAACGCTGCTATTGGCTGCTCAGCATGGCCAAAGAGCGCGCACAGTTTTTCTCCTCAGCAGAGCAAGAACTAATAGTCGAAGTTTATTCGGAATTTTAATGTTTAATCAAAACGCCAGGGACACCTCAAAGTCTGCAAAAGCCAGGAGAGAGGGCTGGCAAAAAGTAGCAGACAATTTAAATCCGTTAGAAGTGGCCATGTTAGATGTTTTTATCACTTATTAGCCTATATTTTTGTATTTTAATAATTGCATAATTACTTTGTCAGAGTCACCACACTAGAACATGGGAACAAATAAAAGTGAAGTACAAAAATTTTCTACATAATGGTAATTTTTAGTTATATTATAGTCTCTTTTATAAAAGGCACTGTTAAATAAATGGTTGTCTGATTATAAAAGCAACCAAGATAAAGGCTGAGAAAAAAAAATTAGAAAAGATCTTAGTAGCCAACACTGTAAAATCATTTTTGCTGCATTAAATTAAGGCCGTATAGTCATTTCAACTGTTAAATCTTGAGTAATGATGAATTGCTTTGACTTGTGAAAGTGAAAACTGATAAACTTATGTTAATCTAAAAATATTTTGCCATGAGTTATTGATCACATGTTTCCCGAGTGTAGTTCATTGTAATGACATTGTGTTTTCCTCTTTTGTGCACTTTTACATAATACACCAACACTTGTATCTGTTCCCAAGAAAGTGGTGGCTGAAATATGTGCAGTAAGTGGACATTTTCTAACTTTCCAAAGGAAAGAAAGTATAAGACTTTGTAATGTCCATTTGTATCCAATGCACTGGACAGTGAATAAACCCTCTCAGATAACTGTTATATGGAGGAACTAGCCTACCTGCAAGTGCATAAATAACTTTACTTAATTTATACTTGTATGATTTATGTCTGCAATATAAGTTGCAGGATTCCACATCTACAGAAAGGCCTACAGAAGAGTTTGCACAGACAGAGGAGACATAGGCCTACAGGTGGGCAGTGTATAGACAACTTTTCCTTTTTATTTGTTGCATGAGGCATGTGTCTAATATCTCTTGTTGCAGGCACTTGACCACTGGCTTTTCTTTACAAACAACAATTGAAATGAAACTCAAGGAACTAAGCATATTTGTCTTTTATTAAAAATTTAATGAAAAGTGTTTTTTTTTTTTTGTGGCAATGTTGTGTAATATGGCACATGCAACAATGTCACAGGCCCTGTCAGGTGTGCAACCCTCAGACTTTTCAGACACTGAAATCTTCCCTTTAGTTAGCCAAAGTTCATTTCATTGTGTGCCCTTGTCCTGGCTAGAGCTGCATTGTAACTGGTTTGGGTCAGGGAATGGGGTCATAAAACACCTGTCTGCAGGCAGGAACATGTCATAATCACATATGAACAAAATGCAGTTCTGTTAGGATCAGCATAAGTGTATGTAATACAGTGAGCTTGATATTTAATTGTGGAACTTTCCTTACCACTTTCAAATAATGTGCATAAATGTGAATCTCTGAAAATTCTTTTGCAGATTCTGGGCTGCACATTTACATTGTGAACCCCCTTTCTGTTCACTTAATCCCCTTCATTGAGGCCTTGATGGCAGTCTATGGTCTAGCCTATAGTCTATGGTACCAATCACGTTAGTGAAGCCTGAGTAAATGCTTTACAACATTGGGTCTTCAGTGGCTTGGAAATGCCACAAAAAAACTAAAACTGTTTTTTAAACCTAAAAGCGCCAGGTACACTCCGAATGACACGACAGACAGCACTTTCCATCAAGTTCTCCGCATCTCCAATAGTGTAAAGGAAAGAGCCACTCGCAAATAATCTTAGGGCAATGCAAACAGTTTGTGCTGTAGTTAAAGCCCGACTCCGACAAGTCGAAAATAAATGTGCGTCTCCAACAAATTAATAATGTAAACGACAATCTCACGAGTCACGAGAAAAAATATATATCTCAGAAAGTGCACTATCGCGCTGCCCTAGACTTCCCGTATCACCTCCACTTATAAAGCCAGGATCTAATCCTGTTAACCTGCTCCTGAGCAGGTTTAAGCTTGCGCACCTGTTGCTATGACAGCAAGTCCAGGATGAGCGTCGAAGAACCAAACAATCCAAGATCATGCCAAATCGCCAGCAATCAAATCCAGATTATGTTGTGGCCAATTCTCAGTCTCTGGTTCAGGTCTTCAAAAACAGGTTCAGGTCTCAGAAGAAATCTTTCAGAGTCGAAGTTTCAGGTCTCAGGAGAAATAACTTTATTGAGCAGTTCAATAAAGTGAGATGGTAGCTAAGCATCTGATCTTACAATGGTCTGCATTTGGGTCTTATACCTCATTTTACGTCATTTATTATTTAGTTTGGTATCCAATTAACATTCATATAGTTATCTTTTTCTCTTTGCTCCTCCTCATTACTTCGCCACGATTAAAAACACCTGCATTAATGCCCAATTTCTATTGGTGGCCATACTGGCGCATGCGCTTTTCTGATGATGACTTTGCATATGGCTTTTTGGGTACTTTTCCACTCTTTTGTCTTATTTTACCTTTTACCCAGTTTTCTGTCTTGTCCTCACATAACTCTTATCCTCACATACACTTTTGACAGGTCCTGTGTTTCCCATCATGCTTTGTTTTATCTTTCTCCCTTAATTGCAGGCCTTGTTTTCTCTTTCTCCCTTAGTTGTAGGCCCCCCTTATCCTAGGCCTAGTTCCTTCAATGTTTGTATCATGCATTTAGACTCATGTATGAGACAGATATAATTCTCCAACATATACTCATGTATAAAATTCTCCAACACATCCCCCCTTTGGGACTAATTCAGTCCCACCTTCATCTCCTTCTTCCCAGAATGTACTTTCATGAATAAGTCACTCTTCTTTTCTTTACCTATCCAATATGGTCAATATAGACCATCCATCTTTTACCAAAAGACCCCCTCACAAAAGTACACCCTGGAGGAAAATGAGACCAAACATCTCCACCCCCATTTGACTAGGGTGGAGTAAAAGATCTCACCTTCCTATCATATCATCTTTTTAAGGGGTGTGTTACATCAAACTTTCAATACTTTCGACCCATCTTGTCGTACAAACTTGGAGTTCTATCCATCGGTGCCAGAGGTACTGCGCAGGCGCTTCCGGTGGCCTGGAGTGCTATCTGGGTTGCTCCATCGTTGCCAGAGGTGCCCTGGTCCTGCCTAGGGCGCTATCTGGTGCTGGAGCAGACAGCGGGTTTTTAAACCACCAGTTGAGTCAGCTCATGTTCCTTCACAGTCGATGACCGCGCTTACAAAGAAATAGTTCCTATTTTGCACCATAACTGTATACATGTTCCAATGACCCAATTTATGTAATTTTTGTCCTCTAACTTGTTACAGGAGTATACGTATACATATTCAAATTGTGAAAGTAAAAAATGAATAAAGTACTAGAGTAATAAAGTGACTTTTAGTGATAATAACATTCTTATCTTTTTCCTTTATATCTGGTTGCATTACCTCGTACCACGGGCAATGACCTGCTTTAAACCCTCTATCGTCCCCTCTCATTCACACATTATATAAATGAACAGTAGGTATGATTATATGTAGCAGCAATTTTAATAGGATTATATGTGTATAATACTTTCAAAACGATTATATGAGTAAAATACTTTCAGGAGAAGGGGCCTTATAAAAAGAACAAAGAAATACAAAAATCCCTCTATCTTACTCCCTACTCTACCCACATTCTAATTATTCTGTCTATTTTTACCCCAAAATAAAATACACAGTGGGGCTATCTCCCTCTCTTACCAAAAACAAAGTCAAATTGTTAAACCCAAAAGAGAAAAAAGAAAAACAATAATAACAAGGCACCCCCTTCCTTACTCCTCCACCAGGACTCTTTACAGGAAGTCATCTAGCTCATCCATGCCTGGTCCAATTGAATGCACTCTGGAGTCGTTGCATCCAGTATCAACTCCCGATTGTCTCACTATCACATTGACCATCTGCTTGGCAGCTGCATTGGCTAGCAGTGATCTGAGGAAAGGCACAACACAACAGAATAACAAAAGAAAAACAGCAACACCCACAGCTATTATTATTCCCACCTTAATGAACCATTCTTTCCAGGATCCAAACAAAGAATCAAACCAGTTTCCCAATTGTCTGTCCCTCCCCGCATTTTCTGCGACCTCTTGTCTTAATTCCTTCAGCTTTTTCATGGCTTTTGTAAATGATCCGTCCGGGGCTGTATTATTTGGGATAAATGTACAACAGTCAGTACCAAACATTACACACACTCCTCCTTTTTCTGCCAACAGCCAATTCAGGGCTACTCTGTTTTGCCACGTCATTTTGCTAGTATACTTTAATTGCTGACCTAAGGCATCAAGTGCTTGGTCTGAGTAGTTAATGAATCTCTGCTGATTGTAATAAATATAATTAATCCATTCCATATTCTTATTTGGCGTTATCCAGACAAATATTGATTCAAGTCCAGATGCTACCTCGTCTCTAGCTTTGAACTCATGTGGTATCCCTCTTGGCTGTCCAATTGCATCAATAGTAACTTTAGGGTCTGGAACATATGCTCTTTTAACTCTTTGATTTTTCTTACTTAGCTTCTCCACTGTTCCTGCATCATCAGGATCCCAGTTTACGATCCCTATTTCCTGGATTAACCTTACTCTGGCACAAAGTCCTTTCCAGTCTACTAGGGTGGCTCTCAGTCGTCTTCCTCCACATAACCAGAAATAATCTGCTATTGCTTCAGTTTGATTTTCTAATGGTCCTATCAATGGAAAACTCAGGGTAGCATTTTCACAGTCATCTTGAATTTGCGTCACCGTCATGTTATTATTTACTGTGGCTGTGGCATATACTAGGCTAGTGGACTTGTACACATCTGGATCATCGTACATTTCATAGTCTAAATGCCATATTATGGCACATTTACCTATGAATGTCCCCATATCTCGGTAACCTTTAGTCTTGTTAAAACATTCGTATTCTAGTGACATGTCTAGTATGTAGTTATCTGGGATCTCTCGCTTAGATTTATCTATCCTTACGTCTAATTTTTTACACTCTCTCCCCCATCCAGTCTGATTGTAGAATCTCTTGTAGTATTTATGACCCAGCATTGCCAGACAGTCTGCTGGGCAATATGGCATTATTCGCCCCTTTCTATCACAGTATTTCGAATTAAATTTAGCGCAATGCATATTGTCATATTGATTAGGGACTACTCTTAACTTTTTCAAGGGAGAGGGTGAGCATAACACACAAGTACTTGTTGTTGTCTGTTTTACTGTATATTGTGCCCATTTGTACCATTCATTATGATAAGCAGTGTCTAATAATTTCTCTTTTCTTAGTTCTGATTCAAATTGATTCTTAGCTCGAACATTCCTTTCTCGAATCGCATTAGCCCTCTTCAAAGCATTTCTTTCTTGAACCGTTTTAACCCTCTTCAGGGTAATTTTCTCTCTAATCTTTTTAGGTCTCTTCGTGGACTCTTTCATTATGTGTCTGCTTGTTCTGTTACCTTGTGGTGGTTTAATCAAATTAGGTTGGCTCATTTCATTCAACACCTTGGAGGTCTGGTAGTTCAATTTCTGGAAAGTCCCGTATGAGAAATGTTCAACACTGGTATGGTTCTCTGGTAGAAGGACCTCCCTCTGGAGGCCGTTATTCTGGAGGCCTCGTGTCTGAGGCAACTGCTGCGCAAGATGTATCACTATGAAGACCAGTATCAGGAGCTCTCTCATCCTCAGGCTCCATGTCTTCTGGATGGTGCATATCGTTCCGTATCTGCATTTCATCTCCTGGTTCAGCGTGTTCAGTCTCCCTAGAATGAGGTTCAGCAACATTATTATCTTCGCCCTCAGCTCTCTGCCCTTCTTGGGCATTCTGTGCTACTTCCGTGTGGTTTTCTTCTGAGCTATCTATTTCCTCTTCTTGCCTCCTATTCCGCAATCTTGGGACCCTGGTACAATGATTTAAATGATACCACGTTGTGCTACCCTCTACCTGTACTGCTGTAGGGGTTGCTCTTACTACAGTATAGGGTCCTTCTCGTCTCGGTTGATTCCACTTTCTTCTAAAGACTCTTAAGTATACTTGATCTCCAGGAACTACCGGACAGGGAGCTTCCTCCTCTTCCCTGGGCCCCCTATTCTGCTCCTGTAAATGAATAGCTTCATGTATAGCAGTCAATTGCCTCATATATGTTCTTAATTCCATTTGCAACTGTTCTAGAGGCGGTCCTTCGTATGGACCTCTCAAATGAGGCGCGGGCATTGGTCTCCCTGTCAACATCTCATGTGGAGACAAGTTAGTAATTCTGTGGGTCTGCATACGGTAGCTCATTAGCGCAAGGGGTAACGCATCTACCCAGTTAAGTTTAGTGTCTGCACATATTTTGTTGATTTTTGCCTTAATAGTCCCGTTCAAACGTTCTACTGCCCCCTGTGACGCTGGATGGTAAATGCACCCTAGTCTCTGCTTCATCCTTAATTGTTGTATTACTGTCTTCACTGTTCTTTGAATAAAGGCTGATCCATTGTCTGAACTAATCTGTGATGGTATGCCAAATCTTGGTATGACTTCTCTGGTCAGGAATTTGATCACTGTTTGTGCTCCTTGATCTGCTGATGGTTCTGCTTCAATCCACCTGCTAAACCTGTCTATTATAACTAACATGTATCTTTTCCCTCTTACTGATTTGATCATGTCCACATAATCCATCACCAGATGTTTAAATGGTCCCTCTGGGACTGGAATGGAGCCTATCGGGGTTGCTATTCCTTTTCTGACATTATTCTGTGCACAAATTTCACATTCACTTAAGAATTCGTCTACTCTTGTTTGTAAGTATGGGGACCAGAATCCTTGTCTTTTTATCTTCCTTAGAATCTCCCCCCTTGCGCAATGGTCAAACCCATGCGCATCAGGAATTAAAATGTTTAACAATGAGGTGGGGGCTATCATATGGCCTTCATGTGATCTCCATATGTTGTTGGCATCTCTCGTTGCCCCCCTTTGTTGCCATAAGTATATTTCAGGTGGTGATGCTCTAGACTGCATTTGGGCAATACTCTCTATGGTTGGGAGAGGCTGAATCAAAACTGAGGGTGCCATGACAGCCAATTGGCACCCAGAGGCTTGTTTTGCATGCATATCGGCCGCATTGTTTCCTTTAATGACAAAGTCATTTCCCTTCTTGTGAGCTTGACATTTTATGATGGCCAATTTTGTTGGAAACATCATAGCTGTAATCAATTCAATAATTTGGTCTCCATGTTGGATTGGTGTCCCATCGCTCTTTTTAAATCCTCTTTGTTTCCATACTGCCCCAAAAAGGTGACAGACGCCATGAGCGTATGCAGAGTCGGTATAAATGTTAGCAGTTTTGTTTTTAGCCAATATACAAGCTTCAGTGAGTGCTTTAAGTTCAGCTAATTGAGCAGAGCAAGGTTGCTCACAATGTTGGCTTATCACGGCAGTAAAATTGTCTCCATCTCTTTGTACGACGGCAAAACCAGCATGATTACCTAAGTGGTCTCTAAAGCATGAGCCGTCAACAAAATAATCCACGTCTGCATCAACAATTGGTGTTGATTCCAAATCTGGTCTCAGACGGGTAAAAGCTAGAGAGACAGAAACACATTCATGAGGTGTTCCTTCACCCTCCAGCGGAATAAAGTTTGCTGGATTTACTGTGGCACATCTTTTTATTGTGACGTCAGGATAAGTCATTAATGTGGAGTATGCTAAACATCTAGCTTGTGTCAAAACAAAACGTCCTTGTTCTAGTAATTCTGCAGTCTTATGGTGAGTGTAAATAGTGACTGGATAACCCATGGTGATAACAGAAGCTTTATCATATGCAAAATAAACAGCAGCTAAGCCTTGTTGATAACATGGGGGGTAGCCTTGAGCTACATTGTCCAGTTTGGTGCTATAATAGGCGATAGGTGGTTTTTTCCTACCGCTGCACGTTTCTTGCATTAATACAGCAGAAGCAAATCCATCTTTTCTGTCGGCCACGTATAAGTGAAAATCTTTGTCATAGTTTGGAATGGCTAATGCTGGAGCTGTTTGTAATTCCTTCTTTAATGAGTTAAATGCTACCAGTGCCTCAGGATCCCATCTCAACTGTGCTTTAAGATTTTGTTGGCCTGCCTGTCTTATTAGGGCTCGCAATGGAGCTGTTTTAATAGCATAATCCTCTATCCAATCAGCACTAAATCCAGTCATCCCTAAAAATGTCATCATCTGTCCCACTGTTTGTGGCTGTGGTGCTTTACTGATTCCTTCTAATTGGCTAGGTGATATTGCCTTTGTCTGGTGTGCGATCAATCGACCTAAGTATTCTACCTGGGGCAGGCAGTACTGCAATTTTTCTTTCGAGGCTTTATGGCCTCCTTCTGCTAATTTAGTCAGCACTTTGATGGAATCATGATGGCACTGTTCCAGGGTTCCTGAGCATATTAGCAAATCATCAACATACTGAATTAATGTACTATCTAACCTCAAATCTTCCAGATCTAATTTCAAAATTTGGTTGAAGATATGTGGAGAATGTCTGAATCCTTGGGGAATTCTTGTATATGTAAGCTGTTTACCTCGGTAGGTGAAAGAAAAAAGGTGTCTGCTTTCTTCCGCTAGTGGAATGCTGAAAAATGCAGAACAAAGGTCAATTACAGTAAAATAATTAGCAGCAGGTGGAACATTCGTCAATAGCGTATGTGGATTTGGAACCTCGGCTGGCCAATCCTGAACTACTTCATTTACTGCTCTCAAATCATGGACTAGCCTCCATTTCGACTTATCAGCCTTTTTAACAGGTAAAATTGGGGTGTTACAAGGGCTGGTAGTTTCAACCAATACTCCTGCATCTACTAATCCATCAATTGTTTTCCTTATCCCTTCCACAGCTTCAGGTTTCAGTGGGTATTGTTGCTTTCTTGGTAACTGAACTCCTGGTTTAACTGTAATCTTAACAGGGTTTGCTGATTTGACTAGGCCCACATCTGTGTCATGTTTTGACCACAACTGCATGGGCACCTGTTGTTCCATTTCTAATATTAGTTCTTCCATTTTGGACTTCAAGTCATGTTTTCCTTCTATCTCAACCATTAACTTTGGAGTCCCTACCATGCTAGTTTTGCATAAGATTTTAAGGTATGTCCTGTCTGGTGTTTGAAAAATAAAAGGGTTCTCAGTGGCTTCCCACAATTTTCCAGTGGTTTTTAACATCATTGGGCCTAAATCTTTTGCCTGACTTCCTTCGTTCACGTATAAAGTAACGTGGGACTGAGCCATCTACCTTAAACCACTTTTTAGTGAATTCACACCCTTCGATTTGTAATGCTGCCCCTGCTGGTCCTATAACTATATAATTTGAAATCAGATTTACATCCTGTCCCATGGTTTTTTCCAGCCACTCTTTTTCCATTTCTGGATCTCTAAGGGGATCATATCTCATGGTACAATGGAATTCGATTTCTGGAAGGGTTGGCTTCTGGAGCTGTACTTCTATATATTTTCCCCATTTTCCTAGTGTCTTCTCTATGTCCTCATCCAAACTTCCTATCAGGAAAATGTTTGCTTGTGAGTTTTGTTGATCAGTTCTATCTATTACCGTCATTTGTTTTATACCTTCATTTTCTATATATATACCTTCGGGAGAGCACCATATTTGTAATTTTAGTCTGCATAACGCATCCCTTCCCAATAAATTAACTGGTGTTTGATCTGACACTAGAACAGGAATTTTTATTTCAGAGTCTTTGACTTTTATACTGACGGGGGTTGTCATTGGGATTAGCTGCGTCAATCCCGAGAATCCTACTGTCTTGGCATATTTTCCAGACCTAGGGAGGTGAGAAGCATATTTTGGGCTCAAACATGTGAATGTTGCCCCGGTATCAAGCATTATGGGTATTATCTTGTCCTCTATCTCAACCCGCAGCATAGGTTCTTGGTCAGCGTTTGATGTTAACATTGGCAGCTGACCCCTCCCTGTAGGATTCTCTGGGCACCCCTAGTATCCTTGGTCTGGACCACGCCATGGGTTAACTGGTCCCCTCACTTCTTGTTGGTGGTTCTGCTGTCTCTGGTGCCAAGGCTGCTGCATTTGATCTTGTGTGCCATCTCGGGGCCATGGGTAAACTGGGCATGATCTCTTGGTGTGTCCAGGTTGGTTGCATCCCCAGCATACGAGTTGTTGTTCAAAGTTCCTCTGCTGGTTGTTGTATTGTCTTCCCCTTCCTCTTCCCCTTCCTGCCATCATTCTATTTCTGTTCTCCTGGTTTTCAGGAAGGTATATTACGATGGGAGCGTTTGGCTGCTGTGTGTTTCCCGCGTTGTTAGGTACATTCTGACTCATATTGGTTGGTGCTTGCTGTACCACTTGCGGTGCTTGCTGTACCACTTGCGGTGCTTGGCTTGGTACATTTACAGCAGCAATCATGGCAGGCTGATCTCCAGCTTCTTTTAGAGGAGCTTGAACTTTCTTCCTCTTGTTGATCAGTTCGTCTAGTTGTAGCTGTGTCAGTTTTCTCTGGAGGTCTCTTTCTTGATTCTTCAGTTTTTGCTAATTTTTCCTGTATTGTTCCACTGCATGAGCCACATGGTCATTGAACTCTTTTGATGTCTTTGAGCCCAGTCCTACCACGTCTTCCAGCTTGGCTTTCACAGTAGGAGGCATGGCATCAACTATGGCGGACCTGAACAGTGCTGTTATCACTGGATCTCGTTCAGGATCTCTCTCCAGCTCTTGCTTCCATCTTCTTAACTGTCTCTGAACGTAGGTAATTGGGTTCTCTTCTTCTCCCAGTGGTTCCCCTTTTAACAGCTTTGGGTCCATCTGGGTTTGGTAATGTCCTCTTAGGGTCTGCCACAGTGAAGCTCTGTACCTATCCAGTGGCATGGCGTCCATTTTTGTGGAATCAATTGCATGTTTAAGTCCTGAACCGTCAAGGAGTTCATTTGTCTTTGCACCCCCAACGCATTTTGCCAGCAGGGCCTTGATATCTCCAATGGCTAGTATCTTCCCCATTGTTTCCTCTTCCAGCAATCTGATCCATTTGCCAGCCCCCTCGTGTAGATCAGGGAGGCGGGCTATCAGTCCTTCCAGATCTTGTCCAGCCCATGGTATGTATTGCCCTTGTTGTCCTTTAATCAGGATGGGTAACTGTGTGTGGTCTTTTTCCAGTTGGTCCTCTTCATCTCTGTGCACAATGAGTCTGCTTGCTGGTCGCTTTCTCAGATTGTCTCCTCTCCTCCAGTATGGTTCATTCTGGATCATGTCTTCTAGGAGGAGGGTTCCAGACACATTCTTGTATTCTTTGTGAGGACTGACGGGATGAAACCTGCTTCTTTTACTCTTGTGAAGTCTTTGTTGGTCCTCCTCCATGGAATCTTGCAGGGACTTTAGCATAGATTCAGAGATCTTTAGCATAGTTTCAGCTTCTTGATTGATCTTTTCTCTAGTCTTCCGTATCTCTTCCTCCATCTCCTCTTGTTCCTGTTCAACTTGTCGCCTGTCAGTCTCCATCTTCCTTTCCATTTCTTTTCCAAGTTCCTGTAAGGCCTGGCTTGCGTGATGATATGGGTTAGACAAAGTGGGGCTTCTGTGTGAGCTAATCAGCTCTTTCATGTCCATGTCACTGCTCTGGCTTCCCCCATGACTCAAGATGTCCCATCCCAACAAGTCTCTGGTTTCACGCACGCCTTCTTCCTTTTCTTCTTGTTTTTATCTTTCTTCATTCTCATCCTTGAAGTTCACCTTGCCTTCTATATTCACTGTTCCTGTCACTAGTGGCAGCTGCTTACCAGTCAGATCATAAGATGGTGCATAAGGGGGTGGGGTTCCTACCACGTTATCTTTTTTTCCTACTCTCTCCCTAAGTTCCCTAAGCAGTTGTGCTCCCTTTTCTTTGAATAAATTCAGCACTTCCTGCTCTTTTCCTCGTTTCTCATCTCTTCTCTTGCTTTTATCATGAGCTTTGTGATTTTTTTATTAGGGCTCCCATCTCCCTACACATAGCTAAATCAAATGTTCCCTCTGCTGGCCACTTAGTGTTTAACTTTTTGGTCCTTTTTTCCCACTTTTGTGACATATTCTTAATAGTGTCACTGCATATTGGATATTGTGACGCAAGCTGTTCTACAGGGGACTCCCCTTGGGGTGACACCGAAGCCATTGTTTCAGCACCTGATTATTTCGTGTTCCACTTAGTCAGTTACGGCACAATCTCTGTTTATGTTTAATTCAGGTGTTTGCTTTGTTTTCTTGAGATATTTCAAAATTATTTTTATTGGTACCTCAGACAGTGGTTTCGGTGTCACCTCTTCTACCCCGCTGCATGTACTGCGTTGCCAAATGATGTCTTCTCCCAGATATATTAATTCGAAACTCCAGGTTATGTTTTTCTTAAACCACCGGCCTTGTGCAGATATTCCTCCTTTCCTATATAAATAAACAAGAGATGGAGTCAACTTCACTTCATTGCCCTCCCACATGGTTATTGATAAATTAAGTTCCTCTTTAGTACATGTTTCTAATGTTAATGGTTCGAATAAGTCAATTATAATCTTTCTATCTTTTTTGTTCTCCCTCTATTCCCTCTCTTGTCTTTCCTGTTTGTCCAGAGCTTCGACATTTTCAGTAGTCGCTGATGTCTCCTCTATCTCTTCTTTGTTGCGACATATCTCAACCAACAGATGACGAATTCTACTTGGATTGTTTTTCAACACTACCATCACCACCAGTTTTTCCAATGTCCAATTGTTTACTAACGCTGGTCTGACCTCCACTGTCCCTTTAACTTCAAAAACTGCACCACTTTCCCACCTCACTGGCCTTATGCAAGAACCCACTGTCATGTAGAGGTTCTGCAATATTGTTGCTCCTCCCAATCTCTGAGGCCAATTCATCCATGCATTTGTTTTCAGGTATGGGATGTACACTGGGTTTATTTTTATTTCTGTTGTGGACAACAATGCCTCCAAAATGACAGACTTAGGGAGGCTGAATTTGTTCAAATGTGGCCTTAGGGCTTCAAAAGTTATTTGGCTTTTAACTATTCTAATCCAATCTACCAAAGGCCACTCTGTCTCAAGTTGATCAAGATTTGTTATTTTTGTCAAGCCCTGTAAAAGTTCATCTCTCTTTTGTTCTGTCAGCTCCTGTCTTTGCCCTTCCTTGTTTATGAATTCCCTTTCCAACCAAAAATGATTCCTTATGCCATTCGTTAACTCTTGTGTCTGTCTCAATTTATCCTCCTCTCTAAGCCTTCTACTCCACCTTCTAAACCTGTCTTTTTCATAATCGGTAAGCCCGTTCCACATTTGCTCTTTGTTTTTAGATTTCTTAAAAAAAAAAAAAAACAATATTTTATCAGTTGGCTGTATTTCCTTGTTCCCTTCTACCTTCGTTGGTCCTTCACTTCACATACAATTATGCTTTTTTTTATTTATTTATTTTTTTTTATTTTTTTATTTTTTTTCACTCCTCATTCATACACCCAGGATTTCAATCACACACTGTCATTCATTCATTAAGATTTTGTTATAAATGCAAAAGCAATGCTTGTTTGCTTAGTTCTTACCTAGCAAAGGCTGTGTTTCTCTGTGTGGATCACAACGCTTACAGTCTGGCACATGGCCAAACAATCGACAAAACCAGCTTCTTGGAATATTTTTTGTTCTTTGATAACTATATCTCTGTATTTTTCTTTCACCAATGTGTTTCTCACTGTCCATCCAATTTTTAATAATTTTTCCTTGTAATATTTTCTAAATCAAATCCTCTGCTAGTCTTCGCTAACTCTGGCTTTCACTTGAAGGTCAACATAATATAACCTTATGATTAACTAAACACCTGTCTTGGCAGTGCTCCCGGAGTAAGTTTGGTAACTCGCCCAGAATAAATTGGTAATTTGCCCAGAATAATTTGGTAGAGTGCCCAGACTGGACAGCTGTTACCCCCTCCCCTCTGCTCCTTCAGGTTCTCCTGTAACACAATAAGGATAATTTTATATCTTCCATTCAGTTTTAATCCCTTGCTTCAGCTTGTTCCTTTTTTTTTTTTTTTTTTTTCAGTAAAAACTTATCAACAGTTCCTACTTGAAGCAATACTCTTTTTCATATACATAGATTTACTTATTTCATCTTGCTCTTTTTATTTATCTATTTATTTTTATTTTATTTATTTTTATATAAAAACTTATTATCAATTTTCCCTTGAAAAAATGCTCTCTTAACACATGTATTGAAAACTCTTTATTTGTTCTCTTTCTGCACTTCTCCCTGCTCTACTGATAGCGCTCTAAAACTGATCTGGCACCGCGCCCGGACCGGACGGACAGCACCCTCCTTCTCTGCTCTTCTCCTTAAGATTTTCCTAGCGCATAATATAATGATGACTTTATATCTCCTAGTCACTTTTAGTTTTAATCACTTGTTCTATAAAAAATTCACTAATAATTTTTTACTCAAATCAGTGCACTCCTTACATATATATATATATATATATATATTTAATATCCTCTCTTTACTCTCTCTCTGCACTTTTTGCAGATCTCTCCTCCTAAAGACAAACAAACAAATAGTGTGCTTTTGCACCTTCTGACGCCCCCAATTCGCACTTTTTGCGTTTAAGACAAACAAACAAACATGTGAGTACCTCTCACTCACTGTGGCGCACTTTGTCACGCCACGTAGCGCACTTTCTCACGCTACACGCACTTCCCGCGTTTTAACACAAATATACAGACATGTGAGTACCTCTCACTCACTGTGGCGCACTTTCTCACACCACGTAGCGCACTTTCTCACGCTACACGCACTTCCCGCGTTTTAACACAAATAAACAAACATGTGAGCTCTTCTCACTCACTGTGGTGCACTTTCTCACACCACGTAGCGCACTTTCTCACGCTACACGCACTTCCCGCGTTTTAACATAAATAAACAAACATGTGAGCTCTTCTCACTCACTGTGGCGCACTTTCTCACACCACGTAGCGCACTTTCTCACGCTACACGCACTTCCCGCGTTTTAACACAAATAAACAAACATGTGAGTACCTCTCACTCACTGTGGCGCACTTTGTCACGCCACGTAGCGCACTTTCTCACGCTACACGCACTTCCCGCGTTTTAACACAAATATACAGACATGTGAGTACCTCTCACTCACTGTGGCGCACTTTCTCACACCACGTAGCGCACTTTCTCACGCTACACGCACTTCCCGCGTTTTAACATAAATAAACAAACATGTGAGCTCTTCTCACTCACTGTGGCGCACTTTCTCACACCACGTAGCGCACTTTCTCACGCTACACGCACTTCCCGCGTTTTAACACAAATAAACAAACATGCTTAACACAAACAAACGCTTACACTATGCATGCGTTTTCTCCCTAGGACCCGAAAATCAGACTTTCCTTTTTCTTTAATTTTAATTTTATCCTTTCCTTTTTCTTTAATTTTAATTTTATCCTTTCTTTAATTTATTTTATCCTTTCTAGGTTCTTTAATTTATTTTATCCTTTCTAGGTTCTTTTGGAGGAGGAGTATTTAAAATAATTACCAACCATGGTGATAGCTTACCAGCAGTGACCACACAAAACAAAATATAAGCAAAAACTGCTTACCTTTTTATTTTGGCGCCTTTGTTTTGTATGCTCTCCGCCAGGGCCCCCACCACGGCTGCTCTCCTTCCTTCCTCCTGGCTGGCGCTCGCCAATTATGTCGTGGCCAATTCTCAGTCTCTGGTTCAGGTCTTCAAAAACAGGTTCAGGTCTCAGAAGAATTCTTTCAGAGTCGAAGTTTCAGGTCTCAGGAGAAATAACTTTATTGAGCAGTTCAATAAAGTGAGATGGTAGCTAAGCATCTGATCTTACAATGGTCTGCATTTGGGTCTTATACCTCATTTTACGTCATTTATTATTTAGTTTGGTATCCAATTAACATTCATATAGTTATCTTTTTCTCTTTGCTCCTCCTCATTACTTCGCCACGATTAAAAACACCTGCATTAATGCCCAATTTCTATTGGTGGCCATACTGGCGCATGCGCTTTTCTGATGATGACTTTGCATATGGCTTTTTGGGTACTTTTCCACTCTTTTGTCTTATTTTACCTTTTACCCAGTTTTCTGTCTTGTCCTCACATAACTCTTATCCTCACATACACTTTTGACAGGTCCTGTGTTTCCCATCATGCTTTGTTTTATCTTTCTCCCTTAATTGCAGGCCTTGTTTTCTCTTTCTCCCTTAGTTGTAGGCCCCCCTTATCCTAGGCCTAGTTCCTTCAATGTTTGTATCATGCATTTAGACTCATGTATGAGACAGATATAATTCTCCAACATATACTCATGTATAAAATTCTCCAACACTAACTGAGTTAGCGACGTACGAAGAACGGGCCCCAGTTATGTCATGGTAGCTTATAGGTATTGGGAGAGTTATTTGTTGTGTATGTGCGCCCTCTATTGGATGTGAGGTTATATACTGAATTTTCGCGTTCTTTTCTCAGTCTGTATTCTATGTGATTGAGAGAGGCTGATTCTGATTCAAGGATAGAATCCTGAACTTTTGCTCTCTTTGAAATTGAACCGAGTTGAACAGAATAAAGTGCCTTGAGGAAAGTCAGTGTCCTGTCATCAGTGCACCAGAACACAACGCAGTAGTCGGCGAAGTGCAGACCGCGCCGGCTACATAAGCACCATAAAATCATGTTAAAAACTTACTAAATATATATATATATATATATATATATTTCTAAATAACAGTTTGTCAATTAACTGCAGTGAACTATTGTTTATTTTGGCGCGATCTCCACGGTAACAGCAACTTTCTGGTTGGTGGATGAGGTTCACATGATGCGTCGTTTGAAATTTCTCCCACTGAAGGGTGAAGAAGACGTCTGTCAGACAACCCAACCGCTGTTCAGGGGGGCGTTTCCCGTACAACGACGTAACTCGATGCTTCACTACCATAGGACGATGCATCGTTGGAGAAACCAACTAGCTAGTCACAACTGTTTCCCGAAACCATATTGTCACAAAGTGGTCGTTCAACCACGTTGGTTTATGACGTCACGCACGTGGTGGAGTAATAACTTCTTTTAAAGGTTGTATCAGTGATTTCAGGCCCAAAAAAAATATCACATTCATCTAATCTTTCCTAACGATCTGCTAGCTGCCCGCCCCATAAGCATGCCGTCAAAAAAACACGTCTCTGTAGGCAGCCTAGGCTCTGAGATCTGCACACAAAAACAATTGGTTTCACCAACCACTCAAAACCAAAACAAATAGTGTTCCAACCAATCACCGACAGGGGGAGGGTGTTGTGAATGTGATCTTTTTTTGGGGGGGGCCTGAAATCACTGATACAACCTTTAATGAAACTGTTTGAGATCGAATTAACGCTAGATGTTTTGCTATAAATTACAGACATGACATCTGAGGACTATTTCTCATTTTTCTCAGTTATTTCGCTTTATTTCCAGATTCAATCATAGGCTCGTTCTTACATAGTAGAGCACGTTCGCACATGCGCACTCTTCAGAAACGGTGCTTTAAATCTCTTGACAAACTCAAAGACGTAAATGACATTTGTATGTTTTCTAACCCTAACCCTAACTCTTGTAAATCCATGAGAAATAAGTGTTTATCGAGTCCCATTCCGCCTACCCTCCGCAAAAGGGCTATTGCAATGTCCATCCAAGCAAAATTGCTATTGTATAGCAGTCTTTGAACAGTTCGTAAACGAAAAGTCATTAGTCTTGCCTTGAGGTCCACCAAACCCTGTCCCCCTTCTTGTACAGGAAGATACAGTACAGCAGATCGGACCCAATGGTATCCAGACCAGAAAAAGTTCACCAAGTGCCTCTGGATCGCTTGAACTAGACCTGCTGGTGGTTGCAGTACATTGAATTTATGCCACAGAGTGGATGCCACCAAATTATTGGCCACCAAAACTCTTCCCCTGTAGGACAACTGGGGTAGCAACCATTTCCATCTAGACAATCGTGTACACACTTTTTCCTCTACGCCCTCCCAATTTAATTTTTGATACTCATTAGAACCAAAAAAAATACCGGTAACACTTTATTTTACGGTGCCCTTGATACAGAGTAATTACTTAATTAATTACTTAGTAATAGACTTTGTAATAACATGTAACAAAATGTACTTAACATGTAACTAAGTTATGGAACAGCCTGTACTTACAGATTGTAATTACGCACATGTAATAGGCAGCTACTGTTACACATGTGTAACAAGCCGAGTCTGTTACATACGTGTTACGGACTTGGTACACTGTAATTATGTAAGAAAGTACTTAGTATAACGCAATGTAACAACAAGTACTTAAATTTGTTAGGCTACTAAGGTCTGCAGTTACACATGGTAAATGTGTATGTTCTGTAACATTACTTGTATGTAACATAAAATAAAGTGTATCAAGATTGTACTTAAGTGCACTTCCTGTGTATCTACATATGTTATCCATCTGAATTAACCCACTAGTTCACAGCTTAAATACATGCATTAGCTTCCTAATTACATTGTAATTACATAATATTACACAGGGATAAGCTACGTAAAATAAAGTGTATCAAGAATGTACTTAAGTGTACTTTGTGTATACATACCTTATCCATCTCTGCCTTAGTTTGATTTTACTCACTAGTTCACAGCTTAAATGCATGCAGTAGTTTCCTAATTACATTGTAATTACATAATATTACACAGGTATAAGCTACGTAAAATAAAGTGTATCAAGAATGTACTTAAGTGTACTTTGTGTATACATACCTTATCCATCTCTGCCTTAGTTTGATTTTACTCACTAGTTCACAGCTTAAATGCATGCAGTAGTTTCATAATTACATTGTAATTACATAATATTACACAGGTATAAGCTACGTAAAATAAAGTGTATCAAGAATGTACTTAAGTGTACTTTGTGTATACATACCTTATCTTTCTCTGCCTTAGTTTGATTTAACTCACTAGTTCACAGCTTAAATGCATGCAGTTAGTTTCATAATTACATTGTAATTACATAATATTACACAGGTATAAGCTACGTAAAATAAAGTGTATCAAGAATGTACTTAAGTGTACTTCATGTGTATCTATAAACCTTATCCAACTCGGCTTGTTACACATGTGTAACAGTAGCTGCCTATTACAAGTGTGTAATTACAATCTGTAAGTACAGGCTGTTCCATAACTTAGTTACATGTTAAGTACATTTTGTTACATGTTATTACAACGTCTATTACTAAGTACCTAATTAAGTAATTACTCTGTATCAAGGGCACCGTAAAATAAAGTGTTACCAAAATGCCTAATATCTTAAAACCCTCTAATTTCCATTTGAGGTCTCTAGGCAATTGTGGGAGATTCTCTGCAATACCTTGACCTACCCAGAGAGCTTCACTTTTATCCCAATTCACCTTGGCTGTTGAAGCCTTCTCATAAACATAAAGTGCATCAGACAACACCTTGACATCTTGTGTGTTTTTAACAAATACGGTAATATCATCGGCATAAGCACTTAAAACTGTTCTTGAAGTCTTAAAAATAACAGGTATATGCAAGCCAGACATTTTTTCTCGTAATTTGCAAAGAAAAGGTTCAATTGCTATACTATATAGCTGTCCTGATAAAGGACACCCGTCTTATGCCCCTTGTTACAGAAATGGGACGGCTCAATCCACCTCCCACCTTGACAATACAAGAAGCCCCTGCATACAACAATTTCACCCATTTTAAAAAACCTTCCCCAAAACCAAAAACATTCAAAACATTGAAAAGATAGTTGTGGTCGACACGATCGAATGCTTTTTCTTGGTCCAGGGAGATTAAACCAATTTCTGTTTTAGAAACTCTGCAAATATCCAAAACATCCCGTATCAAAAACAAATTGTCCGATATAGTCCTTTCTGGAACACAATATGTTTGGTCACTGTGTACAATTAAATGAAGGTACTTTTTAAGCCTATTTGCAAGGCATTTGGATAAAATTTTGTATTCAGTAGTCAATAGGGCGACTGGTCTCCAATTCTTCAAAAGAGACAAATCCCCCTTTTTAGGCAACAACGATAAAACAGCCCGTTGACAGGACACAGGCAACATATCATCCTTGTTACATACACAAAAAACTTCAAAAAGATCCTGTCCAATGCAATTCCAAAAATGTTTATAGAATTCAGGTTGTAAACCGTCAATGCCTGGAGATTTTCCTGAATTAAGTTGGCCCAAGGCAGCAGTTATTTCTTGATAGGATATATCTATATCCAAAGCAGTCTTTGAGTCAGAGTCTATTTGAGGTAAATCTTGAAACAGTTGTGCAGAACAATTTACATCACAATGCTCAGCAGTGTAAAGATTTGAATAGAAATCCACTGCATGACGACGCATGTCTCTTTTATCATACGTCATCCTTCCATCAGGAAGACGTAAAAAGGCCATCTGTTTGTGCTTTGCCACTTTACGCTCCAAATTAAAAAAATATGCACTTGGAGCATCCATGTCTGCAACAGAAATAAAACGAGACCTTACCAAGGCCCCTTTTACTCTCTCATTTAAATAAGATCCCAACTCCATTTTTTTCCTCTGTAACTTACTACTTAAACTAGGATCATATCTGTTAATTAATTCTGTTTCTATTGATGATATCTCATTTTCAACAGACTCAATCGTTTCTCTTAACACATTAGTAGAATTGGCAGTATATTGCAGACAAAACATTTTTATATTCACTTTTCCTATGTCCCACCACTGTCTTAGATTTTCATAACTACTTTTCTTCATTTTCCACTGTTGCCAAAATATTTCAAAATACCTACAAAATTCTTTATCTTGAAGCAATCTAATATTAAAATGTCAAAAAGAGGACTTATTTGAGCTTTGAGATTTACTTATTACAATTGAAACCAAAGTATGGTCTGTAAAACCCATTGGTGTAATAGAACAATCAATATCAATTTGACTGCTCAACTGTTTGGATACATAAATTCTATCCAAACGAGCAGCAGTAACTCTATTATTATTCACCTTGATCCATGTATATTGCCTCACATCAGGGTTTTTAACCCTCCATATATCCAAAAGATCAGCTGCCCTTATTAACCTTGATAAACAAGATGAAGACTGAATGTGTGGTTCTACAGTATTTCGATCAACATAAAAATTCTCTGTACAATTCCAATCTCCCCCTACTATGACATTGCCATCATAAAACATTTTTTTAAGAGCATTACTTAACACACCCAAAAATTTTAATCTTTCAAACCCTACATTTGGTACATAAACATTGATGAAATAATAAATATCCCCATCAATATCAGCTTTAACAACAAGTAGACGGCCATTCACTGGTTCTTCTGTACTCAAAACAGTCACTCTTAAATCAGGTGAAAATAAAATTGCCACTCCTGCACTCAAATTTGTTTTATGGCTTAATTTGTACTGCCCTTTCCACCACAGTCCCCACTCAACTTCATTTCCTACATCACTATGTGTTTCTTGAAGATAAATGACATGTAATTTTTTCTGCTCTATTATTTCAGATACTAATGCACGTTTGTGCATATCCCTCCCCCCATTAATATTAAGAGAACCTACTCTTAAAGCATCCATATGTAGGTTTAAGAGGGAAAGGAAAAAAACAGATAAAAGCAGCATTATGAAAAGAGACACCATGTGATGCATGAGATGGTCAGCTAAAACAAAACCTTTAACGTTCTCTTTTTTTCCACATTTCTATACTTTCTAATTGCCGTTACATGTTTCTTCAAACGAAACCTTTACTTTTCACTTAAAATCTCAAGACTCACATTCTTTTGATGTACTGAAACAGACTTCTCAAACTTCTCAATATCTGGAAAAAAGTCTATCACATTGACTTGCTTCCCAAACGTATCATCTAGAAAAGCATTAATCTCCTCTAAAGTATACAATGAGGGATCATCTTGTGAGAACTCTTGAGAGTCCGCCTCACCACTGCACATAGAATCTCCCTGTGAACATAAATCAGTGTCATGCATAGATGCAGCCTCATCTGACAAACTTTCATTCATGCCACTCTTATTGCCTTCTTTAATGCAGCTCAACTCCATCCGCTCTTTCTCCACCACACGCTCTACACTACAAAACCTAGCCTGAATACCACTCGTACTTGGTACAGAATGCAAGACATTTTCAACATTCAGTATTTCAGCATTTTCTTCGTTCATATTAACGATCGCAATACTACTAAGATCAGAAACGGTCACTGTTGTTCTCACTTCGCTATCTGTTTGAGTATTCTCAAGAGCGTTTACACTCATTTCTGAAACTCTTACCTCAGGAAGTCGCTCAATCTCACCCCGAACTCCTTGGGTAACCACAGTTTGAGAAGTAACATCAATTTCTGATCCCGAAACATTTCCTTCAACTTCGCGTTCTTTATGTGGGCACGCATGCCGTTTATGCCCAACATCACCGCATTCAAAACACTTCATATTACCGGTTGTTGCATAAACCATGTACGGTTTCCCTTCATGTTTAACGCAAAAAGATATATCCAGCGTTCTCTCCGGAGAATCTAAAACCATGTTGACATTCCTCCTGAACGACATCACATGTTTTAGAGCCGGGTGTTTGCACCCTAGAGAAATCGTTTTAAACGGACTAACAATTTTTCCAAAGCGAACTAGCTCACGCTCCAACGCGTCATTTATTATGAACGGCGGCACATTTGAAATCGTGATTTTTGAAGAAGCCGCATAGAGTGGAGTGACTTGCACTAAATCGTCGTTAATAATAAGGCCATTTTCAATTATCTGATTAACGAAATTCTGCGTTTTCAGAAAAACTACAACAGCCTTATTCATACGAGAGGCAGAAGAAATATTTTCGTGGCCTACCGCTTCCCCTGTCGCCACAAGCACATCCTCCACCATTACCCCATCAGGAGGCACACACCTGAATCCATTACGCAAGGACAGCGCCTCAGCCTGAGACGCCATCCCTCCGCACAAACACTCGCCGTAACAGCAACAATAAATGAAAAATAAACACTTACCAAACCATGCAGAAACAAGTTGAAAAGGGAAAAAAAGAGAAATAGGTTAAAGTCCACCACTCAAACTTCGCTCCCCAACACCACTCTCGCACGTGCAAACTCCCAGAATTCCAGAGAGAGAGAGAGAGAGAGAGAGAGAGAGAGAGAGATGGTTAGTGAATTAGTGAATTAGTTATTTGCAGGTGAATATAAGGCCCCCCCTGTCCCAATAGGAGATACAGATAACAAAGGCTCTTTGCCTTTGTCAGATAATATATACATAGCCTATCTGCGTGTGTAGCCTATTTCTCTGCTCACAACTTTAAAACTTGCCGTGTGTCATCTTTGACCCTACAAGACATTTCTTAAACTTATTTAAACATAACATGACAAAAATTTGTGAAATATATCACAAACAAAACAAAACAACTTGAATTGCTCTGTTGGTTAGTTAACTCGAACTCCCCCACCATCTAGCTTTTTTTTAAAAAAAATAAGAGTATTCTATTGGACAATAGCCCAAGATCACATTTTCTATAATCTCACTTGCAATGTACTTTGAAAAATACACACGCACCACAAGAATCCAATGTGCTCCAACGTTCACAGGGCACAGCCAAATGTCCTCAATGGGAAACTTCATCTGTGAAAAGTGTTTAATAAGTTTGTGATGGTTCCAAAACATGTAAATAATATCTACTTTATTACTTTATGGAAAGCTAAATTACCTTCCCTAGGCATCTGAACTGTCCAGCAAACAACGAACGTGCAACAACTGCACAAAGCTGGTGTACTGTACGTGGTTCTGAAAAAAAACAAAAAAACATTTTGTAAGTATATAAAATTTAAATGAGTGTTCCTAAATAAGTAGACATTCTACATGTAGGTGTACACCCAGAGTGTGCACATATTTCTTGATATGTAGCCCCTACGATAACATGAAGGAATCCACCAGAATATTCTCACCCAATCGCACACAGGAACTTGGACATAGACTCGGCCAATCAATGACTTGCATGCTGGTGCACTGGTGAATGAGAGGAGAGGGCGGGACAAAAAAAAGAGAGTGAAAACAACAGAGAGGATGGCGGCGTCCGAAGAGGTCCCATGTTGACGGAGATTTCGGTATGATAATTCAGTAAATAACAGTTTAGCTCTTAGTTATTGCGTGTGCTACATGTTTTGGTCTGAGCTACGGGACAGTTACGGTTTGAGTGGCGTGTGTAAGAGCGGAAGACTCCACGCCATCAGTACTGAAGATTCATCCGTCGTCATATCATCAACAAGTATAGTTCGCATAGTGCGAGGCAACCGTTCTCGCTAGGTAGTGCAAAGTGTTGATTATTTAGCTATACTACTAGCTCGTCGCCAACGTTGGAAGTTTGCCACGCAAGGGAAGGAAGACAACCAGCCAGTTCACAGTTAAAGCCCAGGACGTGTCTGTGGCTCATCTCTTCTGCTCTCTCCCTCTCCCTCCTCTCTCTCACGCCATTGATACACGGTGCGGTCGAGGAGTAATATGCTACCCTGCCACACATGACTCCACCGTTGCCGCGGGATAGCAACGCTCTCGTGATGGACATGTTCTATTAATTGGTGTACGGTCGGCACATGCGTAACGTGGACAATCCGAACCAAAAGGAACATTGAACTGAGGTTGGTCATGGAGTGTTGTTAAGTGTATTGTGCGAAACTGTTTCTGAAGTTACCACTGACCTGAAGATTACTGTTGTGTGAATTACATTCACAATAACGTTACTGCTGTTATTTGCATATGAGGTTTATCTGCAGTGTATTTAGATATATGCTGATGTTGTTAAGTAAAACTTTCAAAGTGTTATTGAGCCACTCTGGTGAAGTGGATGTTAATACAAGGGTTTGAACATTTTATGATGGTTACAGGTTGACAGGGAAACCATTCCTATACGTTTTACATTTGATTTATAAATATATATATACTTTTTATTTTATTTTTTATTTTATTTTACTCAGTATTAGAATACTGGCATTTAGTATAATAAATAACCTCTCATTTCTCAGCTTTTACACTATTGCTTTTACTGTGAAGTTTTTCCATCTTTCCTGAAGTAGGGGCGTCTCATCCTCTGTCTGTAAAGTATAGTAGGTAGGGGGAATACAAGTTAAGTCACAAACACACTGACAGTTAGGAACTGATATTCTGCACTTTAGGTTTCCACCGTGACAGGTCCAAATCCTAAAGCCTAAGCTATTGTGCTTTACTGAGCGGGCAGAGTAGACACGAGATTAATAGGCCTGGGGGTTAGGGACTTAGATCCTCTGATTTCCAGCCATTCAGGGAAGAGTGATTTACCCCTACTAAGCGGACGTAGGTCCCGTTCGCTACATTTTGGCTGTCACGAACAGGATCCACTTTTTGTAGCTTTATAGTTTATGCTCCATGGCTGAGATGGAAGAGTTAAGGAAGCAATTTAAGGATCTCCAGGAAACAGTTACAGCTCAGACAGCTAGGCTGGGGGAACAAGCGGCACTTCTTGATCAGGCCAGACAAGATCAGAGGGAGGCTCTGTTGATGGCTAAGACTGTAATCGAACAGCAGGCCAAGACCCCCGCGTCTTTGTATATTCCAAGAGAGAGAAAATGTTCCGATTTCACCGGTAGCCCAGCCCAAGGTGAACCATGCGTTGAGGAGTGGATAGCTTCCATGAAGTCTAGTTTCAAGATAGCCAGGGTTCCAGAAGAAGATAAAATCGAGTTGCTCAGGCAGCACCTCAAGGGTGAGGCAAAACTGACAGTTAAATTTCTGTTAAGTGAAGAAAATACTGATATCACAAAAGTCTTTGAAGTTCTGGAGAAAACATATGGCGACAAGGTCCCTGTTGGTGCTCGCCTTAGAGAGTTTTATGACAGGAAGCAAGGCCCAGGTGAAAAGATACGTGCTTACGCTTATGATCTTCAGGAGAAACTGCATAAGCTGAAACGGCGAGACCCGGAGCGAGTTCAAGATCCAGACAAAATGCTGAAAGAACAATTTGTACTTGGGCTAAGAGATGACTTCTTACGGCGTGAAACAAAGAGACAGGAGAAAGCGCAACCAACGCTGTCCTTCTTTGACCTGATGCAAGCGGCCATCACGTGGTCAGAAGAAGAAGAAGAGGCCCCTACAGCTGCCAGAGGCCCAGTGCGAGGAGCAGTTAATGCAGCAGCTGCTGAAGAAATCTCTTCTCCACTGACCCTGACATCACTATACGAAGCTATCCAAAACCTTGCTGCCCGCCAGGAGGAACTCTACAAAGCAGTTCATGGAAGGGAGCAGGCTGCAATGCCCACTAGACCTGCTAGACCACCTCTAAGAGACGATGAAGGGCGACTCATTTGCTATTCCTGCAATAAACCTGGTCACACGAGCCGCACGTGTCGGCAGAGTAAACCAGCCGAGCATAGAGCAAGGATGGCAGCCGTTGCTACAACAGAGTGTCAAGCCGAAAATGACACACAAAGCGCTAGTGGTTTGGTTTCAGCTGGCATTAAAGCTGTTTCCCAGACCAGCGAGAGGGACTCAGCAACTTCTAGTGGTGCATTTGGGGAGTGCTTCACAATTGATGTTTGGATAGATGGTGTAAAGACCAGCTGCCTTTTAGACACTGGTTCTGAGGTCACTACCATTCCAGAGAGTTATTTCAGGGAACATTTCCAGGGGACCGAGTGCTGTCTGTCACCAGCTAAATGGGTTCGTCTAACAGCGGCTAATGGCCTTGAAATTCCAGTGGTCGGGTGTCTGGAGGCGGATATTGAGTGTATGGGCAGGCTGTTGAACGGTCGGTGTGTTTTTGTACTGAAGGACAGTTGCAGCAGCAAGAAGGAAAGGGGAAAACCACCCGGCATTCTGGGAATGAACGTAATCGGAAAGCTCAAGGGCTTCCTGACTGATTTCAAGGGTGTTAAGAAGCTGGACCGAAGTACTCCACAGCCAGGCCATGCCAGCCTACGCCGTATACTGGCCACCATGGAAGAGGAGGAACGGTGTGTGGGCCCAAACGGACGGATAGGGTTCGTAAAAGTCGCAGGGAAGCAGGCTGTCACCATCCCCCCGTTCAGTGAAAAGGTGATCGAAGGTCGCTGTAGGATACCACCTAGAGCAACATGCAAAGTGCTGGTGGAGGCGTCTGCCAGTGCCAGTCTCCCTCGTGGTCTACTGGTGGCAAATGTTCTGGCCCAGGCTACTGAGGGGAAGGTCCCAGTGCGCATACTCAACTCAAGTGAAAAGACCATCACATTGTTCCCAAGATGCAGAGTGGCAGAGTTGAGTAAACCCGATGTGATCGTACCAAGGGAAGTAGTGTCCGTGGAGGAGGTGGATGGAGAAGTGTACGTAAGGAAGGTCAGCCATGGAGAGGTCGAGTCAGTAGAGGGGGATGGACCACTGTCTGTTCCGGTACACGCAAATCTCGAGGGTCTGACGCCACCTCAGGTGCAAAAGCTGGACAATCTTCTCAAGAAACACCGGGATGTGTTCTCAGAGCATAAAAGCGATTTTGGGTACACCACCACGGTGACTCACCGTATTCAGACTGGAGATGCAAGGCCGATTAAGCAAAGGCACCGGCGTATACCTCCACACATATTTCAAGAGTTTAAGAAACACGTGCAGGACTTGGTCGCACAGGGGGTACTCAAAGAAAGCTGCAGCCCATGGGCCTCCCCTGCAGTAATTGTCATTAAGCCAGACCAATCTGTACGGTTCTGTTGTGATTACCGTAAGCTAAACAGTGTCACGTTGAAGGACGCCTACCCGCTCCCGAGGGTTGAGGAGTCCTTGGATGCCCTTGGAAAAGCGAAGCTCTTCTCGTCGCTAGATTTGACAGCAGGCTATTTTCAGGTGGCTGTTCATGAAGACGATCAGGAGAAAACAGCTGTTACCACCCCGTTTGGCCTATACCAGTGGACTAGAATGCCATTTGGTCTTTGCAATGCCCCTGCCTCATTTCAGAGGCTAATGGAGGTAGTCCTAGGCGATCTGGCATTTGACGTGTTACTGATATACCTGGACGATGTCCTGGTCTTTTCCAGCGATTTCGATAGCCACTGTGAGAAACTGGACGTAGTATTCACTCGTCTGAAGGAACATGGGCTTAAGCTTAAACCGAGCAAGTGTTTCCTGCTAAAGTCAGAAGTCAAATTCTTGGGCCATATTGTTTCTGCGGAGGGTGTCCAAGTGGACATGGAAAAGGTCAAAGCACTCCGTGACTGGCCAGTGCCCAGGAGTACAAAAGATGTGCGGCAAGTGGTGGGGTTTATGTCATATTACAGGCGTTTCGTCCCGAACTTCGCCCAGTTAGCAAAGCCGTTACATTCTCTAATGGGAAAGGGCAAGAAAGAGAGTGGAGGCCAGTCTGTTCCCTTTGTGTGGAGTAGAGAGTGTCAAGAGGCCTTTGATAAGCTAAGGGAGCACCTTATGTCATCTCCAGTACTTGCGTACCCTGACTTTTCACTCCCTTTCACCCTTACCACCGATGGGAGCCTCCTTGGGTTGGGGGCAGTGCTCAGCCAGCGGCAAGAGGGGGTGGAGCGTGTGGTCGCCTTTGCTAGTTGAGGCCTCCGGGGTTCTGAGCGGAATGATAAGAACTATAGTGCATTTAAGCTTGAGTTACTAGCCCTTAAATGGGGAATAACAGAAAAATTCCGGGACTTCTTAATGTACTCTAGATTTGTTGTGGTGACCGATCATAATCCTCTGCGCTATCTCGAAACAGCTAACCTCGGGGCGGTGGAGCAGAGGTGGGTTGCCCAGTTAGCAGAATATGATTTTGAAGTGCATTATAAGCCGGGGAGGGAGAACACAAATGCGGACGTGCTGTCTCGCCTCCCTCGAGCACAGGAGCCTGAGGTCAGCGACACTGATAAGGACTTTCTGGTCATTCAGCCTGAGGAAGTGCGTGCCTGTCTATGGCCTGGACAGAAGACAAATGCAAGAAAGCCTAGTGTGCAGGTGGCTTCACAAGCTGCTGTTACAGCGAAGGTTACTGGATATAGCTGGGAGGATCTTCAGCAACTTCAGGCAGAGGATCCTGTAGTGGGCCCTATAGCAAGGGCAACGAAATGTAACGCGCGGCCTAATAAGAACCAGTTACAGGAAATGGCTCCAGAAAAAAAAAAACTGGCATCACAATGGGATCGACTGAGCATCCGTCATGGTGTCCTATTTCGTAGCATTTGTGACCCCAGAGATGGTGAGCAGATACACCAGTTGGTATTACCAGAGGCTCTGCGGAAACATGTGTTCAGTATGGAACATGAGCATGGGGGTCATTTTAGTCAGAAGGGTACACTTGCACGTATGACACGCAGTTTTTACTGGCCCTCAATGAGCAGAGACGTACATGAGTGGGTGAAGCAGTGTAAGCGTTGTGCACTTGCCAAAGACGTATTTCCAGCTATCCGAGCCCCATTGACATGCACTAATGTGACCACACCTCTGGAGGTACTGGCCATGGATTACACCCGATTAGAGGTGTCTGTGGGTGGCTATGAGAATGTATTAGTCATGACTGACATGTTCACACGGTTTACGATGGCTGTACCCACGAAAGACCAGTCTGCTAAAACCACAGCCAGGGCCATCGTCAAGCACTGGTTTGTGTATTATGGCTGCCCCTCTAGGCTTCACTCAGACCAGGGGCGCAGCTTTGAAGCCAGTGTCATCAAAGAACTCTGTCGTATCTATGGCATCTCCAAGAGTCGTACAAGCCCATATCACCCCCAGGGCAACGCTCAATGCGAGCGATTCAATAGAACGATGCATGATATGCTCCGAACTTTGGCGCCAGAGAGGAAACGCAATTGGAAGGAGTATCTTCCTGAGCTTGTGATGGCTTATAACAGTCATGTTCACTCCTCGACGGGATACTCCCCGTTTTATCTCCTCTTCGGGCGAGATGCACGACTGCCTCAGGACATTCTGGGGGGAAGAGACTTGGAGCCCAGTGACATTGACAACCTCGATGATTGGGTCCTCGACCACCACGAGAGGCTGAAAGTGGCAGCAGAGGCGGCTGGGGACGCCGCTCAGGATGCGTCTCGGCGACGCAAACGGCTCTACGATCGGAAGTCACGCGCTGCACTTGTCAGATCGGGGGATCGAGTACTGCTAAGGAATCATCGACCAAGGGGAAGGAACAAGATCCAAGACAAGTGGGAGCCAGAGCCATATTTAGTTGTCAAGCAGAATCACCCCGACTTACCTGTCTTCACAGTCAGGCCCGAAACTGGGGGGCCGTCAAAAGTAGTGCACCGAAATCAGATGAAGCATTGCACCTTTCAGACACCTATTAGAGAAGCAGTTGCTCCCAGGCACAAGAGAGCTGCATCTGGTTCAGACACTGACTCTGTAGGGCTAGTTTGCATTCCTCATACCCTTCACAATGCACCAACACCAACACCAGGCAAGAGTATGGGGGCTAGTCAAGGGGAGCTGCGGGATGTTGAGCCAGAGGCAGTCTTGGGTGGTAGCCTGGGGGAGGTATCTGATCATGAAAGTGGGGGAGCCTCTGATGCTAGCTCTGGGGAGGGGTCTGTTATGGGGGGTTTAGTTGAGGATGCAGATAACTCGGAGTCAGATAATGAGTCTGTAATAGTGAGACGCCCACAGAGGAACACTAGGGGTCAGTTACCTGTTAGATATCGGGAGGGGTATGTTCTGAAGTGAGCTCCTTTTCCTTTATGTTTTGTTTTGTTATGTGATTTTGTTTTACACTAACGAAAGTCTAAAAGAAATGAATGCATGTGTACCTCTGTTCTGGATGTATTGATGTTACATTGTATAAAAAAAAAAAAAGAAAGAACATGCACTGTGGTCTAGCAAGGTACTCAAACAGTGAAGTCTATGGTGTGGCAGGGTTTGGAAGGGGGGAATGTAGGTGTACACCCAGAGTGTGCACATATTTCTTGATATGTAGCCCCTACGATAACATGAAGGAATCCACCAGAATATTCTCACCCAATCGCACACAGGAACTTGGACATAGACTCGGCCAATCAATGACTTGCATGCTGGTGCACTGGTGAATGAGAGGAGAGGGCGGGACAAAAAAAAGAGAGTGAAAACAACAGAGAGGATGGCGGCGTCCGAAGAGGTCCCATGTTGACGGAGATTTCGGTATGATAATTCAGTAAATAACAGTTTAGCTCTTAGTTATTGCGTGTGCTACATGTTTTGGTCTGAGCTACGGGACAGTTACGGTTTGAGTGGCGTGTGTAAGAGCGGAAGACTCCACGCCATCAGTACTGAAGATTCATCCGTCGTCATATCATCAACAAGTATAGTTCGCATAGTGCGAGGCAACCGTTCTCGCTAGGTAGTGCAAAGTGTTGATTATTTAGCTATACTACTAGCTCGTCGCCAACGTTGGAAGTTTGCCACGCAAGGGAAGGAAGACAACCAGCCAGTTCACAGTTAAAGCCCAGGACGTGTCTGTGGCTCATCTCTTCTGCTCTCTCCCTCTCCCTCCTCTCTCTCACGCCATTGATACACGGTGCGGTCGAGGAGTAATATGCTACCCTGCCACACATGACTCCACCGTTGCCGCGGGATAGCAACGCTCTCGTGATGGACATGTTCTATTAATTGGTGTACGGTCGGCACATGCGTAACGTGGACAATCCGAACCAAAAGGAACATTGAACTGAGGTTGGTCATGGAGTGTTGTTAAGTGTATTGTGCGAAACTGTTTCTGAAGTTACCACTGACCTGAAGATTACTGTTGTGTGAATTACATTCACAATAACGTTACTGCTGTTATTTGCATATGAGGTTTATCTGCAGTGTATTTAGATATATGCTGATGTTGTTAAGTAAAACTTTCAAAGTGTTATTGAGCCACTCTGGTGAAGTGGATGTTAATACAAGGGTTTGAACATTTTATGATGGTTACAGGTTGACAGGGAAACCATTCCTATACGTTTTACATTTGATTTATAAATATATATATACTTTTTATTTTATTTTTTATTTTATTTTACTCAGTATTAGAATACTGGCATTTAGTATAATAAATAACCTCTCATTTCTCAGCTTTTACACTATTGCTTTTACTGTGAAGTTTTTCCATCTTTCCTGAAGTAGGGGCGTCTCATCCTCTGTCTGTAAAGTATAGTAGGTAGGGGGAATACAAGTTAAGTCACAAACACACTGACAGTTAGGAACTGATATTCTGCACTTTAGGTTTCCACCGTGACAGGTCCAAATCCTAAAGCCTAAGCTATTGTGCTTTACTGAGCGGGCAGAGTAGACACGAGATTAATAGGCCTGGGGGTTAGGGACTTAGATCCTCTGATTTCCAGCCATTCAGGGAAGAGTGATTTACCCCTACTAAGCGGACGTAGGTCCCGTTCGCTACATACACATACCTGTTGTTTTTCAATGACCAGGTGCAGGAATGCATCAATGACCTAAATTAAGAAAAATAAACATGAATATAAATAAACTAAACTTTGTTTTTGTGAGAGAAAAAACCTTTTTTCAATTGGGTGACTCTTAAAATCATGTTCTGGGTTTACAAGTAATTTAGACAACTGGCCGATTGGAAAGAAAGGCCACCCATAGCATAAGAATAAATAACTTACTTCATCAGAAAGCCACTCGGTCCCTTGCAGTGAGTGAAAAGAAGAGTCATAGAGCTTATATGGCCCAACAACTGCTTCAACCTGACCAGTGACATTTGCAGCCCAGACCTTCATTACTGAAAAAGAAAGACAAAGTTAGTGTTGTCAATGAGTTTTCTAAATTAATCAACTTTACAGGGCCAAACGAGCCAACATAAAATGAACTTGGCAAAATGAACATGCCAAACAGTCAAGGCCGTAGGTTTGGTCTTTGCATTAGAAGAGACAACAATCCACCCCCTACCCCCACATCGGTAGTATATAATATGAAAAATAATGTGATCGAGTTCACTGAAGTTCTAGGAAGGACAATTCTGTCCTCCCAAAATATTGGTAGGAACATGTCCCTACTATCCATATGCAAACCTACGCCCTTGCAAACAGTCATCATATCATAAGTGTACAGGACTAGAGGAAGTGGATATAACTTAAAAACAATTTATAGTATCTATATTAAATAAGAATTTTTTTAGATTTTGGTGGCATGTATTTTTTATTTTTTAGGCATATATATATATATATATATATATATATATATATATATATATATATATATATATATATATATATATATATTTATTTATATTTTTTTATTTTTTTATTATTTTTTTTTTTAATGGGGCTGTGTCTTTTTTATGATCTATTGGTTATTATGTCCACTTCCTATAAATAACGGTGACCTGTGACCAACAGGTCAAAATGGCCACTATGATTTAAACACTGCAAGCAACCATAACAACAAGACCAAACTGGTCAGGTAGGCCAAACTGGCAACTAAGGGTGAACTGAGATCTCTGTAAATATAAAACCTTGTTTCTCTGAGATTTGGTTTACATCTGATGGGAACTTTATTGCTGGCTCTTCATCTGTTGGGGTTAATTTTACCTCCTCGATGTAGCCATTTGTTTGGTCAAGCATTTTAGGGGAAACTTGAATAACAGAAGGTCTTTGTAACGCTGAATCTTCTTGGAGCTTCTCAGAATCATTTACCTTGGTCACAGAATGCTGAGGGCTGAGTGTAGGTGCAACAGTGCAAGGAGGCATCTTGCAAGAACTGTTACTCTCAGTAGACCCACTGGAGACTGAGATACCAGAACAGTCATCGGGCACCTTTCCAGTTTGGCTTCTTCTGTATGGTTTAAAGCTCCAATATGTAGGAATTTTGTAATAAAATTTCCAAAAATAACTTGCACAGTGTGATATATTTCCTCCAGTTGTGTACTTACAATATCTCAAAAGTCTCCAAAGATTTTTTATTTCAGAGAAATTCCGATTTTAAATAACTGGCCGTCCCGGAAAAGAAATGTCGCGCCTCAGTGACGCAATGTCCGCTCTATCCTTTTTTTCGCTATCCATTTTTTTTTTTTTTTTTTTTTTTTTTTACAACAACTTTATTGAGTTTTTTTTCTTATCACAATAAACAATAAAGACGTCTGACAAAGAATAAAAAAAGAATAAAATAAAAAATATGACCCACCACACCGGAATATCACATGGTCAAATGCGGAAGTGGTGGTTAAAGCGTTATAGCCATAGACTGTATGGTTATAGCTGTTATGGATCACGAACTCTTTGACGAGTATTGAAGTGCCAACAAAACGAAAGCGTCCATATTCTGATACACGCAGACTGTGTGACAAACGGAGGAATAAAACCCAGATAAATATCGGCAGGCGTTTTCGAGATGGAGAGAGCTGCGCGACTATCTTGGACTTGACAGAGACTCTGCTCTCGCGAGTGTATTGATAGACAGGTAAGACATGCAACTGTCAATAATAGCACTTATAAACAAAGTTATATTGCTTTTTGTACTTTGGTAAGGCTTTTTATCACGTGTGGTGACCGAGATTATGGCAGTAAAATTAAATACAATCGGATATGATGTTAAAAAAATATATTTAGTCATTACTTGCAAATGTTCGTTCAAATTTACTTTTAGATATTGGTTTGAACACGTTAAACAACACGGCATTAACCATAAAAACGTAAAACTGCACAACATTAACCAAACAAATCATTTGACAAATAGCTGTATGTTGTAACGGGATAATATAGCATAACATTTCACGTTCCTTGCAGTTCATTAATTATGATGACATAAAATAATACGATCAGACATACAGGCTGTATGTCTGATCGTATACAGGTAATACAAAAACGAATAAATTACCTCATCCGTGATCATGATTCATTAATTCCATGTAGATATATCGCTAGATGGTGAAAACGCATTAAAAACGACATCTCCCATCGTCACCTCCTTCATAGCGTCATCAAGCTTCGCCTTTGTTATTGTTGGAAACTGCGCCCTCTTGTGGTCAAATACCAAAGTCGCATACTGGAGCTTTAATGTGACTAATGCTATATTTAGTTTTTAAAGTAATCCCGGTTTGTTTAAAGTGACAAGTTTGCCGCTGAGTCTCTCAATGATGTAGGGTCCTGAGAAGTCAGGTTCAATCCTTCCTCCTTTTCTTCCACGCTTCCTCATGTTCACCAGAAGAACCTCATCACCAACATTGTAAATCAAGTCTTTGTACTTCTTCTGGACCTTTTTAGCATAAGCTTCCTTCTGTTTCTCCTGTGATTTACCAATGTTTTCTTCTGCCTGTTTTTTGGCCTCATGTCTCTTTTTTTATCGGAAACTACATAATCACTAAAACTTGATTCCACAGGGAGACTGATGGTGGAAAGCTAAAAAACAAGGCAATATATTTGAAGCAATATAAATTCAATTTCTAACTATTTAAAATGTCACGTGCATGTATGTAATGAAAAGCCCATGGTAGCATGAGAAGAGGTCCTTTGCTAAAAACATGGTTGTTTACTATTCACAACAAACTGTTAGGAATATTAGTGACCCTTATTGTCTGTTGTGGAACAAGGTCCAAAAATTATGATCATTACCAGTTTAAGATCAAAGGTTTTATAACATATGTTAAAATTGAATACAGTTAATCAATCCAGCGTACCAATAATAAAAACGATATTTACTGTATGATTAGTTTTGTAAAAATAATAATAAAAATTTTGCATCATCTACTACAGTACCCATTGGAAATGATTTTAAGGCTAAATTTACTTTAAGCACATCTGACATAGGCTAGTATGACAAAATTGCTGAAATTAATGACTCCATAAGCACACTCACCGGCATTTCACAAGGAATCTCTGCAGGGAACACTGCCTCTCTCCCATACATTAAAAGAAAAGGGGAGCGTTTTGTGGTGGTGTGGACCTTTGATCTTAAAGAAAACAAGGTGGCATCCAGATAGACATCCCAGTCATTCTGCTGGTTGTTAACCAGTTTCTTGAGGGCTCTAAAATGAAACATAAGGGGGAAAGTTTTTTTTTTTAAAGCCTTATAAACTTGGCGTATGAAAGCCTTTTTAGGAACGCATTTATAACTTATTTGGTGCCTTGAAGCGGAAGATGGGTGAAAATGTCATGGGGGGTGGGGGTGCCTTAACTTTTCCTGACCTAGGTACATACAATAATAAAACTTACCGTTTAATGTTGTCATTGGTCTTTTCATCCAGGCCATTAGTTTGAGGATGATAAGCTGCTGTCACACTTCTTTTGATGCACAACATTTCACAAAGCCTGTGGTTAAGCTTAAAAAATAAAGGAAAAAAATCACTATGAGTAAATTGGTGAAAAGCTCCTTAAAACAGTAGTTGAATACATCTACTGTATGTGCAAAGGAAAATATAACAACTCTTGAAAATCTAAAAACAAAGACATTGAGGCTAAACCTATATCACTTTAATACTGATAATTTTAAATACACTTACATCATTTACAAATTCCCTTCCCTGATCTGAGGATCTCTGGGGACAGCCATGTCTATAAAATGATGGAACAGAGATGTCTTCCAACTTCAGCTGCTGTCTTGGTTTTTAAAGGAAAAGCCTCAACCCACTTAGAGAAATAGTCTGTGGCTGTGAGGATGTATTTAAAGCCATCTGCAGTTTCAGGTAATGGTCCAGTTAGATCAATGCCAACAAGCTCCCAAACAGCAGAAACCTATCAAGTAAAATAAAATGTAAAGTAAGTTTAGCGTGTATAAAGTAGGTAGGTTTAGTATATGTATGCTGCATGTTACTGCACTTATTTACCTTGATGCACTGTAAGGTCTGCACAGCAGTCAAAGGCTTTCCCACTTTTTGACATTGATCACATTCCAATACCTTTCAGAAATTGTTGTATATATATATATATATAAATATAAAAAACTAAAAATAAATTATATATATATATACTATATAAAATAAATAACACATACCCAATTTTCAATGTCAGCTGACATGCCATGCCAGTAAAATCTGGCACAGATGGCAGCACGTGTTTTACCAATCCCTGTGTGCCCACCAATGGGAGAGGAATGGAATTCTTCAAAGAGCATCCTGGCTTCCTCTTTGGTTTTGATCACTCTTTTCCCTCCATAAAAAAGCATTCCATCTACATTAAAGATAAAACATGACTATGACCAAAGTAGACTAAAAGGACATTTGGCATTGTTGGAAAAGAAAATCAAGATGGCAACAAATGAATAAAATAAACATAATTGAAATTTAAAGCTAAAATAACTACCCTTTAAGTTGAATTTGAGTGCATATCTTCGAATGTTCTGCCTTTTGGACTTATCATACCCTGATGGGTACGATCCCACTGACAGAATATTATGCAATGCTTCCCACTTATTTTCCATAGCTGTCAAAAAATGCAAGAAAAAAAAAAAGCACAAATAGATATAGTACTGTAAATCAATGGGACATTTGTTATGTGATTAATCGTAATTACAAACATTAAAGTTAAATTTAATATATTTTATAATGTAAAAATTTCACAGTCGATCTCCAAATGAATGCAGAAACAACATCGAGTATATTTTCAATATTTGTTTAATGGCCTATATTTATGAATGAAAACTGCTGTCACTTTAAGACCTGCCGCTGTTGACAGATACGCGGATCTCACACGCCTGTGACGCCTCACACTCTTTACGCTCATTTGATACTTTATTTAATTCATTTAAGACTGATCTTATGGGGACACTCGACAAAACTGACATTTTGGCATAATTGTGTGTGTTTATATTTTACACTAAAACAATCAAATCATAATCATATTCCCCGCCCATATCTAGCCTAACGTTTGATGAATGATCAATGGTGCTAGCTGGCTTTGTATGAATGTGACCGTAAACAGTTCTCATTACTGCTATATATCTTTGTATAATAAAAATTACCATAAATAGTAAAAAACTTACCTCACATGAAGAAGTTCTCACGCAAGTAGTAAAAAATTATGGGCGTGTTGTTCAGCGTGACAAAATTGACGCAATATTGATGTGCGCATGCGCAGTAAGCCCTGGTAGGACAATCTGACGGGTAGGATGGAATGTCAGGACACCGGCCCAGCAGACAGATCAGAGTCAGACACTGACGAGTCGACAACTAGCCTAACGTCTCGAGACACGAGAGGAGGAGAACAAACATGATAAATATGAAGTTGCAAAGGAAAGAACGTCTCGGATCAGGAGTTGAGGTCAACTAACAGAGTCAGACTGAAATAGCCTGAATTTAAGATCCAACAACTAATCAATTAATAAAACATTTTGGTTTCTTATAATTTGGCTTTGGCTGCATTACCCTGCTGGTCCTGTCATATATAGATATATCAGCTATAGACACTAACCAGCAGTAGCGGCTTGTCAATAGAGGGCGCTGGGGCGCCGCCCCCATCAAAATTCCAGAAATATACATGTATACAAAAATTATATAAAAATGAAATAAAAATAAAAAATAAAATAGTTTACTCATACAATGTAAGTAGTAAGAGCCTCAGCATTTAATAAAAACTGGCTTTAATCGGTTAACTATTTTCTTTATTATGTTTTTCAATAAGTTTCATGTGGTTTCATGTGAGAGGGATGCCGGACAAATGGATGTCTATGGAGTCTTTAAATTTTCGGGCAGCATGTGACCTGAAGCTGGTCTCTAATTGGTTTCTTAAAGATTCTCCTCCGGACGCAGGTCGCTGCGTCCCTGGCGAATCAGAATTGGACACATGTTATTTTATCCAATCTGATTGGTTCTCGTCACCTGCCATTCAACTCAACGCTCTTTGCCACTACTGCGAGTGCGCGGGCGACACCGTCACTCCGACTCCGTCAAAACCTTGCTAGTCTGATCATTTTCGTAGAGAGAATGGCAGAAGTTAAACCAAATTCTGTCATTGATTTACAAATAAAAACCTTTCACAAGGCGTTCGCTGGAAGAAAAAAAACGATAAAGGATCTCCGACCGGACCAACCCGATTTACAGGCCAGTGACAGAGGACGAAGCTAACGCTACACCCGGAGCTTCACCCGCGCTTGTTATGAGAAACAGAGGTGGCTGGCTTTATTTGCTTATTTGTTAACTTAAGCTGTTCAATTCCTTGCATTTTAATGTTCATGTCATGTATTTGTACTCAATATATAATCTAACTGTACATATCTGTTCTGTTACAGTTAGTAACTGAAGTGTAGATCACATTTGTACAATTATATGAAAAAAAAAGATGATTGAAATAAATGATAAACTCTAAAATTTCAACTTTTATCCTTTTCAGGTTTGATTCTAATCATAATGTAACATTATTTGAAAAAACAAAATTTCAGTACAAAAAAAACATTTTTATTGTTAGAATTGTGATTTCATAATATTTAGATATGAATCCAACTGGAAAATCTTGTGAAAAGATATCTTTCAGTTAGTCAAATAGCATATTGAGAGTGAGGAGTCACGTGCCGATAGGAGCTCTATAGCCATCTAGTAGCTAAAATTATAATTTTTTACTTTTAAAACTACATTTTACAAAATATGGGCAAAAAGTTTACACTAAACCATGTAAAATTATCCATGTTATCCCCATGAATGAAAGTTAGAAATATGGGTCTTTTATAAAGTGAATTTTACATAAAATGCTGTTTTTTGTAAAAAGCCTTTTTAAAGAAATATTTATTTATTTAAAGAAATTTAAAATATATCATAAATCTTCCAAAAACTGCACAAATGTTGAGTAAAAACATTAATAAACAGTGTAAAATTACATTTGTAAAAAAAAAAAAAAAAAACTATTATTCTGTTACAAAATTAAATGTTATTGTCTGGGGACAATAAGATACCCAAAGATAACTAGTGTCGTCCCAAATGAAGATAATCAGAGGGTTAAATACCCCCCCCCACACACAAAAAAAAGCGCCCCCCCCCCCAAAAATAATTATCACCAGCCGCCACTGCTAACCAGCGCCACTATATTAGTAAGACCTCTGCCATTTTAACATCTAACATTACCTTTTCGGACAGGTGCCGTTGTGATGAAGGAACTAAAAAAATACTTTTGTGTTTGTTTTGTTATGAGTAAGAAAATGTAAATAAGCATTAAGTTTAAAGTTACAGAAGATAGACATGCTTTACTTTTAGTCAGCATTTCAGAATTCGAATGTGTTCCAGCATGTGTTTCTATTTAGGTCATGTTCGCTTTAAGATCACATGGTTCTAAATGTCCTATTACGTGATCCGTAGTTGGGAAGTAAACACTCACGCACTTCATGCGTGTTTCAGCGGTCTGTTCAAGTCTGTTATATTCATGGCATTTCAATCGTATCTGTCGACTTCCCGTGTCTGACGTAGCATCGTCAGTATGTGTATACTTTGTTTTGTGAGATTGTCTGGAGTTATTCTTTATTATTTTTGACAATAATTTTAAGTTTGTAGAGTGTAATCTGGGGATGGTCTGAATCAGGGTTCGAATTATGATTTCATCTTTGTGGGGGGTCTCTTTAAAAAAAGAAAAAAAAAGTAGCCTATGAGCAGGCTTACTAATGTAAATAAATAAAAATGTTTAATAAAAAAGCGTTGCTAACACAATTTAAATAGTACATTTGGTTTAATTTGTCGTTTAATAAGGTCTAATATTTATTAGTGGTGAGAATTTTCACGTGAATAAATAAACAGATAATAATCATAAATATTTCTTGATCATCAAATCATCATATTAGACTGATTTCTGGAGGATCTAAGTTGGACGGTGGGCCGAGGGGAGATTTAGTTTTTTCAGACGATCTGTGGTGATGGATAACCCAGTTTTTTTTTTTTGTAACCACTACGCATTTCAACAAAGCAAATAAAAATTGTTGCCACTCAGATACTTTGTCCATAACTATAATATCGTTAACTTTCTCCAGGTTATTTTCCCGGCGAATCGAGCAGGCAGCTACATGTGGGGTCTGACCTGCATGACGTATTTGTTGCCTTCGTCCAATAGCGTGCGTGGAAAGTGTCGGTGTTGGTGACGTGTTTGTCAACACACTGGCGTGATCCGCGCCCAGGAAAGATTTAACTTGTTAACTAATTTTACCCACTTATGCTACATATTCAGTTTGACACAAAATGTGAATGTAGAGGTAACGATGTCCTGTCATTTCTTTGAAATCTTTAATAAATACACCGTTCTGATTTCACACATTTGATCTGTATTGCTTGGAAACAACGTCATAAAAACGAGCCAGTCAATACTCTTTTTCCCGCACATGTTTACTGCATATATTTGAGGGAAGTGGACCCACCATTCCCTTCACAAACATAAGTTGGGACAAATTCATTAAATCAGTGTTTCTGAGGAAAGACTTTGAGTGCAGAGAAAGTATTATAGCAGAAGAGGCAGTACAGGCATACAAGTTACAATACCAGGAACCTACAAATGCAAAAGAGACACTTTATACTCCGCCCCCTCTCCAGGTTGCAGAGGTGACACTCGGTTCAACTCCACCCCGTTCGGCCATTTTTGTAGTTTGATAGCAGAGATACGATTATCTAGCAGCACAGAAGCTTTTGGACATCCAAGATTTGTGTTGAAGGATTAAAATTTAAGAATATGTTTTTAGATCTGCTGATCCTATTTCCCTACATAACATCACATAAAAAACTAAGGTGAACATGAGGACATCCATTTACTGATTAGATTTAACAGTTTCCTTTGAAGGGGTTTTGTTAGTCTTTGATCTTTCTACTAAGAGTTGAACTATGTGTGAATGTTTACCTAGTCTTGGTTCTCGTGACCATGTGTTGTTTATACAATTTGGGGGTACCATTATCTCAGTTGGGGGTAATTGCCTCTACTGTCTTTAGATGATTAGATTCAGTAGTCATCTCTAAGGCTGTGTGTAAGTTCAGCACCTTTAAGGACAGCCCACTGAATGGCCTATAAAATACCATGTAAAGTTCCCTTAGTCAGATCATGTTGGACGAATCCGCAGCTGCGCTCAATAAAGAATACTTCTGTTTGAACGTGATCCCAACGTCTCCTGGTCTCTGCTTTGAAGAAAGAAAAACTTTACAACAGATGGTGCCGTGACCCGGATGGAGAAAAAGGAAACTCAAAGAACTGAATCTTGAAACTTCAAGCTTTCCAGCTTCCTCCAGATTGAAAACTTCAAGCTCAAAGATCTCAACAAAGCTGACTGAATCCCAGACTGAATCTTGAAATTTTAAGCTCAAAGATCTCAACAAAGCTGACTGAGTTCCAGACTAATGTTTTCTGTACAACCAACGATTCGGTGAGTTTCACTCTATTCAAAGAACCAATGCAGACCAGTACAATTGTTTTCCTCTGCGTCGTTCAGAGAAGAAGTTAACAAACAGCTGTAGAGTTTGGTTAACTAAAGATAAGCCTCTAAAAAGTTTTCTTTTAGAGATGAAATTGATCCTCTGTTGATGGCAGGGAAGATTAACAGTTACATGTTAATATTGTGTGTATGCTCTTGCTAGAGAAGACCTATCTGTAAGCTAGAGAATTAGCTTTAGAATTAGATTTAGCCTCATGTGCTAATAAGATTGTACCCTCTGTTTGCAAGTGTTTGTTTGTGGTAACAGAAATTCACAAAATGTTTAGGAAAAGTACTAGACAGATTACACCTTTTTGGACAGATAGTGAATTCAAGTCTTTGTTATCAGAGCACATGGACTCAATCGTGACTGAGGAAGTCAGATTGAATTTAACAAAGAAATTTGCCATTGATCCAGGCAAAGTTTGGTCAATTGAAGATTGTAAGAAGGTACTAGGAGAAAGTATTCGCAAGAAAAGTGTGAAAAGTTTTATCTGTTGTCACAGAGAATTTGGTTTAACCCTAGCTACAGAACAGTCTAAGCGCAACTCCGAGCTAGAGAAACAGATCAAAGAGCTCCGTGCTAGAATATCTTCGTTGACTAAGAAAGTAAACCGCAACAAAGATGCAGAAAAAACTGATGTGGAAGAAGTTAGTCAGCCTGATAACAATTATCCTGACTTAAAAGCTTTCTTTGAAACAAATGTAGCCATCCAAACAGTAACTGATCAGCCTGTAGATTCAGTGCAGGTTTGTGGGGCTAGGAGAAGATCTCAGGGAACTAAAAGTGTTACTCCGAACTCTTCTGTTGTCCAAATACAAACGGTTGCCAAAACATCTTTAGGTCCTAAGGATATAGATAGACTCTCCCAGAATTTACCCTCAGCACGCACAAATTTTTCTGAATTTAGAAGAGCATTGTTCAGTAAAATGCATCTTTACGACATGTCGTTGCCGGAAGTCACACAGCTGATGTCACAAATTCTAACTGAATCTGAATTCAACAATTTTGAGTCTGCTGTTACTTCCGAACTGCAACATGTCAGTAAAGGCGATTTGAGTTTTGATAAACCCAAAGAATATCTTAGGACCCAAAATCGATTGGTCGAGAGTTACTAGCTGTGTACAAGAGAAAGACACTTCAGAGCAGGTGCTAGGTGATAATGGTCCCCTAGTTCACGCATGGTTTCAGGGTCTTCTGTCAGAACATAAAAAGGCCTTGCCTTACTTAGAACTAACATGGTCCAGTAGAACCCTGCAAAGCAACTTGGACAAGTTAGCTACTTGGGAAAGAGTCTCTGATGTCAAGGCAAGAGTAAAAATTGCAGCAGCTTCTTTTAAGGTCAATTCAGAGAAACAGAAACGCAAAAGTCCTAGAGAAGCCAGTTGTTCTTACTGTGGCAAGCATGGACATTTTGGAAAAGAATGTAGAAAAAACAAAAATAACTTAAGACAAGTTAACAACGTTATGCACATTGTACTACATTTGTTTGCTACTTTGAAGCAACCCCTCCCCTCGTCATTGGACTCGTGGGTAAGCTTTTTGAAGTGTTAACCATTTGGGCTGTGATTGCTTAATCTCCCCAGTAACTTACAACAAAGATGAAAGACTTATTGATTGTCACAGCCTTTGTTTGGGGGACATTCAGTATACTCACAGACTTAAATGTTATACTGCAGAACATTACAATCAGACACCATCCTCTGTTAATGATGTTTATTAGGACTGATGTTTCACTGGAGAATGGAAATGTGCCAATTTTCTCACACACTGTACAGTGTGTACACAACACAGGGACAGAATAGGACACGGACAGTGAGGAGCCCAGGAAGAACTGGAAGCAACAGGCTTTCGGGGGCCAACCCTGTGGTGAAGATTCCCTTATAGGCCCTTCCCAACCATTAGTCCATCCTTACCTCACTGGTCCATAGGTGTCAAATAAATTAAGAAATAGGGAAAGAATGAAACGACAACAGTAGACTCTGAAACCGATAGAACCATAGTGTTTAAACTGCTACAACCGTAGTGTTTTGAAGAAATACTGCTCTCTGTTTTTCTGTTTTCTGTCTTACAGTGTGCAGATAAAACTTGATGGCTTTTCCGAGATCCATATGCAACGACCGTCTCATCTGCGTATGAAGCCCCAACCTCAAGAAGACAACCAGACCCACTGCTGAACGAACTATCACAAGAGAAAATGAAAAATACACAACGCAGAGAAAATTCACGGACCCTAAATTGCATGTTTGTTTCTGTGTCAGCATGCAATTACAGATGAACAACACAGAGCAAGTTATATGTGCCTGTAACTTACACCAGTTACAAGAATGAACTTTCTGTGTCTAAATTTGTATTTTTGTGAGAGTTTTTAAGAACTCTCAAAGAGGGGACTGAAGGATTCAAATTTAAGAATCTATGCTTCCTTACATAACATCACGGTAAAGAATATTGTATTCAGTGTTTAAGGGTAAGATAATGATTCTGCTCAGCAAAGTTGCCTTTCCTGTTTTCTCCTCATTGTCTTTAATGGCTCTTTGAGTCCCAGTATCACTCAGAACTGATGGGATTAGCACACGAATGATTCACTGAGAATCTCACCTTTTGTTCTGCAAATGGCTTTCGGACCCAAATGGCCCTTGGAGCCTTATGCTGATTGAATTAGGATTGGCTAGACCCTCAGTCTAGGGTGTTACCTTAACCTGTATACTCATTTACATGCTTTGTTTGAATTTGTCTCCACCCCCAAAAGTCCCTCCTCCTAAAAAGCCTATAAGATACCATGTAAAGTTATGTTAGATTAGATCATGTTGGACATTTTTCTACAGCCGTGTACGGCGGAGTTCTCAATAAAGAATAACTTCCGTTGAACGCGATCCCAACTGTCTCACTGGTCTCTGCTTCGATGAAAGAAAACTTTACAACAGTGTCAACACAGAAAACATTTCATCATTGGATAGTTTTTTCGTTTTTTGAAGTGTTGTTTTATGTCAGCTTAATGCCCGGAACGCTTATTTAAAAGATAAGGCAACTTATTTAGCACAATTCACACGGTAATTCAGGAAATAAAAATATCTCCGAATGCTCCACATGAAACTTTGGTCTTCCGACCTTTTACCACCGTGTCGATTTATTTTGATTAATATGTGCGAGGGAGAGAGAGCAAGACGGCGCTTAGTTTGGAGACGGTGAAGTCTTGTTTACACTTTCGCCTGGCTCCGAAGAGAGAGAGAGCGCGCGCAAGACCGGGTCACTCTCTCTGCTCGTTCTTTCCAAGCATGCCGCACAAGCCCTGAAAGTGAAGCCAAAACGTCTCGATCGCCCCCCGGTGACTGGTCCTAGTATAGGTCATAAGCCCCGCCTCCCCGTGTTATTCAACGGGACGTGAGACCAACTAAACAATTAAATTACACTTCAAATATCTTTTGGTGGTTTCTTTCATTTGCTGTCGTTTTTATCACGCCGATGTAAGTTCAAGTGTCTGTTTCAAAAATAAGTTAGTTTTTAGTTAGTTACGTGATGCGGTGGTGTACGTCATGATTGACAGCTGTGATTGACAGGTTCTCTGAGCGAAGTAGTCACTGAAGCACCAACGGACATTTTTTTCGGGATCTTCGGAGGACTGAGGAGATTGTATTTACTTTATTTTAACAAGCCTCTTGTCGTACTGCAATCAATTTTTTAAAAAGTGTGCAGAATGCACTCTCTCTGCGAGAGTGAGGGCGGAGCGTTGATTTCGCGGCTTTACTTCCTGCTCACTACTGTGCAGGTCTGGTCCCGAGATCGCTACTGCGCAGACTCAAATTCCAATGTCAGCGCCATATCGGGACACTGGCGGCTTCAGTTCTCATCAATGGAAGAGAGCGAAGGGGCGTAGTCCATATTTTTTTACAGTCTATGGTTCTTTCAGTTAAACATGCGCCCTTGTCACAAGCGAGCACACAAAAAATGACTTTACCCACAGATGTGGGTACATTTCCGTGAAAAATAAAACTCAACCAGGCACTTCGAAGAGGTTCTGATGCTGGGAGACGGTGTAATGAAGCGTGTGGGTTACTACATCCAACAACCGAACATTTTGACTTACCCTCTCGTAACTTCTGCATCCTTGAGCTTGGACTACAAAATCAAGCGAGAAATAAAAATGGAGGATTGCTCGAAGTGTTGGGCCGGGAGTCGATGTCCTTATTTGGCAGTTCCGCTGCAAATGGGTGGTTGACGTGACGCTACATTTTTGTGTTCATGGTGACAAATATAAATAAAAATGCATAATATTTCATTAAAATATCTGTTGTTATATACAGTTTAATCTTCCAGAACTAATACATCTGTAATTAATGAGTATTATAATTCAAATATGTAAATATTTAGTTTTAAACATGACGTTTGTCCACTGGCGTGACTGTCCGGGGTAGAGTTGCTTATCTTAAAACTACTGTAATTAAATGAAAAATAAGTCTAAATCAAGCGGCAACATTCTAATCTGAAAAATGAAGCCTACCCGGAAGTGCGAAAAACTGCAATACATCGAAAATCCGCTAGAGCGAGGTCCCAAAAGGGAGCAAATGTCCATAGCCCCCATGTTAAAATGTCCGTTTTCACAGCATAAATTCATGTTTTTACTGGTTGGTCCCATGGACTTTTATTGTATTTTTCGATAGCTTCCGAGTGCCTGACAACTGTGAGGGGGGTGAATTTTTTTCTGACTCGTTAGTTTAGATCGTATTTAGATATAAAATGTATGACAAATAAGGGCGTGGTTAACTTTGATTGACAGCTTGATTGACAGCTTAGGCTGCGTCAAGGAGAATGACAACATAAGAAGCGCCATTTTTTAACACAGTTGAAATATAATACTACTGTTTCTGTATCATGAAATGTAGTTTTAAGAGTTTTTCAGGTGAGAATGTAGTTGTTTAAAGCTCAAATCTGTGGTTTATTTAAAGATTTATGAAAATTTTATCCAGTTGTGAGATCCAGCGATGACCGGGCGCTCGGCGCTCCTGTACCCCGCCTGGAGCAACCTTTCCTCGGCTAGTCGTTCTGGCGCTTGCCGCTGTCTCTGGCGTCTCTGTAGTGAGGAGATATAATTCGTCTTGTCTATATCTAATGGGTGATTTTTGGTCTTGTGAATATAATTTGTTCCCTGGGCAATCGTTTTGGCTGTGGGGAAGTTTCATAACTTTATAAGCTATTTAACTTTACCGTTGTATGGTTAGACTAGAGCGCTGACTTTGTATGTTTGACTGAATTGTTTGCTTTATTTGTATAGCTTCTTGTACCTTTTACTTATACTTTTATAATGGCTAATATTGATAAAAGTGAAATTTAACAAAAAAGAGACTGGCTTGAGTTTTGTCATTTTAAATTTTAATACAACGAAGATGATCTGTAATGTTGTTTACTGCAAAATCTGTTGTTTAGTACAAATGCACATATTGCCTGGACTATATTAAAATGTTTAATATTTTTGTATTATATTTAAAACGAAAAGAGGCAGGTATATACGCTTGTATATTTAGTTTTTTTATAAATAGGCAAACGTTATGTGCAGTGAATATAATCAATACGCGTTGCCTGAACCACATTTGTGTGGCTATAATGTTTAAGATTTCTTTAAATGAAAACGAAAAGAGTTAGTGTGGTGTTTTATAACATATTTAGTTGCCTAAAATATACACAGAGATAACCGGAGTAGCAGAGCGAGCTGAGTGACGCGCGCTGCGTCAGAAGGTGGGCGGGGTTAGGATTTCCCAAGATTTTCCAAGATGGCGCCGCCCATACCCCCCATAAACGGCTTCAAACCCGTTCTTCAGAAAGTCTATGGGTGACGTCACAGACGCTTTGTCCATATTTTTTACAGTCTATGGTCTAAATACATTAAAATACTTGAATAGATGTTATAGCGGTGTTAACTTAATGAAACTAAAGGTTATAAGTCATAAGGTCCCCATTTAGAATAACTGTGACACATTACATTTTGTCCGCAAATCTGGTGTCCACCTGGTGTGACGCCATTCTGTAGATATAAAACGGGCATTAATTTGGGCACCCTATTACTGAGAGGGGCCCTTCTTCATCCAGGAAGTACAGTAGACCTCACTGGAGTACATGGACTGCCCACAAGGTGAGTTCTGTTTCAAATATTTTCATAATATTGCTATTTCCGTGCACTGTTGGAAATGGGATCCATTATGCAGTCCTTTGGTGTGACATAATCTAAGTATTGATCTGAAAATTTTCATCAATTTATATTGATTGACAATTGAAAATAATGTAAACCTTAACACTGTTAGTCAGGACTGAAGACAGTCAATATATATAGCTAGGCCGCAAACTGGCCTTGATCTTGAAAATGTCCACTGGTGTGATAGCACTGTCCTATAGTGTGACATGAAATCAGCGTCACACTGGTGGAAATGGATGTCACACCAGTGGATGTAAACATTCTTTGTTCCTATAAAGTAACCAAAATCGGACAGAAATCACACACACAAACCAGATATATTTGAATCCTGCATTTATTAGCTTCTTGAATCAGATGAAGAGATGTGTTTAGTTGTGTTTGTAGCTCAGAATGAGGAACTATACGCAGACAGCGTCATTGCATTAGAACAGCCTTATGGTCTGGTTGGTTCACGTGAGATGATTGACAGCTTTGTCCATGGGGGGCAAGACATACAAAGCCCTAAGGACCTCTATGAGTTCCTAGCCCGAAAAGAGGTCCCAAACATAAAATTCAAATGGATCGATGAGGCAGATATCCAGGTGTTCAACGAGATGTTGCCACCTTCTGTCCCGAAAGTACCTGGCATCTTAAACACACACCAAATACTTTCCTTCTCTGCTGGAGAGATCTTCTATAGGGCTCTAAGCTGTTTCTGCCACTACCCAGAGATGTGCGACTGCTTCTCTCCAAGCAAGATGAGGCCAGACAATCGGTCAAAAGATTCAGAGGAACCGCTTGCCTGTGAAGTCCAAGAGACCCAGCCTGAGAGTCCCAGTAGTCCGCTATGACAAGAAGCCATTTGTTGGCCAGATCACTAAATGCTGAGCACATTGAGGTCAATTGCATGGTGCAAATTGGCTGGAAAACACATTCAAGTGGCCTGCTAGGTGAGACTGCATTATGTACAGCAAGGACCAACTTGTCAGTGTCATCTCTGAGCCAGAGCCCCACCAGCGTGCTAGTCTGACTACGTCAGACTTCGTACTTCCGCTCAATTTCAGTTCGCTTCTGTACTCAGTCTGAGATAGCGACCTATCTCCCAGTTTTCCTCTGGCCTCAAAACAGCCGGCCAATCAACGAACAGAGGGCGGGCTGAGAGCCGTGACGTAGACGCTGATTGTACCGTGGATGCGTAGATTTACTTCACATAATCTGCAAAAGTCGTTCACAGCCATGTTCACTCCGGTATTTCGCTCGATGGTTTGTTTTCACATCATACATGTGTTTACAGTGGAAGTTAGATGCGGCTGAGCCTGCGCATAACACATGTCATAACCAAACGTTATGTGATTGGCTTACGGGTAACCAATGATTTTAAACTTTAGACAAGCAAGCAATATAATTATAAGACATTTGACATACATTTTAGAAATGTTTTTTTTTTCCACTTTGGATTTGAGTTCACGTCAACCACCCAAATACTGTGAAGTTATTGTTCAAAAAACGTAATAGAGAATAGAAAAATCGTACTTTTCTGTACTTCTAAACATTCCAAATATACAACAAAATACATTTAAGGGCTAAAATAGTGGATTTAGCATGATATGTCCCCTTTAACCGTCAGTGTAAATGCAATTAAGAAAAAATTACATTTAAATTACAATTTTGCTGCAGTTTTTGCTTGAACATGTTAAACATATCTAATCATTTCTGTAATACATTTTAATTTTGCAACTTCTAAAGCGGTAAAATACCGTATTTTCCGGACTATAAGTCGCTCCGGAGTATAAGTCGCATCCGTCAAAAAATGTGTCATGAAGAGGAAAAAAACATATATAAGTCGCACTGGACTACAAGTCGCATTTATTTAGAAATTTATTTCACAAAATCCAAGACCAAGAACAGACATTTAATCTGGAAAGGCAAGTTATTCAACTACACAGTAGCACACAGAACAACAGGCTGAGTAGGTGTCCGGTGAGTTAACACAACACATAAACAGTTATTCAGCTACACAATAGCATAAAGAACATATACCTGGGAGGCTGAATAGGCTAAATTAACATTTGCCAGTGAGTCCAACAAGCAAGTTACCAGTAAACAAGTTCACCAAGACCCCGTGATCTCATTCCACATCACTGAATCCATTGAATTTTCTTCATCCTTGGTGTGGCTTCTGAACAACTCCGCCATAGAGCGCCCCCTCGCGGCTGTAGACGGTAATGTTTTCTCTTCTTCTTCTTCTTCTTCTTTGTTTTTAACGGCGGTTGGCAACCAGCTTTTGGTGCATTACCGCCCCCTTCTGCTCCGGAGTGTGAATCAGACAATAGGCTTACAATCTAGTTTCCACATAAAAAAAAAAAAAAAAAAAAAAAAAAAAAAAAAAAAAAAAAAACACTTTCATTCATTACCCAACACACTTACCCATATCCCTATTTTATCTTCATAACCTATTGAACAAACCAGTTTCCCTTAAGAAAGTTAACAATATCCTAACCTGTGCTCTATCACCTATGCTCAACACTCCTTTTAATGTTAGATCCTGCACCCCTATTTCCCTCAAATTATTCCTCATTGTTACTCTCTGTTCCTCATACCTCCTGCATCTTATAATTATGTGCTCCACTGACTCCTCTTCCTGACACCACTCACACAAGCCTGTCTCGTGTTTTCCTATCATTTTCAGTGATCTGTTTAAAGCACCGTGCCCCAGCCTTAACCTTGTCACTACAGTTTCCTCTCTCCTGTGCCCACCACCTAACCTATTTATTTTTACACTCTTTTGAATTTGATATAAATGCCTTCCTTTCTCCTCTCTGTCCCACCTTTCTTGCCAAATTTGGTTAGTTTTTTCCCAGATGATACTTTTGACCTCTGCTTTACTTATTTTAATTTGCATTTCTATATTTCCCTTCTTTAAAGCCCTCTTTGCCAATTCATCCACCTGCTCATTCCCTTTCACCCCTACATGTGCTGGAACCCACATAAATTGTACCTGTCCTCCTTGATTTGTTATTCTTGTTACTGACTGAAGGACTTCATATAATACATCTTGACGGCTAGAGTGAAAAGACCTTAAACTCTCAAGGACTGAGGATGAATCGGTGCATATCAGAACCTTTTCTTGACTTGTTTTTTCCACCCACCTTAACGCAACTAATACTGCCACCATTTCCACTGTATATACTCCTAAAAAATCAGATGTTCTTCTATTAATTCCTATTCCTTTAGCAGGTATTGCCACCCCATATCCTGTCACTCCTGTCTCAGGTTTCTTAGAACCATCTGTATACACATGTACAAATTCTTTATAATCTTTATTTATAAGGTACTTAAATGCACTTACCAAATCTATTTGATCTTTTCCATCATCTTTCCTTTTTAATTCTAACAAATACCAGTCAATATCAGGCCAAACAAGTAACCACGGAGCCACCATTGGATATACTACAGTAGGGCTCATCTTCAAATAAAATACTCCAAATTCTCTTGCTACCTCGTTGCCTATTCTACTAAAATTCTCTCCTTTGTAACTTGCATTCTCCCAGGTCTCCTGCAACACTATTTTTGTGGGGTGGAACTCATTATGACCCTGCAAATTAGCCCAATAATTTGTCATCAGCTGCCTCCTTCTAATTGCTAACGGCATTTCTCCCATTTCTACCTGCAGTGCAGGTACTGGTGAAGTTTTAAAAGCACCACTACACACTCTTAATGCCTGTGCCTGGATCCCATCTAGTTTCTTTAATAGAGATTTGGCTGCTGACCCATAAGCTACACTGCCATAATCCAACACAGATCTAATCAATGCCACATATACTGTTTTTAATGCATAACAACTAGCTCCCCATTGCCTACCTGTCAAACATCTCATTACATTAATTACTTTTTTGCATTTTCCTTCTATTTTCTTTATATGATCTACCCATGTTAACCGTGAATCGAAAATAATCCCCAAAAATTTGAAAGTTCCAACCCTTTCTAATTCTTTCCCATACATATTTAACTTCATCCCTTCCTTAATTTGTTTCTTGGTGAAAAAGACTGTTTGAGTTTTTTCTATTGAAAACTTAAACCCCCAATCATATCCCCACTCCACCACCTCATCAATTGCTCCTTGTACTTTCCTGATTGCATGCTCCATATTCCTTCCCCTTTTCCACAACGCCCCATCATCCGCAAACAGTGACCTCCCTATATCCATTGGTACCTTAGTAAAGACATCATCAATCATGATGATAAAAAGTAGTGGGCTAATCACACTGCCTTGAGGTGTTCCATTGCCCACATCGAACTGACTTGATATGTCTGACCCTATTCGTACTTCAATTTTTCTTCCAAACAAAAAATTCTTTATCCAATTAAAAACTCTTCCACCTACACCCATCAAGTGCAACTTTATCAACAATCCTTCCTTCCACATCATGTCATACGCTTTTTCTATATCAAAAAACACTGTAATGACTGATTCCTTATTTGCCTGAGCCTTTCTTATTTCATTTTCTAGTCTTATAACCGAATCCATGGTACTCCTCCCTTTCCTAAAACCACTTTGATAGTTTGCTAGTTTTCCACTTTTTTCTAGTATATATGATAACCTTTCTGTTATCATCCTTTCCATAATTTTGCATACATTTGATGTTAATGCTATTGGTCTATAACTTGTGGGTTTAGAAGGATCCTTGCCTGGTTTCCTTATTGGAATAACTACTGCTTCTTTCCATGCATTCGGTAATCTTCCCTCCTCCCACACTCTGTTATAAAGGTTCAGCAACTTTAAGAGTGCTTCTTTCCCTAGATGTTTTAGCATGACGTAGCATATCTGATCTTTTCCTGGAGATGTTGGTTTAGCTTTATTTATTGCTCTAATCAACTCTGCCATACTAAAAGGTTCATCAATTGTATCATCAGTTTTTTCCCTCCAGTCTAACACACCAGGATACTGATTCATTGTGTTTTCCTTTCTCATTTTGCATACTTCTGACAAGTTATCTGAACTGTGAATTTTTACAAATGTTTTTGCCATTACCTCTGCCTTATCCTTATTGGAGATTGCTGTACCTTCCTCAGTAATTATAACTGGAATTTCCCTTTCCCTCCTTACTCCACCCATCCTTTTTATCATTCCCCAAACCTCACCAACAGGCGTTGTTCTTCCTATTTCATTGCAAAAGTTCCTCCAACTTGCCCTTTTAGCTTGACGCACTGTTCTTCTCACATTAGCCTGTGCCTTTTTATACAGAATCAAATGCTGCATGTTATGGGTGTTTTTAACTAGTTTAAATGCTCTATTCCTGTTTTTAACAGCTTGACGACACTCTTCTGTCCACCATGGTACCAGTTTTTTATTCCTCCTTTGTTTACTCCTTGGAATAGATCCACCTGCTGCCATAATAATTGCTGATGTTATTTGTTTGTTTGTTTCATCTATATTGCCAGAAATGTCTATCTTTGATAATGATTCCTCACTTAATTGCTGGAATTTTACCCAATCTGCTCTTCTAAAACCCCATTTTGGTATTCCTTCACCTGGTCTTATTTCCACTCGCTCTCCCACTGAGCATGATACTGGGTAGTGATCGCTGCCCACTGTAGTATCGCTCCAAACATGCCAGTTACTTATTCCAGCCACGGGATTAGACACTAGTGTAATATCCAATGCCGATTCATTTCCTGTTGTTATGTTTATTCTTGTTCCTCTTCCGTCATTCATACACACCAATTCCTTATCATCCATCAAATCTTCTATTACCCTTCCATTTACATCTGTATGTGAGCCCCCCCATATTTTACTGTGAGCATTAAAATCTGCACACCATATTACTTTGTTTCTATTATTTCCTTGTATCCTTAATAACCTATCTACTTCCAACCTTTTGCAAGGATTATAGTAGTTTATTATAACCACTTCCTCCCCTCTTTCCCACACTACTACCTTAATGTATTCTAAATCCTCTCCCTTTTCCAGTACCCTATATGGAACATCTTGTTTAATAAACGTAGCACATCCTCCTCCTCCCCGTCCCCCATTTTCTCTGTCATTTCTTATCCCTATAAATCCATGAATCACAAACTCTAAATTTGGCTTTAACCAAGTTTCCTGGATACACACTACATCTGGATTTATTTTCCTGTCTTTAATGAAATGTTTGAATTCCTGACCATTGGCCAGTAAACTTCTTGCATTCCATTGTAAAATGATAACCATTAATATTAACCAATACATGGTGCTTCCTGGCTTGACTGATTGGTGAGGTTCTCCCTCACTTCTTCCCACGTCAGTCCCACTAGTCCTAAATGATTTACTGCTGCTTTGACAACCAGCTGTATTTTATCATTTTTGATTTAACTTCAGCTGTACTGTTTATCACTCCTGCAATAAACGTCACCAAGTCCTTTTTATCCACATAAATCTTGTCACTTGTTCTTTGTTGTTGTTCTTCCACCCCCAACTCTGCTTGTTCTATAGTGATATTATTGTGTACTCTTGACACTCTTGCTGCTTCTGCATAAGTGATCCTTCTTTCAACTCTTATTTTCTGGATTTTATTTTCCTGTCTCATCACCTCACATCCTCCATAAGCCACATTATGGCTTCCTCCACAATTACAACATTTTGGTTGCACTCCTGTTCCACACTTTCCGTAGTCATGCTCGCCCCCACATCTAGCACATCTCTTCTTCTCTTTACAGTTATTGGCTATGTGTCCAAACCTCTGACAGTTAAAACACCTCAATGGTTTTGGTACATACATTCTCACTGGGTAGCTCATATAACCTAGGTATACCTTTTTTGGCATATTTCCCCCCTCAAATTCAATCAATACCGTTTCACTATCCTTTTTCACTCCTTCTCTTGATGTTTTTAATCTTTGTGCAATCACTATTTCCCCCCCTTTAAGATGTCTCTTAAGTTCTTCCATTCCTACATTCATTGGTACCCCTGTGATCACTCCTTTGCATCTTCCACCATTTTGTTCTCCCACCCTCCGTGTGTTTATCACTTTCAGTTTTCCAATCTCTTTTACTTTGATTGCTTTCTCAAATTGATCTTCATTTGCACAATTGACCAACAAATTTCCATCATTTAGGACCTTAGCATATAAGATCTCCCCTATCTTACTTGCCAGATGTTTTGTTAATACAAACGGGTTGATTATCTTCATGTTTTCTTGATCTTTTTCATTGAATCTTATTATGACTATAAAATTCTCATGTATTTCCTTCTCATTTCGCTCATGTTCTTCTTCCTCACTTTCCGAATTCTCATCATTTTCATTCCTTATTCTTTTATTCCCTTTTACCTGACTGACTCTCTTTTTTGAAACCTCTCCCTTCAATATTCCCTCATTTCCTTCTTTCTCTTCACTGTAATCCATTTCCGCCCACCTACCTACGTCTGATCCATTCACGAAGCAGTCGTGCTCAACCGCTCCCAAAACAGTATTTCCAATGTTTTTTGAATTTCCCGCTTTCATTCGATTACTATTTCCTCGATCACGTCCTGCTGATGTCGCCGCCATCCCTAACCGACGTCACCTGCTCCGTCGGTCTAATGTTTTCTCTTGGTTCATCTCTTCTTCTTCTTCTTCTTCTTCTTCTTGAATTTTTATTGGCGGTTGACAAACAACACAATGGTGTATTTCCGCCACCAACTGGTATGGAGTGTGGATCAAACCGACTAAACCCCCCCCCCCCCCCCCCCCCATTTATTTATTTTATTTTTTTAAATTCTCTCCCACAAATTAGATTCCTCAAGAAACTTAAGAATAAAAATATAACACTCATTTCTCGAATTATTTTGCAGAATATACTTTGGTATGAATTTCATTTTTATGTTTTTAAAATTATGAATTAACAACCTTCTTTCATTCTCATATTTCTGACAATGCATTAAAACATGCTCTACTGTTTCCTCTTGCCCACAATAATCACATCTTCCCGTATCATGTTTACCCATTTTATAAAGCGTACTATTTCATCTTGTGTGTCCAAATCTCACCCGTGATATTACTATTTCTTCTCTCCTATTTTTCCCTGCCTTGGTTCATCTCAGTCTGAATTAATTTTGATATACAAGTCGCACCGGACTATAAGTCGCAGGACCAGCCAAACTATGAAAAAAAGTCCGGAAAATACGGTATGCATTCAATTTACATATTAAAACTAGTGCATGAAATGGCAAATGTAAATTATATAATTGAATTTTCATTTTCATTTTGCACCAAACGTTGCACAAATGTATGGGGAAATTTAAATTTAAATACAGAAATGCATTGCCATTTTACATATTGCATTGTGATTTTGCATATTACATTTCAAATTGAATATTGCTACCCATATGCTTCCATAATTGCAGACCTCAATGATCTGATGTCTAGTGGCCTTCAGTATAAGGAGAGAAATTTCAAATACAAATGGTTTTGGCAAATTAATGACCTTCCTCATCCCTTCCTTAGTATGTATGTCATCGTTGAATTTACGGAGGAGTCGGCGGTTGGCATTGTAGCCCAGTGCTGGACACACTGGGAAAATGGGGTGCAAGAACATTTTTCAAAACTTCCACATCAACAATATAATCTTGATCAAAAATATTAAAATTAAGATATGTATATAAATATTTTAACAATGTCTCTGACTTCACTGGACACGCGCTAGCAACAATACAGCTACTGGCCACCTTCAAACCCAACTAAAAGGGCAAACAAGGAAGAAATTCCTGATGAATAAAACTTAATTTCCAGGAAAATCTGTGTATTGGCAAATACTGGCAATGTTTATTTGAGGATACTTTAATTATCTGATTGTACATTATGATTATATTTTAATTGTTTTACCATTGGCTTTATATTTTCAGACAATTTTGCGAAGGCCCTCAAGTGGTGTAAAGCAGCAGAATACCATTCTGCCGTGGAGAGTGAGGCTGACACCTACACAAAAAGGCCAACAAAAAAACCTGTCCGGTATGATGACAGCAGCGATAGTATGCATTACTTTCAGCCCTCTGAGTATTGTGTAGTCCATTGAGATCTTCTGATAGTGAAACAGAAAAAGTCAGATCACTATCAACTTTCAAAGAATACATGGCTAACTGCACATTAATAATGTGTGATCTATTTAGATGAGACACCACTGAGGTGATGGCACCCCCAAGCAAACAAAGCATCAAGGTACCATTGTAAATACCATTCAACAAATGGCAATTCAAATTCAGCTTAAAGTAAATTAACATTTTGCATGCTATTTAGATGGACCATTTCCAAAAAAAAAAAAAAAAACAATTGTTGAGAAAAGGCCAGACAAAGGTATAATTATATTTGTATGCTTACTAAAAACAACTAAATAAATTCTTTCAAATTAATGTTTAGTGCACGAACTCCATCGCACACCTGTAAGTGATAGGTGCGTTGGATAATGAGGCCAGATAGGACGTTACAATATATAAGGAACTCCCGCACACTATCTTAACTTGCAATTTAATTTTTATTAATGTACAACGTTTCGGTCACACGACCTTCATCAGGAATGCAATACAATACTTGGATTGACTTTAAATTGAATTGAAAGTAAGTGATGTTAGAAGTGAGATGAGGTGATAATAACATTGCATTTGCAACAAAATAACATTGTTAAATAGGTCATATTATGAGGAATCAAATTTCCCATACTATAGACCTTTTCCCACACAGGATAATTATGGTGTAGTTTCAAAGTTGAGTGCTTGTTGTATAACATTACATAACTTTTTTAGAGGAGAGACAAACATCTGTAAGAGCTTCTTGGAATGACCCAATGAAGAGAGAGCTTAAAGGTACATTTTTATAGGCCTAAGAAAAAAAATGCATTGAATGTAAATTATAAAAAGAAAAAGAGTACATATTGATACTGACTTCTTCCTTTAGATAGCGTTTTGGGTTCATTTTCCAAGTTCATTTTCCCTCCAATTAGACGGGTATATGATGTTTGTAGTTAATAGATTACACTAACATTAGGCCACTTTTAACCTTACCCTAGTGTTGGTTCACCCTTAGTGTGTAACTGGTGCTGTCTTATTGCAGAAACACTGGCGGTTCTGCTACGAAAAGTAGACAGCCTGGCAGCCGCCCAGAGAGAGATACTTCTACTGAGGAAACGCCAGGGTCATCAGAGAGAGGAAGACATCCTGGAGCTCAATATCGCTTGGACCAAAGAGGAGCTTGAGGCCCTTGACCACCACCTTAAAGGGACACTTCACCCATTTGCATTAAGCTTTGCATTGTTAGAAACCCAGTCATACTATTGAATGGTCGTGCAACACTCTCTCATTTTCCCCTGAGACGGGAGAAATCCGTTATTTACCTCTTACACTTCCTCCTACAATGACGCAAAAATCGTCATTTTGCGTCATTGTAGGAGGAAGTGTCAGAGGGGGGGATTTCTGTTGAGACTACAACACTCGTTCCTCATCTTTCCCAGGGGCGGGACCCGCTCACGCTACAGACCTATTACAGATCAGTGGGTGGGACTTTACTCTCTGAAACTGAAAGCAATATCCTCCATCTTGTTTGAAGCTAAGCTAACAGGCGCTGTGGAGACAGATGTAAAGTTATGACAATAGCGGAGGAGAGTACTCAATATGATATAGAAGAAGAGGATTTCGGAAGTCTGATGCTTGAATCAGGTGTTTGTGGCTACCTTTACAAGCCGCATTATAGCGAAGAGCAGCCGAGGCAGAAGACCTGCCTGCCGCGGACGAGGAGCCCGGACTGGCTCGAGTTAGGGCGGACTGGTGGCGCCGGTGATCTCACTATGCAACTACGAACCGCTACGAACACAGATATAGAGTCCGTCTGCAGCAAAGAATTTCAACGATGACAATTTCTCCTGGACGAAATCTCTGAATCAGACGAGGACACGGACGTTTGTGTTGAGAACTATCCTAGTTTCGCACCGCATATGTTCTGACTGAACATCCAGGTACCATGCAATAATTCACCTTTTCGAAAGAAATACAAACGAGGAGTAATGCACTAATGAGTTCGCCAACTAACTAGACATTTTGTGTGAATGTGAAATGAATTTTAAGCTCTGGTGGTAGCTAGCCTTGTAGACGGAAGAGTGATTTCTCTTATAGGCAGATATGCGCTTTCTGGATTAGTGGGAGTGGCTTGCGGAGCTGTGCAATGTGGTGCATTGTGGGAGTTGTTGTCTTTCATACAAATGCGTCCTGAAGTTATTTTTTGTCTTTTCTCGGTCACGAAGGCACCAAATTCAAAAATTATTTTACATTTCGACTACATATATGACCCACTTTAAATAAAAAACAATGTTCAAATGGGTGAAATGCCCCTTTAAAGACTCTGATTTCAAAAAGAGAGTGGTGAGTATTTGGTTATTTCAGGGGAAAATGACATTACCTTTTTAAAATAGTTTAGCATATTTATTTAAATATGATTTAAAAATTACAAAAACACATTCATGGTTATGTCATTGTTTTTTAGCACTAATTTACATGCATGGAATGTTTCATTCATATTATTCAATTATTTTTATTTGTCATATTTATTTAAACATTTTAATTTATGAATTCCTCCTAATTCCTAAAAAATTAAATCTATAAATTCCTCATAATTACATCTCTGTGCACTTTTACATGTACATTAACTGGTTTATATAAACTTATATTAAATCGATGATACAATTCTATAGTACATATTTCTGTAGCAAATATGCACAATTTCTTTATTAATATATACAATTATGTATTCTCAGGGTTATTAGTGGGGCCGATCCAGGGGATTGTGTAAGGAGAGTGATGCGGGCAGTAGCGACACACACCGTGTGGATCCACTTCAGATTGACGGGGAAAAGGGAGAAATTGCCTCTGATTGACACAACTCTGTGTAAAGCCATCAAACGTGAGTCTTAAAAAATAAAAAAATAAACACCATGCTGGAATTTTTTTTACTGAATGAAAAATGTCCCAGTGTGAACGCACTAGGCCTATATGCAATATATATCATCTATGATATCGTAATTGTTGATTTAGCGATCTGACATTATCGAGTATGTCCCTCACATTACAAAAACATTATAAAAACCAAACAAGTACAGTTTAATAAACAAGTTAATATAAAATGACTTGCATCAAATCGCCTGTTTCGCTCTAATCCACCAACGAAAATAGTACAGCCAGAAAATAGTTCCAAACAAAGTCCACTGCACTCTGAGCAACACACAACGGTGTCTTTACTGAATGAATCAGCTTTTTGAACCAATCAGCTGAATCAATGATTCAATGGTAAAAATAAATAATAAAATTAAAGTAGGGCTGGGCGATAAAACGATAACGATAATTATCGCAATATAATTTTTCTACAAATTATGTTAACAATAATGTCTATACCAAGTTCAAAATTTAAAGGGGGTGCAATTTTTATCTGTCCCTTTTGAAATCCTCAGTGCTACACTAATCTACTCTTCATAACATAAGAATAAGCAGACGCTCTCTCAACATTAAGCAGGAAATACAGCAATAATCACTTACTTTACACACACACACACACACACACACACACACACACACACACACACACACACACACACACACACACACACACACAGTAACCCAATAACTAGAATAAAGCTGATGAACTTCTCTCTCTCTCTCATGTGCTGCTCGTGCTCGCTCTCTGCCAGTACTGCTGCCTCAGCGCTGATGACGTCACAGCAATAGAGCGCGCTGGTTGGTCGGGATCATTCGGGATCTAAACACTGCTGGCCTATGTTGTTCAAAACCCGCAGTGTTGGGAAAGTTCACTTTCTACATGAACTAGTTCAAAGTTCAGTTCACAAATTTTAAAATGAACTAGTTCAGTTCATAGTTCATACTCAAAAATTTTGAACTAAGTTCACAGTTCCAAAAATGAACTAGTTCATAGTTCTTTTTTTCCATGTTGCTGCGAGATATTATTTTTCAAAATGATTGCCACAGCCCATATAGAACCACAGACAATTATTTTATCAGTTTTAACACTGAAGATATGCGTCAGCTTTTTCCCATCCTCACCGACCTTGCCATAAAACTCGTTTAAATGATCATACGACGCCTCCTCGCTGCTTTTTGTTTTGATTTGTAACGTAAGTGATGAGTCGTTCATGAACGATCCATTGCGTCTGTCACGTAACAAATGAACGAAAGACTCGGAAGGTAAGGGACTGTTCGTTATTTATTTAAGGGGCCACCGGAGGAGTTTTGAGATCTGTTGTGAAAAAAGGCATGACCCTCCCCGATAATTTATTGATTAGCCTAATTCTGTACTAGTTTGCGCTTGGCAAAGATGTTCAGATAGCCATTGTTTGTTTGTTTTTTAAACCATAAACTCTTGCTTTCTCATCTTACTAGGGCTGTAACGATAGACCAAAATATCGTTTGTATCACGATTTTTGATTTTAGATTTGAAAAAAATCATGTTTCGGTGCTGATGCAGTGTGACTCGTTCAACATGTGGGTGGCGCTGCCAACAAAGCATCTAAAAGCTGTCACAAAGAACCGGCAAAAGTAATGATTATTAATATGTCAAATATAGCAAGGAGACATTTTAATTGTTTATTAATAAACAAGTGTTTTCTGTGTCTACTGCAAAGATGAAGTTGACGATGCGTCGCGATCTTCTCAGAACGCGCCAGAGAGAAATGCACATTTCATAAGCAGAAAGCATGTCTGTTTTCTTTCGTTATGAATTGTTCTGTTTAAAAGTAGACATTTCAAGCTTTCTATATATTTCTCCGGTCTGTGAGGCAAGTAGCATAGCCTACCTTACGCTGAGTTTCGGTTCATTTATGAGACAAGATCCAGTTCACTCGCCCGCGCCTCCGTGTCATGATTATCTATTTTCTACTATATTTAGACTACTTCTTATTTATTAAATCCAGATGAAAGATTGATTAAAATTAAGATAAAATTAATAAAAAAACGAAATTCACTTTAAAGAAAGGCTTTGTGCTTTCTGTTTGCGGTTTCTGTGAAATTTTTAAAGTTGCTTCAGAGCAGTCATGTCTGCAATGGAGAACTGTCACGCCCGTAACATTGTTTTTTTTTTTTTTTTTCACATAAATGCGAACACGAAAAATAAAATAAAAATAATATAATATTTTATGTTCTGTGGAGGCCGATCTTTATTTATCCGGTGTATATCTTTTGGTTTGCACAGTGTAATTTATAGAATTACTAAAAAATATTTTGCCACCTAAAAGTTAAGGATTTTTTGTGTCACGTCACATGTGTATTTCCCTTATATATTAAATATAAAACTCATGTGTAGACTGATATTTGTCTAATGTCTTGACTCCTTTCAGACGTTTCAAAATATTGGTATTAAATGCATTTTCTGAGAATTTTTATTTTAAGTTTTGACTGCAAATGTCACGACCATAACACTGGAATCGCCCAATTTTAACGAATTTATCCTCAACTAGTTTTTGTGGTGTAGGTCTATGTAGTCTATTTTATGTTAACTTAAATAATACTAATAGTAATTTAAAGATGTGGTAGCCCTACATCTTACACATCGTGGAAACAAAATAAGAATGGAAACTAAAATATGGTAGTATCGCCCTACAGCGCACATTCTATCAGCTGCAGATCTGGCGCCTCAGTCCCAACTGTAAAACTCGACGTACATTCACATATCACATGTTAATGCAGCGGTAGAGTTACACTCACAGGACACTGTACACTTAACAAAAGTTCATTATTTGCTCGTGCTTTAAAGCTTTGCCGGGTAAACATTTCTTTGGCATTCACATGATGCACTTTTTCTAAGCGCGAACTGAACTAGTGCGCACGCACTGTCAAACAGCGCCAAACTGGATTTTTGTTGGGTCAGACCCATCTGATTTCGAAGGGGGGCTGATAACGCGAGATCAACATGGAGCTAAATGGAAAAAAATAGCACCAAACAAGCCACTTTGAAATGTTGCTGTTTTCATGAATATAAAAGTTGGGTGACCCTCCCCCTAGACTAAAAAAAGTTGGATGACCCTCCCCTCAACAAAGAATAAAAAGACATGACCCTCCCCTATTTTCCTCCGGTGGCCCCTTCCATAAATACCGAACGGTCCCTAAAGTAATTATTTATGTTCCCTGTAAACGATTTTTGACTGCATTATAATGATTTCTTAATTCGGAATATGATCAGGATTGCGTAGGTGGATGTGTTCTGGGAATTTGCCAGTTAAAAGAATAACATTTAAAGCCCCTTAAATGAATGAAATGACTCGAAAAAAAATTTGTTCATTTTGATGAACGAGATCGAATAAGAGAGTCAGTAGACACTGGTCGCTGGTGTTGCCAGATTGGGTGTTTTTTTCCGCTACATATTAAGGCCGGTTTACGGTGTGTTTTAGCCGGGTTTTCGCCTGGAAGGCTCTATAGAAATCTGGCACTCTATTGAACGAAGTTAAACTGAGAGAGCGTGGCGTTCACAGACACCAGAATGAACAAGTTCACAGTAACCTTCATCAGGCAGTAATACAGTACGTTCAGTTCACGTTCGCCCAAAATATGAACGAGTTTATGAACTATCGTTCAATGAACGCGTTCAGGCACAACACTGCAAACCCTTAAGACTTTTATTCATTTCAGAACACAAATGAAGATCTTTTAGATGAAATCTGAGATTTCTGAAATATCTTCATTTGTGTTGTGAAGACGAGCGAAAGTCTCACGGGTTCGGGACGACATGAGGGCGAGTATTTAATGACAGAACTTTCATTTTGGGTGAATTAACCCTTTCACTTTTGGGAACTTGCAAACCATAGAAGTGTGTTTTATAGTTTGAGTTTTCCATTATGTCAATGCTAAACGCTTCATCTGTAAATTAACACAATTTCTAATTTGTTTTCTCTCATTTTCTCTTTCCCCTTTTCATTTTCTCTGACAGTGACCAGTATTTAAAGAATAAGCACAAGATCCCTCATGGAGTCTACCAAGGACTGCTGGGTTTGACCATTTTTATCATTTTTAGTGTCTGTGGTTTTTGATTTGGTGTTTTTTGACAGACTTTTACTCCTACTCTAAGTGACAGATTTGCTCAGTGGTCCGGCGAGTTACAAATTAAACACAGTGCTGTTGATTCACTCTTACAAATTCTGAGAGTTAAAGGAAATCCAGGGCTTCCCAAAACAGCCAGAACATTGCTTGCTACTGTGACAGAGTAGATGTGCAGGTAAAATCTGGCCTGGGGTGTAAAGGTATGTTTGCCTGTGTATCCCCACTCAAGCTGTATGGGTGAAGTAGACATTTCTCTGAACACTGATGGTTTGCCACTGTTCAGAAGTAGCAGTCAGTCACTGTGGCCTGTTCTGTGCAGAATAAAGCTGTCTTTCCTTTTGTGCTATGGAGCCTCAGAGCCACAACATCTTGATTTTGCTGAAGATCTTCATGATTTGACGGAGAATGGACTGATCAGACTTACTTTGCGATGTGTGACCTGTGATGCTCCAGCTAAAGCTCTGATAAAGTTATCAAACAATATTCAGGGTATTATGGCTGTGACAAATGTAATCAGAAAGGTATGTGGGATAGTGGCAACTTCATTATTCTTACAGTTTTACACTCATTTTAAATTGACATTCAAAGGAATGTTCTGGATTCTCTAGAGAAACTCTCACTGTAGCACAACATCTTTATAACAGCAGTTTTAATAAATGAAAGATACTGAACTCTAGACTTAATTTAAGAATAGTCATTTTTACTTAATATCAGCATTATAATATTGACCTCATGCCTCTTGAATTTGTAGTTCCAAATAAAAGGAAAATGCAAATATTCAAATTAGACAAATATTTTAATAAATAAATATCCGTAGTGTCTGGTTTGGACCGTCTTCAGTAAAAATAAATCAGAGCATCTCAGATTTGGAATAAATGAATTAGAGAAAACATTTTTCCTCTATTTCTGCTTGCACATTGTTTCGTGCTTTTCTTTATCTGCAGAAGACAGCACTCAAAAGTAAGTGTTCACTGTTTACATGTTAGCATGTTTATTTTGATTTTGAAATAAAAGTTGAACTTCTCTGCCCTCTGCCTTTTAGCCTACAGACAACCAGTGTGTGTGTGCGTGCGTGTGTGTGTGTGTGTGGCTGGGGGTAGGAGGTGGTTATCATATTCTGTTTATTAGGGGTATATAAACTCATGTCACGATTCAATATGTTTCACAATACTGAACTCACAATGCGATACGCAAACATAAAGATAATTTTAAATAGTTTTGTAAATGATTACTTCTAAGACATCAGGTGATCAGCGATCTGAACCGGTTCAAGGAACAAAAACAAAACCTAATATCAGGAATGGGCTTGGACTTATTTTTTTCCCCCAATCTATGCTGACACCAGAATATAAACATTTATGATTCTGCTTAGCTACAAATACAGAATTATTATCGGCACATGTCTAGGGTCAACAGAAATACCTGTTTTTAATGGACCATGGGTGTCAAGTAACTTTCTTGCATGGAGTATAGACATGAAATTCTTGCATTGTGAAATCAATGACATTCTACCCATACAAGCAGGCTCAAAAAATAATCACACAGCAACATCTTATCACCTCGAACCACAAGTGTACTGTAAGAGAACTGACTATGGAGGCCTAGAGTTAATAATAGGAGGTCCCAACAGAAGGTTCTCATGGAGGAGATCCCGGGGTCATGGGCAATGGTACCGTTGACCAGGGAAATGGCAGACAAGGGGATACCCTTTGCCATCAACCAGTACAATCTGGACAAGCTTGTGAGAATCTCCCGAGCCAAACGAAAGTTTCAGTGGCATCCAGTGAACAGTCAATGGTACAGGAAAGTGATGAGGAGTTTGAGGAGATGTTGTACTCTATATGGAATGACCAATGGTCAAATTAACTCGGTTAAGTTAATGATGTGTAAATCTGATGGGATTAGCCACCGCTTGTATGAGATAGAGTGTGATTGGATTACACCAATTACACTAGACAAAACTGACCAAAGACCACGGAGACCTAGGGTTAAAGAAAATAGGTCCAAAGACATCAAAGCTCAGTCAATGCCAAGAGGGGGTGTGAAGAGAGACCCATATAAGGATGGCACTTCCTTCGCTTTTTCAGTTCCCTTCTCTCGACGCCTGCTATCTGCTAATTGCAACATACCAAGGCAGGACCTGAACTCAGCAGAATTCAAGGCTATGTAAAAAGAAAACTAAGGAGGACTCATTGCTCTTCCTTGAAACCAACCGTCTGATACACCAGCAGTTATCAGATGCAAAAAGCTTTAAGCCTAGCTATTATCTATCTGTTCGTTAGTACTCATTTATAATCTGTAACAAGTATTATTTTCATTTGATTCTTTTAATAAATTTTGTTAAAACATTTATTATAATCATCTGACTGGACCTTGGATTTTTGAGTACGAGTCATATTCTTCTACCTGGATCAGAGAAGATCCTTCCTGGAGAAAACGATACCAGAGGGTGAGCAATCTCTTGATAAAAGAATAATCAATATAACATTTGATTGATCACAAAGCCTAGCCAAAGAGGCAGCATATGACAAGGTTGTTGTATAGCGAACAAGGTTTAAGAGTACCACAAAAGGCAGACTTATAATACAAATAGGAGATCTATTATTGTTATAATAGAATACGAATTTGTATAGACTGATCACCTAACTCTTGAGGACACGACTAAAGGATAGGCTCTTTGGTTACCGCGAGATTATCTATATATCCTAGGGAGGATGTAGGATAATTGGGAATAGTATTAATCGTGATAATCCATCGCAAAGGGTGGAATTTCTGCAGAGGTTCAAGCTGCAAGACTGCCAAATGACTAAAGAAAAGTGTAAAGACCACCCATTGGCCCAACGACGGAAATCCAATGGCCTGGGCGAAGGGATACTGCGTGTATGTCTTTTCAACGCTCCAGTGAAGTTCACTTAATTTATTGGAATTTAGTTTCAATATTACTTTAGCTCTACACTTAATTCAATTGAATCTCTGTATTTGGTTACACTGAATATTTTGCTGATATTCTTCATGAAATGGGGTTTTAATGTCCAAAAACATTGTTGCAAGTAAAATGGACAAAATAACAAATAAGCAGAAATCAAATAAGTTTCAGAAATGTTTCAAATGCATTAATGAGAATACAAATATTTGTACTTGGGTAAAAATGAGAAATACTGATATACAATTTAAAATTTAACTTGGTAAGACAAATGATTACTTAAGTGATGAAGTAAATCCAAAGAAAAAACAAAACAAACAATTGCAGGATGCAATTCACAGTTATAATTCAGTATAGATGTAAAGACTTAAATAACATTGTATGCATTCATTTTGTGAGGCAGAATCAGATAGATACAGATTTGACTTTGTGTGAGGATCAAATTATGTGGCTGCATTTAGCTGTGGCTATGTGTAAACTCATCATGCCCCCAACCAAAGGTGAGGAGGTTTTACGATTGTGATGCAAATTTGGTCCTGTTGTTGTAACAGGGAGAAAGCATGAGAATGTGAGTATGAGGTGTGATCTGGCTCAAAATCTCTCAACACCAATGTTTCAGTTAAGGAGCATGATAAAGTGCAAAGTTCAGAGTTACTAAATCCTGTTGTGAGGAAAGCATTTTCATGGTTAATGCAAATTGTGATTAACATTGTGGCCACATGGCAATTCTATGCTCCTGTACGTGGTTTTACTGCAGCTATATGGAAAAATAGCAGAGTTTTCCACTAAGGAGACAAACAATTTCAACATAGTCACACATGCAACTTGAAAGACATTCTTAGACATTCTTAGTGAACTTTTGGTGACTTGACTCTGGGGGAGAGGAAGGGAGGAGGGAGAGGGGGATGCAGAGATAAGGGACCGTTCGGTATTTATGTTAGGGGCCACCGGAGGAAAATAGGCGAGGGTCATGTCTTTTTATTTTTTGTTGAGGGGAGGGTCATCCAACTTTTTTTAGTCTAGGGGGAGGGTCACCCAACTTTTATATTCATGAAAACAGCAACATTTCAAAGTGGCTTGTTTGGTGCTATTCTTTTCCATTTAGCTCCATGTTGATCTCGCGTTATCAGCCCCCTTCGATATCAGATGGATCTGACCCAACAAAAATCCAGTTTGGCGCTGTTTGACAGTGCGCGCGCACTTCAGTTCGCAAAAAGTGCATCATGTCAGAACAGAATGCCAAAGAAATGTTTACCCGGCAAAGCTTTAAAGCACGAGCAAATAATGAACTTTTGTGTTTGCGAATAAGTGCACAGTGTCCTGTGAGTGTAACTCTATCGCTGCATTAACATGTGATGTGAACGTACGTCGAGTTTTACAGTAGGCTATTGAATGTGCGCTGTAGCGCGATACTACCATATTTTAGTTTCCATTCTTATTTTGTTTCCACGATGTGTAAGATGTAGGGCTACCACATCTTTAAATTACTATTAGTATTATTTAAGTTAACATAATAAAATACGTAGACCTACACCACAAAAACTAGTTGAGGATAAATTCGTTAAAATTGGGCGATTCCAGTGTTATGGACGTGACATTTGCAGTCAAAACTTGAAATATAAATTCTCAGAAAATGCATTTAATACCAATATTTTGAAACGTCTGAAAGGAGTCAAGACATTAGAAAAATATCAGTCTACACATGCGTTTTATATTTAATATGAGGGAAATACACATGTGACGTGACACAAAAAAAACGTTAACTTTTAGGTGGCAAAATATTTTTTAGTAATTCTATAAATTACACTGTGCAAACCAAAATATATATACCCACCGGATGAATAAAGATCGGCCTCCACAGAACATAAAATATTATTTTTATTTTATTTTTCGTGTTCGCATTTATGTAAAAAAAAAAAAAAAACAATGTTACGGGCGTGACAGTTCTCCATTACAGACATGACTGCTCTGAAAGCGACTTTTCAAATTTCACAGAGACCTCAAACAGAAAGCACAAAGACTTTCTTTAAAGTGAATTTCGTTTTTTTATTAATTGTATCTTAATTTTAATCAATGTTTCATCTGGATTTAATAAATAAGAAGTAACTATAGTAGAAAATAGATAATCATGACACGGAGGCGCGGGCGAGTGAACTGGACTCTTGTCTCATAAATGAACCGAAACTCAGCGTAAGGTATTGTAGGCTTGCCTCACAGACATGAGAAATATATAGAAAGCTTGAAATGACTACTTTTAAACAGAACAATTCAAAACGAAGGAAAACAGACTGCTTTCTGCTTATGAAATTGTGCATTTTTCTCTGGCGCGTTCTGAGAAGATCGCGACGCATAGTCAACTTCATCTTTGCAGTCGACACAGAAAACACTTGTTTATTAATAAACAATTAAAATGTCTCCTTGCTATATTTGACATATTAATAATCATTACTTTTGCCGGTTCTTTGTGACAGCTTTTAGATGCTTTGTTGGCAGCGCCACCCACATGTTGAACGAGTCACACCGCATCAACACCGAAAACATGATTTCTTTTCAAATCTAAAATCAAAAATCGTGATACGAACCGAATCGTAGGTTTGGTCTATCCTTACAGCCCTAGTAAGATGAGAAAGCAATTGTTTATGGTTTAAAAAAAACAAAAACAATGGCTATCTGAACATCTTTGCCAAGCGCAAACCAGTGCAGAAGTAGGCTAATCAATAAATTATTGGGGAGGGTCATGCCTTTTTTCACAATCATTTTGGAGGGTCATAGAAAAATTTATTGCTGGCGAAGGGAGAGTCATGTCTTTTTTGACAACAGATCTCAAAACTCCTCCGGTGGCCCCTTAACCCTTTAAGGTACGCACCATGAAAAAAGCAAAGGAAAAATTATTTCTTTGCATTTTTTATTCAATTATGATAACAATAACAACAATCAATTTTTTTTTTTAAATTAGACCCTACAGTATTTTAGATACAGTCCTCTACCAAACGGTTGAGATGTCTGTTCATAATAAAAGAACAAAATTCAGAACAAGTCATTTTAAGTGCAATTTCTTGACCAATAAAAAATCTGATGGCTGCTATTGATGGCTCCAAACATATCAAGTGTGTGTGTGTGTGTGTGTGTGTGTGTGTGTGTGTGTGTGTTTGATTTGATTAGTACAGAGCCCCCCTAGTCCCACTTTGTCAAAAAAAGATAGTATCTTGAGGCCACGAGATAGTATCTTAAGGCCACGAGTTACTATCTTGTGGCCACGAGTTACTATCTTGAGGCCACGAGATAGTATCCTGAGGCCACGAGATACTATCTTGAGGCCACGAGTTACTATCTTGAGGCCACGAGTTACTACCTTGAGGCCACGAGTTATTATCCTGAGGCCACGAGTTAGTATCCTGAGGCCACGAGATACTATCTTGAGGCCACGAGTTAGTATCTTGAGGCCACGAGTTACTATCTTGAGGCCACGAGATACTATCCTGAGGCCACGAGATAGTATCCTGAGGCCACGAGATAGTATCCTGAGGCCACGAGTTAGTATCCCGAGGCCACGAGTTAGTATCTTGAGGCCACGAGTTAGTATCCTGAGGCCACGAGATACTATCTTGAGGCCACGAGTTAGTATCCTGAGGCCACGAGATACTATCTTGAGGCCACGAGTTAGTATCTTGAGGCCACGAGTTACTATCTTGAGGCCACGAGATACTATCCTGAGGCCACGAGATAGTATCCTGAGGCCACGAGATAGTATCCTGAGGCCACGAGTTAGTATCCTGAGGCCACGAGTTAGTATCTTGAGGCCACGAGTTACTATCTTGAGGCCACGAGATAGTATCCTGAGGCCACGAGTTAGTATCCTGAGGCCACGAGTTAGTATCCTGAGGCCACGAGATACTATCCTGAGGCCACGAGATACTATCTTGAGGCCACGAGATACTATCTTGAGGCCACGAGATAGTATCCTGATGCCACGAGATAGTATCCTGAGGCCACGAATTAGTATCCTGAGGCCACGAATTAGTATCCTGAGGCCACGAATTAGTATCCTGAGGCCACGAGTTACTATCCTGAGGCCACGAGATAGTATCCTGAGGCCACGAGATAGTATCCTGAGGCCACGAGTTAGTATCCTGAGGCCACGAGATAGTATCCTGAGGCCACGAGTTAGTATCCTGAGGCCACGAGTTACTATCCTGAGGCCACGAGATACTATCCTGAGGCCACGAGATACTATCCTGAGGCCACGAGATAGTATCCTGAGGCCACAAGTTAGTATCCTGAGGCCACGAGATAGTATCCTGAGGCCACGAGTTAGTATCCTGAGGCCACGAGTTACTATCTTGAGGCCGCGAGATACTATCCTGAGGCCACGAGATACTATCCTGAGGCCACGAGATACTATCTTGAGGCCACGAGATAGTATCCTGAGGCCACGAGTTACTATCCTGAGGCCACGAGTTACTATCCTGAGGCCACGAGTTACTAACCTGAGGCCACGAGTTACTATCTTGAGGCCACGAGATAGTATCCTGAGGCCACGAGATAGTATCCTGAGGCCACGAGTTACTATCTTGAGGCCACGAGTTACTATCTTGAGGCCACGAGTTACTATCTTGAGGCCACGAGATACTATCTTGAGGCCACGAGATACTATCCTGAGGCCACGAGATACTATCCTGAGGCCACGAGATACTATCTTGAGGCCACGAGATAGTATCCTGAGGCCACGAGTTACTATCCTGAGGCCACGAGTTACTATCCTGAGGCCACGAGTTACTATCTTGAGGCCACGAGATAGTATCCTGAGGCCACGAGATAGTATCCTGAGGCCACGAGATAGTATCCTGAGGCCACGAGTTACTATCTTGAGGCCACGAGTTACTATCTTGAGGCCACGAGATACTATCTTGAGGCCACGAGATACTATCCTGAGGCCACGAATTAGTATCCTGAGGCCACGAGATACTATCTTGAGGCCACGAGTTAGTATCTTGAGGCCACAAGATAGTTATAAGGGTTTTTTTGACAAAGAGGGACTAGGGGGGCTCCGTAATAAATGCCATTATTTTATATGAAAAAGTGAATAATTGTATTTTATTTAGAAAATATTTTAGTCTGTCTTGTATATATTTTTTATTAGATCAGATAACATTTTAAGCTGTTTTATGGTCATGTTACAATGTACCCCACCTATGGGGCATGTTGTCACATTTCACCTCCATTCTTTCGGGGTATATCAAGAAAAAAAGTATATACTGTATTAATAAAACAAAACCACATAATTGTACTAGACATGTGGGAAATTAATGTGGGAAAAAATAAATACTCTGAACCATAAGTAGATTTACACAAACTGAGAAAGTCAAAAAGTGTTACTTTGTGCCCGCTCTCCCAGAAATGGTGAAAAAATTATATTGATCAAATATTTTTCATCAAATATGTAATTGAATAATATTAAATTAATCATTTTAACAACACTAACCCTTTTGTTCATTGTAAATAGCTCATTTTACCAACATTAGCTAATTTTACCAACATTAGCTAGCTTCTCTACCATAAAATGACAACTCAACCGTTTGGTAGAGCATGTTTTGAAAAAATTATTTGACCCTTATAAGACTTATTTTTGTTTAATTAAGTTACATAATTCTGTTTAACAACTCCTCTGAAACAATAATATGTCAACAAAATAGTTTTACCTTTAAAAGTCCCGCCGATATGCGTCATCAAAGGATGAGTAAATTTTCGCTGTGTCACGTGCTGTTTGAAGGAACACTGAAAAGGCATGCTGCTCACAGACACAGTGCCATCTAGTGGATTTTTTTAGCATTGCACAACTACACCAAACGATAGAGATGGCTCATTCAGGTTGAGTTAAGCTTGATGCATTTTTCAATTAAATATAGTGACTTAAAGTGTGGTCTACCAAACGGTTGAGTAGTACCTTAAAGGGTTTTAAATAAAAAACGAACAGTCCCTAAGGAAAGAGAAAAGGTTGGACAGGACAAAGTCCTGTGCTCTGTCTTTGCTATCTTCTGTCCAGGGTGCGTTTTATGGCTTTATTGCAGGGTGAGTTTTGTCTTAGCAGGAAAATCAGTTCTTACAAAAGTTGTCAGCAAGGTGGTAGAAAGCTGTACATTTCTTGTCTGTTCCACCCACTGCCACTTATACCAACGACGGAAATAAGTGCAGTTACAATAGCTTAATATGTGGGAGAGCGTTGCTATAGAGAGTGACAATATTGTACTGCAATTTGTAGCACTTCAAAGTCAATACCAAATCAAAACTAGTTAGCACATTAGTTGTAATTGAAAAGGTTTAATGACAAAATATGGTTATGGTTACACTTAAAATAGTTACAAAATAAATGTATGATGATGATAACTTATATTATTAATTGTACCCAGCATATATGAAAAATGTTACCTGAGAGAAAACTAGAGAGAGAGAGAGAGAGAGAGAGAGAGAGAAAACAGGAGGTAAAGGAAGAGAGCCCCAAGAAAGGACCCAGAGAATCAGACAGCCAGAGCATAAAAAGAGACAGAGCAACAGTTTCAATCTTCTTTTATCCTTTCCTGACCATGTGACTTTAACCCAACTTTGAGACGTTTAAACCAGGGTTTCCGTTGTCCGGTAATTGCCGGACATTGGCCGGAAAAAAAATGAAATGTCCGACAAAATTAAATCTCTCCGGTCAAATTGTCCGATTAAAATTGCCTAATAATCCCGCCCCCCTAAAACAATCTGAATTTGAGAATAAGCCTAAAATATATAAAGCAAAAATACACTGACCTTTGGCTATGTTATAAAGCAACAGGCTTGGTTGAATTCCAATGTGGAATGCGGTCTGTTATTTCTTGATATCAGACCACTGCAAAGCACTAGCGGCACCAGGATTTTGATTGTAGGTGGGCCTCCAGAAAACTGGATAAGCCAAAAAATAAAAAATAAATAAAAACGGGTTCCCCTTCATCTCCATTTCAGCGCTTTTCTGGACACTGAGGACAGCGACTAAAATTATAGGCCTATTATTTTTAGTTTATTAACAGCAACAACAGCTGTAAAGATGAGGTTGACGATCGCCATCTCCGTAGTGAACGCGCCTATAGAGAGAAATGCACATCATGGATTACATAATCAGAGCCTATTTCTTTTCGTTTTAAATTGTTAAAAAGACATTTCAAGCTTTCTTAAGATATATTTCATGTCTGTGAGGCCTACGCGCGAGTTTCGTTAAATTAGGATGAGATGCGCTCCCGTTCACGAGCAATGCAAGTGACCGTGCGGGCGCCGTCATAGGCCTATCGTCTGCTATATTAAAAAAATATTATTATTATATTAAATTTAGGCAATTGGTTGATAAAAAAATATTAAAATTAAGATACAATTTATACAAAACGAAATTCACTTCAAAAAAGGCTTTCTACAAAACAAAAAACTTAATTAAGTGGTCAAGATCATGTCTGACCCGCTCCATTTCTCTCGATATTGCGCATACTATTTTACACGTGCGGTTCACTTTTCATAATCCACATAAATTAAAAAATAACATTATAATATTTTAACAAATATTAAACTAAATGAGCTTATTTAATGGCTACAACACGTATAGTAGACCTAGACTCTCTATTTGTACAAATTGCTGCACATTCATTTTATTCTGAATTTTGCACATAAGTTGAAAGGCATTTGTTTGTGCATGCATAGCAAAACATATCTGCAACATTTATCAAGTTCACTGATAATTATGCGTGCATTTATTAATTATTATCTTAATGAATAATGAAACAAGGACGAAGCATATAAACTGCGTTGTTTGTTTAGAATGGAATGGATCGCAAATAGATCCGAATGAAGAAACGTACAAAACCATAGTAGAAAATGGGTCTCGAGTGTTCCTGCAGAGAGGGGGTTCTCGCTGCAGAATCGGATCAAGACAAAGCAGCGAAGTCGCCTTGCGGAGAACAAGGTTACGCGGCTTATGCGCATTGCAAGTTGTGGAGAGACACTGGGAAGTTCGCTTGAGTAAAAACAATAGTCTTCAGATAGTTTATGTGGGGAAGGGGGATTGGTTTGTTAAACTATGAATGTGAAACTATAGTAAAAACAATTGGCGTTGATTGACGCCAATCGGACGTTCATATATTTTTCCGTCTATTTGAAAGTTAGGCTAATAAACATGTTGCATTCTATATGGCCTGATTATGTCATTTTTTAAGTTACATAGCCTGCCTCCAGTTTTCCTCAACTTGACTAATTAAGAGGCGATATTTGACCGGCATATTATCAAAATGTCCGGAAAACGAAACCACCGGCACCATTTTTTTCTAGCGGAAACTCTGGTTTAAACTGACCAATCAGATAAATTGAACTTCCCCCACCGCACTAAAGGTGTAAAAATTCATTGACCCCCAAAATACAAACATTTTGGCCTACAGGCCTTGATCACTATCTGTGTCTTTGGGAACTCCAAATGGTCCTTGTGGCACCAAGATACTGACTTTATACTCCAGTAGCTCTCTTTGCATCTTGTGTTCAATAAAAACAAATGTTTGTCTTCAATAGTGATGGCCGCTTTCGTCACGTGAATTCGGTAAAAAAAGGCTTCGTTTGTAAAATGTTATAGCCATAAATAAAGGCTTTTATTTTTTCTAAATTCTCGAGTGCCTTGGCCTTATACTTTTTGTAAATTGAACAATCCTGCATCAAAGAGCACCGAGTGTTTTGGAAATAATTCTATTCGAAAAGTGAGGAGGAAGTGGAACCTTTGAAAAGTCAAAGTATCAAAATGTTTATTTCTTGCAAGAAATTGGCAGTTCACATACAGAGAGCATCTGATATGAGAAGGCAAAGGGTCAGTTCCCTCTGCCAAGGTTATATACCTCTAACACATCCTGGGTAGGCTGCATCTGGTCTCAAAAGATTGTCTTGTTTACCTTAAAAGGAAACGTCTTTGTTCCAGACAACACTGGAAGAGCAGTGCACGATTTAGCTAAACTCAATACGGATCATGTCTTTTCTCCTCTGAGGGGACACATGGTTCCGATCAATATTGGGGCCACTGTGGAATCATTTGAAAGCAGCTTTATTAGTTACAGTTTCAGGAGTGTTTCTCATCAGACTTGTACATTGGTTTGTTTTATGAGACACTCGACTGTCGTAAGGCTTTCATTCAACGTCATACACACACTCTCAACTGACGCTGGTATGCGGTATGACAGAGAAGAGCTGTTCTGTTAAAGAGCATGTAGAAGGAAGAGTACGACCTGATCACACAAGCTTTTCAGAGTATGTTTTGATCATGATCATTGCTTGCATTTAATCAGTCTATGTAATCCAGTGTTTTCATACATGATTAAGAGGAGAATGAAGGATCTAAGGTTTTCAATAACAACCTGTTTTACTTAAGAAAGCAACCAGACATTGGTGTTGTTTTATTTCTTTCATTTTATACTTGATTTCATGATAATTTATAATCATTAGTTATTTATGTAGTTGTCATTTGATTGATCAGTTATTTATATTATTGGATTTACCTAATTTATAATTTTTTGTCATTTAATTATTTTATTATAATTTATTTCTTTGTAAACTTATTTCCCTGCTCTTGCAGTGCTTGCTATTGTTGTTTAATCTCATGATTGCGTGGTTTGAAGGGATGTTTGTCTTCATGAGTTAGAGATGAGAGAATGTCTCCATTTCAAGGTTTTTAGCACCACAGGACGATGTTGTGAAGCAGTAATTTCACATTGTTTTTCTCTTGATATAATAACACTAGTCTTGTTGGAATTGTACTGGTCAGACAAAGTGTAACATCTAGATGAAGTCAAAGCATTGAAACATATGCAACTGAGATTATTCAATAAACTCTGCTCTTTTTTATTATCATCATTTTGTCTCCTGCTTCTGCTCTTCCCTGACTTTCTCAGTCAAACTCTCAGGCTGAGAAGACTTAAATCTTCTGGCAGGGATTCGGTGTCCGGGTCGAATCTATATCTGATATTTCGGACTTGGAGATTCATCCGATCTAACATTTTGGCATGATCTAACACCATCCACTGTCCAAAGATTTGGAAAGCTTTAATACATTTCATTAATATTCTGCCCATCTCTGATCATGTCCTGCTCACAGACTCAGAATGAACGTCATAATGCTGCAAACGCTGGTCTGAGCTCAGAGAAACCTGACAGTGCTGTCTGTCTATTAACATTATATTTCAGTGCTGTCTGTCTGTTTACCTGTCTGTATTATCTCTTAACTATATGTGACAGGTTGAGTGTTTTTAATATTTTCTCTGGCTCTTGGTTCATTAGAATTAGTTTTTACATCTTAATGGTTGTGTACCTCTCAAATGGGAAGAAACGCCCACTGGCACTGCGTCTTGACATTGAGAAAACCTGTGCGGCTCAATCACTGAGGCGCGTTAGCTTTTAGAGGCTTTATAAAAAGCATGTTTAAGTGTGGTCGTGTCATTCTCCCTGTGTGTTCGTGTTCTGTGGGCAGTTAAGGTCTATCGGCTTTTATTTCCTGACACTTTTCCCTGACACGTGTGTTGGGGTACTCGAACTCGGACTCGGACTCGAGTCCAATTTTGGATGAACTCAGACTTGTCACGCGCTCGGGTGAATTTGTATTCTGACTTGACACGGACTCTGATATTTTAGACTCGGAAAATTTGCCGAGTACAGTTGAGTCCAGGCACTGGAGGACACAATATTATTCAAAAACAAAACGAAACTCTTTGTGTTGTTTCAGCGTTGAGCATTGTAGCCAATCACATGTATATTAAGCGCATGAACGCAGTGGCAAATCAGAGGCGTTTTAGAGTCACCATGCCGTGAATTCACTTAAAATGTATGCTCAGAATCAGCGCAAGCTTTATCCTTTTGCAAATCCCCTCATAAACAACAAAGTCTAGACGCGATATAAATAAGAGATTCACTGTGAACTTCAGTGTTTATTACGAGAGTTTTAGTGAGAGTGCGGAACGTGGTAAGTCCAACGCGGTAAGTAAGTGATGGCTTAAAGATACAATATGTACGATTAGGGCGCAGTTTCCAAACAATAACAAAGGTGAACCTTGATGAAGGAGAGTGGAACAATGGGAGATGTCCTTCTCACCATCCAGAGATGTGTGGAATTCACGAATCATGATAACGGATGAGGTCATTTATTAGTTTTTGTATTACGTGAACGTGTGATCACACTATTTTATGTCATCGTAATGAAATAACTGCAATGAACACGGAATGTAATGGAATATTATCCTATTACAGCTATTTGTCAAATGATTTGGTGGGTTAATGCTGCACAGTTTTACGTGTTTATGGTTAATGCTGCGCAGTTTTACGTGTTCAAAACAATCATACTAAAAGTTAATTTGAACGAACCCACAGTATTTGCAAATAATGGCTAAATATTTTTCAATAATCCATATGCCACGTTACGTTCTAACAGGTAATGTTATTGATAAAAATGCTAAAGTGACAGAATGTACAAGAATATGGTTGTCACGATGTGGTTTTGTGTCCTGTCATGTTTAGTGGTTCCCTGTCTGTCTATTAGTCATCCCAGGTGTTTCCCATTAACCACGCCCCCTTGTTATCCTGTCTAGCTCGTTTACCCCTGTATTTAAGCCCTGTGTTTCAGCCCTGTCTTTGTGAGTTCTTGTTTGACTGGTTTCGTGTCTACAGTTACGCTGTCATTTGGTTGTTCTGTTCCTGAGTCCTGTGTTCTTGTCCTAGTTTGTTCAAGTTTAGAATCTAATTAATAAAGTGTGCTGCAACTGGATCTTACTTCATCTGTGCCTCAACCAACACACACCTGAACGTAACAATGGTGTAATTCATATCTATTAAAATCATCTGTACTGTACATGACTATTACATTACTTGTACAAAAAACAGATTTGCTTACCTGTCTATTAATACACACACGAGAGCAGAGTCTCTATCAAGACCAAGTTCGTCGCGAAGCTGTCTCCATCTCGAAAACGCCATGCGATATTTATCCTTGTTTTATTCCTCCGCTTGTCACAAACTCTGCGTGTCTCCTCATATCGACGCTTACGTTTTGTTGGAGTTTCAATACTCGCCAAAGAGTAATCGTGATCCATGATCCATGTACACAACAGCTCTAACCACCACTTCCGCATTTGACCACGTGATATTGCGGAAACCGAGGATAGCGCGGATATTGCGTCATTGACAGGTGACATTTTTTTTTCCGGGACAGAACATTATTAAAAATTGGAATTTCTCTGAAATTAAAAATCTTTGTGGACTTTTGGGATATTGGACATTGGGATACAATGGGACATTGTATGGGGATGGGAGAAACCCACCCAAATTAGCTCCGGTTAAACAGGCGTATAATAATTTTGGTAAATGTGTAAGCTAGATTTATGCCTATTTTTTCACATCTTCATGGACACCACAATGATTTCCCTCATGTGGAATATGTTTCCTTGTAATTATGTATGGTTTGCAAAAATGAAAACTGCTGCGTCTGTGTGTAGATGAGAGAATCAAAGTGTATGTGCGTTGTGCACACGCTACATTATGGCCAAGCATGCGCCCTTAAAATAGCATCTGAACGCAGAATTGTTTTGTGGAACTGCAAAATAGAACCAGGGAACGTTTGCGCCGAATTTTACGCCTCCTCTTTTCGCTGAACCGTGCAAGTTGAGCGCAAGTTCATTCCCTAGTTTACCAACGTGCGTCTGTGGAGGGAAAAGTCCGCTGTGCGCGGGTGCAAAATAGGAATAATACATGCGTCGGTGTACAAATATGGGTGCAAGATAGGGCCCTTTATCTGAAAATATCACTTTCCAAGCATCGCTATTTTTCATTCCCGCTGCTCTTGGTGGGTTATGTTGGTCATTATGGAAATGTGTCTTTGATTCTTCATTTGCACATTATCATTAGATTAACAGCAGAACTTTACACTTCACGCAGATGCTTTTATGGGATATCGTGGTCTTACGCTAATTTGACCTGTTTATAAATCTGGCCCTATATTATTACTATATTACTATACTAGCTATTATTATGACCGCCGCTAGCATAGCTAGCGAAATTTGGGATTGTCAAAGTTTTTTTTTTTTTTTTTTTTTCGTCACCTTACTGAATTTTCCGTCAACGATACCAGGGACACCGAAACACCGGGGAACATGAAATTTGGTGGGCATGTAGCCCCACTAGACTTGTACGGAAAAATTTCGTTTGGTCCCCGGGGGCCACTCCCCCCCCGCGCTGGGCCCCCCCAAACCCAAAAAAATGCAGTTTTTCCTAAATAACTACCTGAACCGTGGCACCGAGGATGAAGAATTTTTTATGGTATGTTGGTCTACTAGACTTTTACGGAAAAATTTCGTTTGGTCCCCGGGGGCCACTCCCCCCCCCACGCTGGGGCCCCCGTGAATTTTTTGTCAACGATACCAGGGACACCGAAACACCGGGAAACATGAAATTTGGTGGGCATGTAGCCCCACTAGACTTGTACGGAAAAAATTCGTTTGGTCCCCGGGGGCCACTCCCCCCCCCGCGCTGGGCCCCCCCAAACCCAAAAAATGCAGTTTTTCCTAAATAACTACCTGAACCGTGGCACCGAGGATGAAGAATTTTTTATGGTATGTTGGTCTACTAGACTTTTACGGAAAAATTTCGTTTGCTCCCCGGGGGCCACTTCCCCCCCCCCGCACTGGGGCCCCCGTGAATTTTTCGTCAACGATACCAGGGACACCGAAACACCGGGGAACATGAAATTTGGTGGGCATGTAGCCCCACTAGACTTTTACGGAAAAATTTCGTTTGGTCCCCGGGGGCCACTCCCCCCCCGCGCTGGGCCCCCCCAAACCCAAAAAATGCAGTTTTTCCTAAATAACTACCTGAACCGTGGCACCGAGGATGAAGAAATTTTTATGGTATGTTGGTCTACTAGACTTTTACAGAAAAATTTCGTTTGGTCCCCGGGGGCCACTCCCCCCCTGCGCTGGGCCCCCCGTGAATTTTTCGTCAACGATACCAGGGACACCGAAACACCGGGGAACATGAAATTTGGTGGGCATGTAGCCCCACTATAGATTTTACGGAAAAATTTCGTTTGGTCCCCGGGGGCCACTCCCCCCCTGCGCTGGGCCCCCCCAAACCCAAAAAATGCAGTTTTTCCTAAATAACTACTTGAACCGTGGAACCGAGGATGAAGAAATTTTTATGGTATGTTGGTCTTAAGGGCCCACATCAACCTAGCCACTCATTTGTGATTTGCGCCCCTCCCATAAAAAATTAAAATGCAATATTATTCTGCTTTAATCGCCCCTATCTTCAGTGGAGATGTTCAGAACTGCACCATATTTCATGTGTATAATTAACTTGACATCCTCTGGGGGTATGCTAAGTTTCGTAGAATTTCATCCATGGGGGGGTATAAAATAAATTCATTTATGTGCACATTTAGTGACTGTACACTCATCGGCCTGTAGATGGTGCTGTTGAGCGAAGGGTTGCTGGTTTAGGATGATACTATCACACACACACATGCAGGAATACAAACAAACGCAAGCATGCACACACACTGACATCCACAGGCACAGACACACACCCATACACACACATACAAATCCACATGCACAGACACACACACACAAACACACACGCGCACACACATGTACGCACGCACACATACACGCACAGACACACACAGACACACACATACACAAACACACACACATACACACACACACAGACAGACATGCACATACTACTACTTTTTTTAGGTATCAGCCATATACCCGATTTACCAATACCCAATGTGTTATGCTTGGGCAGTATACTAATGACGTGGGTGGGACATGTTTCATGCCATGTTAGATCACATCCTGAGAGTCTACGCTTTCAGAAAATATATAGTTTATATAGTTGAATCAGTTTTCTCTTCATGGTACAGACCAAAATGTATTATGTGTACACTTTCTTCACCTAAATCCATAAAATCCCATTAATTTCAATGGGACATTTACTTAAGTGTTCTACTAGGTACAGTGGGAATTAGTTTAATTTTGTTAACATTGTTTTTTTAAAACTCTGGGACCAGGGCTACAAGATAAAACCACTTTTTTGGGGAAAAAATGTTTTTTATTTCAGTAAAACACAACAAACCCATGCCAAAGTCAGATAACAGACTTTTACCATCAACAGGCACCTCAACCGTTTGGTAGAGGTTTGTATAAATTGAATGGGAGGGTCCTTTGAAAAAAAAAAACACAGATTTTTCATACTTAGTATGTATAAGTATAAGTATATATACTATTTTGATCCCGTGAGGGAAATTTGGTCTCTGCATTTATCCCAATCCGTGAATTAGTGAAACACACTCAGCACACAGTGAACACACAGTGAGGTGAAGCACACACTAATCTCGGCGCAGTGAGCTGCCTGCAACAACAGCGGCGCTCGGGGAGCAGTGAGGGGTTAGGTGCCTTGCTCAAGGGGCACTTCAGTCACTTTTTACTGTTAACCACTGTTATGGATGTGACGTTTTCACATTATGGATGTTAAGTGTCTAAACTAATGACTTTTGATATAAAACTTAAATAGTAATGGCAAATAATTACAAAACTCTAAATTATCCATGATCCATAGGAATACTCCAGACAGTCTTTTAAAATATACAACTTATATACATAAACACGCAATACAGCCAAATTGCTCCACGTCATTTATTTTTGTGGAAAGCCAGTGCAGGCCTGAGCGGCGGTCATATTTTGTACCGCCATGCGGTACATCTAGTTAAATGACAGCTCAGCTACTGTTTTTAGTGTTGATAAATGTCAAATTATTTTCCCCCAGATGCAAAGGGAAATCTTTCACTTAAGCTGTTACCCGTTTTGCTTCCACCGCCACCTTATAAAAAGTAGCAAAAACAGTCAGTCAAAGCTTTCATTGACATTCAATCCGTAAGTGCGAGACATTTACCTTGATTATTTTATGACTTTACCTGGTATTTTTTAAGACCAATAGCTTGTGATTTACACATTGATCACATTCTGCTCTGTGTGGGAAATGTCTGGAGTTGCATAACAGATAATTGAGAAATATATTGCGTCTTCCCTTTCCTTCAGGATTGTCTTTAAAACTCTCTTCCCACACATATCAATTAATCATTTTGAGTATCAGAACTTGGATGATGTGTCAGCCTCTTCTTATTCCTTATCCAAGTGGTGTTTAAGGAGTGGATCATAATGTGACAAAAGTTCAACTGTGCTGAGGAAATTGCCATTATGCACATCATCAAGGTTTTTAGTTTTGCCATGAAAGGCAGGTTTCCAGATGCTAAATGTAGCGTCACATCTAGAATTCCTTCCAGAAGATCTCTGCTTTTCTCAACTTCTGTTTGTAATTGATTATTGATACCGCGTCCTGTAATTACTGAGTGCTGTAAGTTTCTCCATTTAACATAGCAAGTTCTGTGGACTCTGTTTCTTGTCATAGATCCTGAGCCATGATACCTCAGACATCTTGTATTATCTCTATGGCCTAGAGCACTCTGGGAACCCATTGCAAATATTCTGGAAATGGTTTCCCTTGGGAGTCTACATCTCCTTCAACGTGTGTGTAACCTTTGTTGCTAACTTTCTGACAATCATCTCCCTTTCAATGTCCGTTCATTCGTCTGGCCATAGATCTGGGTCATCAACCAGGATGTTTATTACTATAGGAATTATAGTAGTATTATATATATAATACTATAGTAATTATACATATATTCCACAAACATAAACAGAGAGTATTCAGTCTACAGGCAGTGTGACACCAAAAGCTTAATACAATGCCAATTATGGCACTAAACCTGCTTCGCCACCCCGAAAATTGGCCGGGGACCCACAGGTACATCAAGTGCAAAGCACACAGATACGCAGTGGCTGAGACATATATCAGACAATGATAAAGCGTTTCACAATTTTATTCCTAACCACATACAATAAAATACAAAACTAGTATCTTTTAATATACAAACATTAAAATGAATTCATCAACCATAGAACATGTTTCACACACACAGTTTCACCATTTCAGAATTGGGGGATTTGTCTTGCCTATCCAATAAACACTGCAACTACTCGTGCTCTCACCACACAACACCAAACCACCCGCTGTGAACACTGCAGACCGATAGCCGAACCGCCACCACACACACAGAGGACTCTGGCTAGTACTGGGACCCAATTCTGAATGGAAAGGAAAACAATATGAGAATGGATGGACTGCATTTATATAGTGCTTTCAACCGACCTATGTCCACCAAAGCGCTTTACATATTGCCTCACATTCACCCATTCAGCTGGGATTAGGTGTCTTGCTCATGGACACCTCAACGCTTGGTCAGGTGGAACCGGGGACTGAACCACCAACCTTCCGGTTTGTAGACAACCTACATGAACCACTGAGCCACTGCCGTGCCACTCAGTGGTTCAACCTCCCCTTAAAACCTCCCCTTTCAATCCGATCGAAATTTCATTTGGATCAAGCTCAATTGGATCGATTAAGGTGTGTATATGTAGGCTTTTCAGTCCGATTGAGCCGTCGATCCCATTACTAACGGATTATTTGGTTGCATGTAAACGTATCCGGAAGGATTTATACCTTAATATGTTTTTAAATTTTGAAAGACAGAATTAGATTGCATTTTAAGGAACGTTAAAACAATTAGTAAACTAATGAAATTAGTAACAAGTAAAAATAATTTTAGAATGATAAAGTAGTCATTATTAAACTTCAAATGTATAAATATCCCCATTGTTCATTGTTATTTCCTGCAGCCATGGGATCACAGACCATTGCAGTGGCAGCTCTAGGAAGACCTCTGTTTCCTGGTATGCTTTATGACTGCCGCAAGGATACCTTCATTCCAGGTGGTGTACTGAACCTACTAAATTGTTTTTTACTCTCTTTTTCACCCAAATGTGAATCAACAATGTGGTAATTTAGAGATTTAAGAGAAAGGACACAACTATTAAATTAGTAGTCTTATAGATACAAAACCGGCATGTTGACATTGCGTCCTCACACGTTAATATTCAACAATATTATTGATCTGCCTGCATTGACATTATTATATGAGAACTGAACTGAGCTGGACGATGACGTCACATTTTTTAACAGAGCGGCTATATACAGTGGGGAGAACAAGTATTTGATATACTGCTGATTTTGCAGGTTTTCCCACTTACAAAGCATGTAGAAGTCTGTAATTTTTATCATATGTACTCTTCAACTGTGAGTGACGGAATCTAAAGCAAAAATCCAGAAAATCACATTGTATGATTTTTAAGTAATTAATTTGCATTTTATTGCATGACATACAGTAAGTATTTGATACATCAGAAAAGCAGAACTTAATATTTGGTACAGAAACCTTTGTTTGCAAATACAGAGATCATATGTTTCCTGTAGTTCTTGACCAGGTTTGCACACACTGCAGCATGGATTTTGGCCCACTCCTCCACACAGACCTTCTCCAGATCCTTCAGGATTCGGGGCTGTCGCTGGGCAATACGGACTTTCAGCTCCCTCCAAAGATTTTCTATTGGGTTCAGGTCTGGAGACTGGCTAGGCCACTCCAGGACCTTGAGATGCTTCTTACAGAGCCACTCCTTGGTTGCCCTGGCTGTGTGTTTCGGGTCGTTGTCATGCTGGAAGATCCAGCCACGACCCATCTTCAATGTTCTTAATGAGGGAAGGAGGTTGTTGGCCAAGATCTTGCGATACATGGCCCCATCCATCCTCCCCTCAATACGGTGCAGTCGTCCTGTCCCTTTTGCAGAAAAGCATCCCCAAAGAATGATGTTTCCACCTCCATGCTTCACGGTTGGGATGGTGTTCTTGGGGTTGTACTCATCCTTCTTCTTCCTCCAAACACGGCGAGTGGAGTTTAGACCAAAAAGCTCTATTTTTGTCTCATCAGACCACATGACCTTCTCCCATTCCTCCTCTGGATCATCCAGATGGTCATTGGCAAACTTCAGACGGGCCTGGACATGCGCTGGCTTGAGCAGGGGGACCTTGCGTGCGCTGCAGGATTTTAATCCATGACGGCATAGCCGTGTAGTTCTGGGCTGATCCCTCACCTTCCTCATGATCATTGATGCCCCACGAGGTGAGATCTTGCATTGTGCCCCAGACCGAGGGAGATTGACTGTCATCTTGAAGTTCTTCCATTTTCTAATAATTGCGCCAACAGTTGTTGCCTTCTCACCAAGCTGCTTGCCTTTTGTCCTGTAGCCCACCCCAGCCTTGTGCAGGTCTACAATTTTACAGAGGTGGGGGACTCGAGTCACAATTTTCAGGACTTGCGACTTGCTTGATTAAAGTATGAAAATGACTTGACTTGACTTTGACTTGAGAACAAGTTACTTGAGACTTGACTTGAAGTGGAAGACTCGACAATGACTTGAACTTATAATAAACAAACAGCAGTAAAATTAATTTAAAAAATAATTATTGTGACGTCAGCACCACTAATCAGCGTCTGTGCCTTTAACGCTGCACAATTCAAACTGCGCCAAATGGCAGACAGTAGTCAAGCTCCACAAATAGTCTAGTTTGCCTATAAGGACTTTGAACTTGACGTGCCATTAAAAAAAAGCAAGAATATCCGACACAACAACCATAACGTCAAATTTCATTCGACATTTCAAGAACCACAAGGAAAGGTAAGAAAGTCATCTCTTTATAGTCAGTTTCACTAAGATCTATAACGATTACTAATGTAATGAATTAATCTTTTCTGTTTGTCATAATTTGGCCTTGGTTGCATATTATGTTTTTTTCTTATTAGAAATGTGGCCATTATCATTAATGATACGTCTCGTAAATAGATGTATTGGGGAATTTGACTATAACAGTGGCGTAGCCTGAATTTTAATGTTGATGGGCATCTTAAAATGAGCGGGCCGCTCTATATTACATGTAGGCTATAATGTCTGTATTAAATGTGCGCACATAAAAGTGTTTGTGGACTGCATGTGGAAACTAAAAAGCATTGCGCTTATACCATACTGCATGACAGGAAGGCCGGCAACACACTAGCTGCGTGGCGCGTCCGTTTTTATTTCGGCTCCCATTTTAACATGTTAGAGCTTGCACACTGCCTGCATGACACGCGCGGCTCGAGTCGCGCGGAAAACGTGTGCATGCTAGAAATAGAACCGACGCCTATTTTTCACGCGACACGCAAGCGTGTTGGAAGCGTTTCCAGGCAAAATAGAATAGGAAAAGATGTTTATGTCATTTTGACATGAATACATATTAATAAATGTTATTTTGATGTTTGAAAGTGTCTAGGGTTTGACATAAATGCAAATATAAATGTAATGTAAAAAAATATTATCGATTTTCAATTATTTATTTATTTATTTATTTATTTGGGACAGTGCACATTAATGAACAATCTAACATTTCTGTACAGACTGTAAATGAGCCAGGTTATAGCATAAATGCTAATTTTCACCTGTAGTCCCGAGGCAGGAAGACAACAACATAAAAAATAATGCAACACAAAAGAACAGACAATATAAAGTATCATGCACGAAACATATTAGCACTCACAGATTACATTACATCAATAAAATTAGTCAAAATGAAGACATATCTGGGAACTTTTAAGAAACTGTTTAAGGTGCATTTTAAATGTGCAGTAAGTAGGACATTCTCTAATGTTTGTTGGAAGGCTATTCCAAAAATGACCCCCTCTGACGGACAGAACAGTTTGTCCAAAGGTAGTTTTCCTGTGCGGGATCTCTATATCTCCTCTAAATGAGGCTCTGGTGCAAAAACCTCTGTCCGACCTTGGTTTGATGCATGTAGAAAGTGAAGGTGGGGCCAATCCGTGAAGAACTTTATAAATTAAACAGCTATTTTTAAAATTAATACAATTTTCAAAATTGAGCATATTATATTTTCCCAAAATATTACACTGATGGAATGACAGAGGCTTTTGATCAAGTATTTTTATAGATTTTTTGAATAACATTTCTATGGGTTTTAAAATTGTATTTCCAGTGAGTGACCAGGTTGTGATGCAGTAATCTATATGTGAAAATATCATTGAATGTAGGAACATTTTAGCAGAAGTAATTGTCAATGATGGTCTGATTTGTTTAAAGTTATGTAAATTGAATTTGATTCTATTCGCCGTAAGTTTGATGTGTTTTTTGAATGAAAGTGATGGGTCCAGTGTGACCCCGAGGTACTTGAACTCTTATACAATGTCAAGTTCCACTCCCCCCAGGAACACATTGGAACGCTCCAGTTTTATGGATTTTTTTGAGAAAATCATGGTAACAGTTTTCTTTTTGTTCAATAGTAGACAGGATTTAAGCAGCCAATGCTGAATATTCTCCAGTGCTGATGTAAGAATGGATGATGCTTCCTGTATGCTTTTAGCAGGTGTAAAAATAACCACATCATCAGCATACATTTGGAAATGGACTTTTTGACAAATGTTTGGCATATCATTTATATATACAGAGAACAATACTGGTCCCAAAATAGAGCCTTGTGGGACTCCTGCTGAACATTCAAGATAAGACGACATAATGCCACCGACACTCACAGCTTGTCTTCTATTGGACAAGTAAGATTGAAACCAAACTAGCGCATCTTCTGCAAAGTTGAAGTGAGTCAGTTTAGACAGAAGGGCTCGATGATCTACTGTATCGAACGCCTTCTTTAAATCCAAAAAGACTGCACCAACACATGTGGTTTTATCAAGCAAGGATTTCACTGTTTCTATGAAGACAGTTTGCAGTCTCTGTGGAGTGGTACTGGCGAAACCCAAATTGCATGGGGTGCAGAAGAGAATGGCCATGACTGAGGTGTTTATTCAGCAGCTTGGCAATCCACTTTTCTGCAACCTTAGATACAACAGGGAGGATGCTGATGGGGCGATAATTTGAAATGTTTGTTTTGTCTCCTGATTTAAAAATTGGTGAGACTATAGCCACCTTCCATCCTGATGGAACAACTGCCATTTTAATTGATAGATTTATCAGATGTGTTAACAGGCATACCAGCACGTCTTTGTGTATTTAAAAAAAAAATGTGTATCAAGGCCATACGCATCTTTGGCCTTTGATGATTTCATGGACTTAATAATGTTAGACACTTCCAGATCAGTTATTTTCTCTAGCCTGAAAACCGGCTGTCCAGGATTAATAGGCTTACGAGCTATCTCTGAGGAAATAACATTTGTGTTATTTCATTGACAGAATTAATAAAGAAATTATTGAATTCAGTTACTAATTCTTTTGGATTATTTAACAGCTCGTTGTTAACTTTTATTTCCAATCTATCATTGTCCATTTTATTTTGCTTTCCAATTAGTTTATTGATATTTTGCCATATTATTTTGCCATTTCCATTTGCACTTGTAATGACATCCAAGAAAAAATTTGCCTTGGCTTTACGTAAGGTATGAGTTGTTTTATTTCTCATGGAAGTAAATCTTTGCCTATCAATGGTAAGACCAGATTTTAAAAACGCTTTGAGTAAGATGTCTCTTTCTTTCATAAGTATTTTGCAGTTATTATTCAACCAGGGTAGATGATTTCCCCTTTTTTTACCTTTTCCTCTTTTAATAAAAGGTTCCATAACATCTGTAATTTTAGCGTTAAATATCTGGGAGTTGGTTTCAATATCATTATCAGAAAATAATCCAGACCAATTTACTTCATTTAGAGTAATATCAAGATTTTGATGTAGATATTTTGGAATAAAATTGTAATGGTTATTAAATGTAGATGAATTAAATCGCTTTTTACTTAATTTTCGGGAGAAAAATACAATATTATGATCAGAAAGCCCTGTAATGAGATTGTATGTTTTACTTATCCTCTCAGCGTGGTTTGTGAATAACAGATCTATTAGAGTTTCCGAATGGTTTGTTATTCTGGTTGGTGTTTTTATCATTTGTGTTAAATTAAAATAGTCAGTGATTTGTTTAAGAGTTGTTCGTTCCCTCTTTATATTCCAATTAATATTAAAATCACCCATTAAAATAATTTCCTTAGTTTTATCACAGTGTTTAAGGAGAAGTTTAAGTTGTTCATAAAAATCACTTTTTGCAGTGGGCTTTCTATATATACACACTATAGCAAAAGACATTGTTGCAGAAAGTGATATATCAACACCTACACATTCCAAAACAATTTCACTTGGCCATTCAATCATTGTGCACTTTAAAGTATTTCTAAGATACATTATTACTCCCCCACCCCTCCCATTATTTCTGTCCCTTCTAAATACATTATACCCAGGCATATTTACAACAGCCTCAGGGGAAGAATGGGTTAACCACGTCTCTGAAAGTCCTAAAAAGTCAATTTTGGAACTGCACAGCAGATGTTCCAGTTGTTCACGTTTTGGTTTCATACTGCGTACATTTAAGTGTCCGCCAAATAGTCCCTTTACTTTGATAACGGATCCCAAACTACCCTTGCCTGATTTAATGTGCTAAATATTTTATTGGTTCTGTGCCGTTTGAAGACTGGATTCCTGTGTTCTATTGGAAGAGTCTGTAGATTAACATTGTAAAAGTCAGCAACAGTTGTTTGTGTTAGCGGAGTCACACGCTCACCAGTGCACACTCCCGCCGCGTCCCTCCTGCAGCGCTGCCTCTCCGGTGAGCCCGCCGCCACTGGCATGATTCCCGCCGAGCCCATGGAGAGCCCCAGCACAGCAAAGCCAGCACCGCACCCCTCACACGGCGAAACAGCCCCTCCAAGGCCGCCCACGTCCCCGCACGCCGCACCACCAGCAAACAACACGCCCGCGCCGAACCAGGAAGAGGCGCCGGCAGGGCCACGAACACGCAACAGCCCAAGACACGGGAACTCCACAGGGCCCACAGCCCCCAGAGGTGGGTCAAACAGGCGATTTGACAGTGACCAGATGGTAGTGTATTGAGGGCCACTATTTGTTGGCACTGTTGTTTCTTCTGTAGCGCAAATGGTGTTGACTGCTGGTGTTGGGCCTGGATTAACTTCGATGTCTCCAGCCAAAAGTAGCACAATCACCAATTGAGTGAAGATCTCTCACACGCCTTAGATGAAGTTTTAGGAGGAACATTACTGAGGAATTTGGAATATAGAAGGTGATAGTTCTTGTTGGTTTGTGTGTACACACAGTTTTGATTCTCTTGCAGACAACAATGCTTGACAGACACAATTAATAGTGTTAAAATATACAAAATTATTATCCAACTTTGTAAAAGACGTCCAGGTGGCTGCATTAAATAGTCGGGGGGTTTTAAAAGAAAGCGCACAGCTCCTGCCAAACTGTGCATGCCCCTAGCCGCCATTTTGCCGCGAAATTACCTAAATATTGTTGAACAGGAATTCTTGAACAGGAATCTAACCTAGATCGCGTCTTCAAGTTGACAGCTTCGGTCTAATACTGCACCTGTCAATACAGAATGAAATATTCTGTAGCCTATTTTGCCGTCAACACTGCCGACGTTGCCTTTGCTGCTATACATTTATGTTTAACATGAAGTATAGGCCTTCCACAACTCTCTCCCCATATGTCAAATATATCACCAATGAGGCTTTATCATATGTCACCTAGCAGCAGCAGTGCCGCGTCAGACACGTTTCTGGTGTGCAAAGACATGGATAAATAATATATGTATACAAGTTCATCTTTTCTGTGCAAAAATAAATATGTATAGAAAAAATTTACCTCTATTTATTTTAGTACTGTGACTTGACTTGAAACTTATCAGAACTCGACTTGACTTGCTTAGGGTGAACCCTTGACTTGCTTAGGGTGAACCCTTGACTTGACTTGACTTGCTTGATTTATCTGAACTGTGACTTGAGACTTGACTCGAGACTTGATGGTTAAGACTTGAGACTTGCTTGGACTTGACCATGTGTGACTTGTCCCCACCTCTGCAATTTTATCCCTGATGTCCTTACACAGCTCTCTGGTCTTGGCCATTGTGGCGAGGTTGGAGTCAGTTTGATTGAGTGTGTGGACAGGTGTCTTTTATACAGGTAACAAGTTCAAACAGGTGCAGTTAACACAGGTAATGAGTGGAGAACAGGAGGACTTCTTAAAGAAAAGCTAACAGGTCTGTGAGAGCTGGAATTGTTATTGGTTGGTAGGTGATCAAATACTTATGTCATGCAATAAAATGCAAATTAATTATTTAAAAATCATACAATGTGATTTTCTGGATTTTTGTTTTAGGTTCCGTCTCTCACAGTTGAGAGATATGTCTCTCACAGTATCTCATATATATATATATATATATATATATATATATATATATATATATATATATATATATATATATATATATATATATAAATAAATGAATTAAATGAGTACCCTTTTTTTAAAACAAAAATGAACCATCACTGAACTTATTTAAGCTGGACGATGCTGCTATTTTCTTCTAGAAACAAACTTTGTTGCATTATTTTTGTATTCTCTTTGTAAAGCTGTTTTGAATCAATCTGTATTGTAAAAAGTGCTATATAAATAAAGGCGACTTGACTTAACTGTTAAAGACATTTTTCATTTCAGGTGTCACTCTTTGGGATAAGAAGTCACTGAATGAAGATTTGGACACCCGTCCACAGCCCATGACAGATTTGAAGTTCAGTAGCTCCGACTCTCTCTCTAGTAAGTCCAGTCTCCTGGATGTGAGTGCTTCCCTGAAGGCCAGCTTCTTGGGAGGGCTGGTGGAGGTGGGAGGATCTGCCAAGTTCCTGCGTGACACCAAATCCTCAAACCAACAGTCCAGAGTTACAATGAATTACAGTGAAACCACAAGATTCGACCAGCTCACTATGAGCCATCTGGGACAGATCACTTACCCTCAGGTCTTTGACCAGAAAACTGCAACTCATGTGGTCACGGCTGTACTGTACGGAGCTCAGGCCTTCATGGTGTTTGAACGGACATTTTCAGAAGACGAAGAAAAACAGGAGATTGAGGGAGAACTGAATGTAATGGTCAAAAAGATTCCTCTATTTTCCATTGAGGGGAAAGGAGCTTTAGAAATGACAGAAGGTCATAAGAATATGGCTGAGAGCATCACCTGCACATTTTATGGTGACGTCCGCCTTGATCTGAACCCCACCACTTACATGGAGGCCCTAGAGGTGTACAAGAAGCTCCCCACTATACTGAAGGAGAATCCACAGAATGCAGTTCCAATAAAAGTCTGGCTCTATCCTCTTTCTCTACTGGATACAAAAGCTGCTCAGTTGGTGAGAGAAATCACCACACGTCTGGTTTCCAACACTGAAGATATAATAGAGGGGCTGGGAGAAGTAGAGAGGACATGCAATGACTTCTCCAGAAAAACTCTGGTAAATGTTTTTAAAGACATCAAAGAGAGGCTCCGTTTATTTCAGGGCTCTCTTAACATTTACAAAATGGTATTCCTGAAAGCAGTGGCCAAGGTCTTACCTGCTATACGAGGAGGAGAGATGGAGCAAAATTCATTGGAAGACATCCTGAAGATCCACTACAGCTCCCCCTTTAATGTTGACATGCTTAACCAGTGGTTAGATCATGCAACGGCTGAACTTAAAATCTTGAGTATTCACACAGAGATACTGAAGGGAATCAAAACTGAAGACTCAAACTGTCTCAACGCCATCCTCCTTGATCCTAATATTGATGTTGTGGTGTGCTTGACCTTCACATCTCTGAAGTATGAAGAGCCATATCTTTCAACCCTGAAGAAGTTTCTGGAATCTGACGAGTTTAAAGAGCTAGATGTGGGAATGAAACACAATTCTAGCACGTTAGTATCAGAAGAGTGGCTCAACAATTCTGGTGTCATGTCAAAGATGAGAGAGAACTTAACTCTTTTCAGAAGTTTTTCAGAGGCTAATAAAGATGAAAAGAGATATCGATTCATTATTTCTGCCATCTCCGATCCCTCCAGTCCAGGCTCCTCTATCTATCTGTATGAAACAGGGAAGCTGACAGACACACAGTTCCAGCCCGTGTCGAAGCCTCCCCCACCAGAAGTGGAGAAGGTCCTGGAG